>JAQHUG010000150.1:544094-579833 GCA_028555095.1 Dicrostonyx torquatus
GGTGAGGCTTGAGCTTTTTGACTCTACACCTGGCTGCCTTTCGAATCACTGTCTTTAGTTGGCAGGGGCAGGCAGAGGGGACACGGGATGGGACACTTTATCCATAGGCACTCCAGAAGTGTAGACAGGAAGATCAGGAATTCAAGGCCAGCCTCAGCTACCTAATGAGTCTGATAACAGCCTGGGCTACAGAGGACTTTATCTCAGAAGCAGAATATAATTCTAGATGAATCCTTTGGAACAGACATCTGTAACCTCAGCACTGGAAGAGAGCCTGGCAGAAGGATTAATGCCAGCTTGCGTTCACCCTGGATTACACAAATGAACTCCAGGCTAGCCTGAGCTACAAAGTAAAACCTGTCTCAAAACACCATGATGAACTGTCTCAGGCCATTGCTCACACCAATAATCCCAGCACTCAGGTCAAAGAAGCAAGATCACTTCATGTTGAAGGCACTCTGAACTTGCTACAAAGTGAGACCCTGTCCCATGAAAACAAAAAAGAGGCCTCAAGAGCACCTGACCTGGACAGTGACAGGAGGCAGGCGCAGATCAAGGATGCTCAGGATCCTTAGAGCAAGTGATGGGTCAACCATAACCAGGCTTTCACGCCACTGAAATGAGGACAGGAAAGAGTGTACCAAGCAGAAGGCTGCAGTGTCTTCAGGACAAGGCCGGTATTGCAGACAAGCTCTCAGCACCTGGCCACAGTCAGCTGTGGATGAAGAGGGGCTCCTCTGAAGCCCTGCTCTTCCACGGAACTCCTGGCAGATACAGATTCTAGGAGTCATCAACTTGAGTTGTGTGCCCAAGGGTGAGCCCACCAGGCTCCAGTGAATCGTTCCTGCTCTGTGGTGACAGAGATGGCCCAGGTTAAAACCAGCAGGTCACAAAACAGAAAGGCACGGTGGGCAGGAGAATGGGGGGTAGTAACAAGGATAGGAGGTAGGTAACCTAGAACACATTATACACGTATGAAATTGCTGAAGAGCAAACTTGAGGATCCAAGTTCAGATCTCCAGCACCATGTAAAAATCTGGTCATGACCTCCTGGACCTACAAACCCAGCACCAGGGGGCAGGCATAGGAGGATGATTAAGACTTTCTGATGCCAGTGTAGCAAAAACAACAGTGAGCTCTGTTTCAAGAGTGACAGAGAACACCTTTGGCCTCTTCTGGCCTGCACACATGCACTCCCAGGCATGCATACCTACAGGCACATACATCATACATGTACAAACCAAAGAGAAGTGGGGACAGCAGGCCATCCAAAGCTGCACTGGAAATACTGCTCGACTGAGTGTCCTACCCCTTTACAAGTGACCACCCCTCAAGAAGAAACAGTGTGAGTCAGCAAACTTAGGGTACAGTAGCAGGGCATGCTGGTCGTTATGTTAGGACCCGGGAGGTCCAGGCAGGAGGGGTAGACGTCAAGCCAGTTTGGGCTGCATGAGACCCTATCTCAAAGTTTGTTTTGTTTTGATGTGTATGAGTGTCTTGCCTCAGCATATATATGCATGAGTGCTGTATCCAGAGAGGCCAGAAGAGGGTGCCAGATCCCTGGGACGAGAGTTACAGGTGGTTGTAATCCATCATGTGGGTGCTGACAAGCAAACACGGGTCCTTTTAAAAAAAAACAGACAGTACTCTTAACTCCTGTGGTCTCTCCAGCCTCCACCTCTGTGTTCAGTAGTTTTGGTTAGTGGACACAGGTTTCTTCAACAGGTATAATAAACGAGTTATACTTAGGGACAGTTGGCAGGAAGGGTCAGGAAAGGGCTTGGCACTGTCCCTCTTTAACAACTTCAGAGTAATCGTGCACTTCTTGAATGCTGAAGACGAGTTTACTGGTTCACAAAGACTATTCTCAAGCTGTCAAGGTGCCTCAGCGGGTAAGAGTTTGCCGCCAAACACAATGCCCCAGTTTGTGGTGGAAGGAAATTCCCCAAGTTGTCCTCTGACTCTATATGTGCACCAGAGAACACAAGGACACACTGGCACACTAAATACAATGCAACAGTTGAGCATGGCAACACACACCTTTAGTCCCAGCACTTAGAAGGGAGAGGCAAACAGATCTGAGTTCGAGACCAGTCTGGTCTATATAGTGAGTTTCCAGGCCAGGCAGGGCTACATATTGGGGCCCCGTTTCAACCCCTACCCCCAAAAAGTGCAATTAAAAACTGTCAGGTGTGACAGCATATCTACAGTGCTGTGCTTGGGAGGCAGGGGTTGGCAGATCTTCTGTGGACAACCTGGTTCATACAGTTCCAGGCCAGCCAAGCTGCAGTGATTTGAATGAGACTGGGCTCATCTATTTGAATGCTTGGTCCCTAGCTGGTGGAACATTTGGAAAGTGCAGGCTTATTGGAGGTATGTTGACAAAGGTTGCTCATTCGTTCCCGGCTGCACAGACCCAAAATAATCACACAAAACTATATTAATTGTAATACTGTTTGGCCAATAGCTTAAACATATTTCTAGCTAGCTCTTACATCTTAAATTAACCCATAATTCTTGTCTGTGTTAGCCTCATGGCTTGGCACCCTTTATCAGTGAGGCATTCTCATCTTGTTTCCTCTGCGTCTGGGTGACAACTGCAGACTGACCCATTTCTCTTCCGAGAATTCTCCTGTTCTGGCCACCCCGCATATACTTCCTGCCTGGCTACTAGACAGTTGACAAGTGACAAGTCTTTACCATTGTCCCACAATAGAGGTGTGTCAGTGAGGATGGGCTTTCATGTTTCAAAATGTCACTCCAGGCCCAGTGTCTCTGACTCCTGCTTGTGGATCAAATGTAAGTTCTCAGCTACCATTCCAACACCATGCTTGCCTGCTGCCCTGCCATGATGATCAGACTGAAACTGGAAACAAGCCCCCAATTAAGTGTTCTGTAAGTGGCTTTGGTCATGATGCCATCACCTTGTTAACAGGAAAGAAAGACATGGGGCTACATAGTAAGACACTCAATAAAAAAAAAAAAACCCTATCCTGGGACAAGATAACCCAGTGGTTGAGTGCTTGATGTGTAAGCCTGGCAACGGAGACCCTAGAGCCCACCACACACAGGCGGAAGAGTGTACTTCTCAACGTTGTCGAGGGTTTGTGTAGCCGTAGCTGTTCTGGCACTCTGAACTCTGCAGTTCAGGCTGGTCTTGAACTCAGATATGCCTGCCTCTATCCCAAATGCTGGGATTAAAGGTATGCACCACCACCACCCACTTTAGGAACCTAAATTTATAGAGCTGGGGATGTGGATCAGTTGGTAGTGTGCTTGCCTACCATGGGTTCTATCCCCAGTGTCCTGTGAGTTAGAGGTGTTAGTGCAAACAGGATCAAAGCCGACCCAAGCTATGTGACACTCTCAAACTATCTAGCACTGTTCTGATCAGGGATCCTAAACTTCTGGTTTCTGTTCCTGGAAACAAAGCCTGAACTTGAGCTCTGAAGGGAAGAATGTGCAGTGGTTCAGCCATGCAGCCCACCTGGGACTCTGCATGCCTGAGCTAGGCCAGTATGTGTGGAAGTAGCAGCTTGTATTGTCCATTACAAGAAAGCAACTTCACTTTCAAGGGAAAATGGCCCATGGTACTGTTGAAAGGTTTCCATTTACACAAAATTACACCACCTCCAATTATCCTAGCTGGGTGTGGTGGCAGTGACATGACTGAGCTCTAAACTGGCTTGAAGATTACTGCTAGATTTAGTACAGTACACCAGCACTGCTTGGAAGGCAGAGGCACAAGTACTGTTACAATTACTATGCCAGCCAGAGCTACACAGTGAACATAGTGGTCAGACATGGTTACAAAATACATCAAAAGGAAAAGGTATGCCCAGTGACCCGGAGTTTCCGCAGACATTTCTGAGCCAGATAAGGGCTACAGGATGGTCTCAGAAGTTTAGGTCATACCTGTTTGCCCCTTGGCCTTGGCACATTTGTGATTCATGAAGAGTAAATTGATAAACATTTGCATTTTATAGTTGACATTTCCTGAGGATAAACTGATGTTCTGTTTATGCGGAATCAGTACATCAAGTCAGACCACCCAGGTAGGGTGTGGAGGGCAGTTCAGCCGTGGCTCCTCCTCTCACCTCGCACCCATCCAGGTATGATGTCCTCATGATCACAGGATGGCTGTGCATTACCAGGCACCACAGTCAACAGTCAACTCCAAAAGGGTAAAGTAGCCATGAAGATAGTCAAAATAATTTAAGATTTATTATATAGTGTTCTGCCTGCATGTATGCCTGCATGCCAGAAGAGCACAAGATCTTACTATAGATGGTTGTGAGCCACCATGTGGTTGCTGGGAACTGAATTCAGGACTTCTGAAGAGCAACCAGTGCTCTTAACCTCTAAGCCATCTCCCAAGTCCCCAAGACCATTTTAAGAGGCTTTCTGGAAAGTCTTATTAGAAAATTCCATTTGCTTCTCACTGTCCAAAACTGAATCATAGAAACATATCCCATGAGGTAGATGCACCTCCACGCATCTCTTCAAGCCAGAGGTCCCTTTCCCCTCTTGTTGGTGGAGAAGCAGTGAGAAAAACCAGGGTGCTTTATAGAAGCGCTTTATTTGAAGAAATATTACAACATATAAAAACTACATCAAGTCTTGTTTGCCACCTGCACAGTGGCAGATCTGATAGAATACAGAATTAAAAACCAAAAAACTTTAAAATCCAGAATGCACAAAGTACTGCACGGCTTGGTCACAAAGCAAACCTCACAAACAGCTTAGTGTCAGCCATAGCCACAGACACTGTGCACAACATTTCAAATGCTGGGGCTCAACAGGTTAAAAACATCAGTGCATATGGGCCTCTGGGCGAGAGCAGGACTATTCCGTCGTGGCAGTCTCCTTTTTAACTGCTGAAGAGAGAGGAAAGCAGAAGTTACCCTGAGCACACAGTGGCATGAAAGCTCACGGCTGGAGAACTTGCAGCAACTGACAATAGCCAGACATCTCCTGGCAGTTCCTGCACCCTGGTGGCTGCTGACCATGCCAGTCAGCAGGAAGGCTCGTAGAGCCTCCAAAGCCACCACAGTCAGCCCTCGCTTCCACTACTCCTCCTCATGTGGAGCTGGGGCTGTGCCCAAGTCCCAGGGCCTAGAGCTAGCTGCCCGTAAGGAAAGTGGCACCTACCTGAGGCAATCTCCTGAGCTCTGGCCAACATACAGAGCTTTATCTCAAGGCCAATAGCTTTGGCCAGTGGTGGTGGCACAGCGTTACCCACCTGTAGGAAGGAAAGAAGCAACACCAGATTGTCATTGGGTGTCACTAATTGCCTGCCTCAGCTCTGTCCAAGGCAGGATGGTGACCTGGTCATTAGGGACTCAGTCTACTCAAGTGGCACAGGCCTTCCATTGTGATGCCCTCAGACCCACAGTTCACTAACAGTTTTCTGTTTGTTTACTCTGTTTCAAGACTGGGAACTCCGATCAACCTGCTTCTGCCTCTCTGGTGCTGCGATTAAAGGTGTGAGCCACCACACCTAGCCAACAGTAAGCTTTTAAAAGGTTTTGGGAAAATCTGGAAGCAAAACACAGAGACACCCAAGCCCACTTTGATTCCCACTATGAGCCAAACAAGAACCTCAGGGAGCATGGGGCTGGTCTGCATGGAGCCCAGGCCAGTATTTCTGATGTGCCTCTTTCTTTCAATAGCAGTTCCTAACTAGGGAGAGCCAGCCTGGGAATGTCAGTTGTGCTATTGTGTTGCTGCTGCTGACCCATACTCTCAAGCCCTGGGCCCCAGGCTAACCTGCCGGTGTCTGTCCAGGATGTTGCCGAAGAACCGGTAGGTGTCTGGAAAGCCCTGGGAGCGGGCACACTCCCGCACGCTCACCACCCGGTGCTGCTCTGGGTGGAGCACACGGCCCTGCTTGCCCATGGGCTCAGGGTTGGTGACAGTGGTGCTGAAGAAGCCATCCCACTCCAGGCGCCCATAGAGGCCGGCCCAGTGGTTATGCCGGTTCCCAGTGTGTGGCAGGCACCAGGGGATGAGGGTGTTGAACTGCCTGGCCGTGGGGTCGCAGGACTTGCCAGCTGCAACAAAACACTGTGCTATAGCCGGGCTGGTGCCAGGACACAGGGAGACTCAGACTCTCTAGGGCACTCACCTCTGCAAAGGGGCTTTGTGTACGTGGGGGTGGGGGGTGGGGGGCGGGCGCTCTGATGGCTGCCTAATCCAGGCACAGAGCATCTGGTACCCCTTTGCTGCAGGAAAAACTGTTTAACCCCACTCTGGCACCCATTTAGTTAGTAGCACCCAGGCGTGGCCAGGGCCTCTGGTTAACAACCAGATGTGTCAAGTGGGGACTGCTAGGGAGCCCTAGGAAGCCACCCCGCTAAGCAGCCAGACCACAAAGGGCTGTAGTCATGGAATCCACGTTTGTTGGAGACAATGAGTGAAAGGTGGGATGACTAAGCCTGGGGTCCCACCTTCTGCACAGGAACAGACCCCACGCATTGCACCAGTGCTGCTGCGGCCATTCTTCTTGTCATGAAAGGTGTAGCGCAGCTTCTTGGTTGTAGTGCCGTCTGTCAGCAGCACTTCTATATTGGGCAGGTCACGCCAATCTGATCCTGGGAACAGTGGAATGTTCCGCATGCGGGCAGCAACCAATGGGCTCATGTCCTAGAACACAGGGAATCCCAGCTGAAATCCAGGTCAGGAAGCACAAAGGGGAACCAGAGGCTCAGATCCTATCAAAAGGAGACAGCTACCTAGCCTAGCTGTAAGGGATGACCACGTTAAGAATGGAGCCAAGGACATGCCTAGAGGGACATCTGAGAAAAATGCATAGAACAAGGGCCCAGTGTGAGGTCAGCCAGGGAAGCACACAAAAGGTGCCGTCCAGTGTATTAGATGTCCATAAGGAAAAGCTAGTAGAGGGTGTATTGGGGGAGGCACTTGGATGCTTGCTGCCCCAGCACCACCTGAAGATGACACTACTGGCCATGGGGATGGGAGACCCGAGATGTTGAGCCTGCAGGCCTGTGGGGGTGTGAGTAAGGCCAGAGAGAAGTTGGGCCAGGCAAGACCCCAGGAAGCACCAGACCCAGGGTGGTGTGGGAGGTTCATACGTTTTATGTAATTTTACTATGCTAAAGTTAAAACCTTCCTTTGTATTTAAACAGAAAAGGGGAGGTGATGTTGGATTACCATTAATGAATAAAGAAAGTGCTTTGGACCTTTAGCAGGGCAGAATTTAGGTAGGCGGAGAAGACAGAACTGTATGCTGAGAGGAAGGTGCGGAATCAGAGATAAACCATGGAGTCACCGGAGATAGATGCTGGAAACTTTACCCAGTAAGCCACAGCCACATGGCGATATACAGACTAATAGAAATGGGTTAAATTAATATAAGAGTTAGCCAATAAGAAGCTAGAGCTAATGGGCCAAGCAGCTGATTTAACAGTTTCTGTATGATTATTTCGGGTTTAAGCTAGCTGGGTGGCTAGGAACCGCTACCTTGCAGATATGATCCCTGAGGATGGGCTGGTAGTGTGAGCCCCGCAGCTGCCTCTGGAACCAGGACTGTGGCTCTCCATTATAGGAAATCTCAGGTGCCGAGGCTCCATTCTGGATCTCAGGGAGGTCAGACATGGTATCCCGCACCGTGATGGTTCGGAAGGGGCCCGAGGTCAACCTGCAGCAGAGGGTGCCCTCTTAGATATCATGCAGGCAGTCTCTGCTGGATTTTAGGCTGTGAGGGGCAGCTGTAGTATGTGCTCTACTCAAGCCAGCTGCCTGCAAGAAGGCAGAACTTGAGGCTGGAATGGCATAGACTTGCAATAGCACTGGGCTTCCAGACAGAGCCTGGCACAAACTTCAGTGACCCAGGAATCATGACCTACAGCCACTGTCCCGCACTTGGTGTGCTGAGTTCAGCTCCTACCTGGTGATGTTGCTAACAAACTTCTTGTCATCCACCACAACACTCAGCTGGCAAGCACGGGGTGCAAACACATGCAGAGGCTCTGGAAACAGAGGCAGCTTTTCTCCTGGGGCTGCAGCCAAGATGATGGCCCGTCTCCGCGTCTGGGCCACACCATACTGTCCAGCCTTTAAGAGGGGAATGGAGACAGGTGGCACCAGGCAGAGTGTCTGCCTAGCTGGCCTCCATGCTGAGAACCAGGACTGGGAAGCAGGTGATACATCTGCAACCCATCAAGTCGACATTGCAACTGACCGACAAGAGTAGCATTTGCTTGTTAGCAGGGCCATGCCATTAGCAAAATTCCCATTTTGGTTAAATGGTCAGTCCTTAAGACTACAATAATTTGAATTTCCAGAATTAGTCACTTGTCTTTGTAAGCTAAGCTCCCTGCCACCCCAATTCTGTCAAGCCCAGCCCCCGAAAATATTAATTCACCACCTGTTTTTGTCTCTCCCTCTTCTCACAGTAACTCATGGGTTTGAAGGGGATGGCAAGACCTCTGGCTGACCAACTGGAAAGCCCCTATCCCAAGTTTGCACTGGATTCTCAGAATCTCAGGTTCTGCTGTGGGGCCACTTTATCTTTCATTGACCTTACATCTGTACAGTTACTGTCAATGACAGTCCCCTTAAGGAACACTGCAGAAGTGGTAAGAACAACGGGGAGCTGGGTGCCCCCACTCCTTGACAGTTACAGGCCTGCTGGTGAGCAGGGCTGGCTACAGGCAAGGGTTGGGAAGGCAGGACTTGCCCCACGCAGGCTCTTGTGACTTCAGCACCCATGTTTGAGTTTGGAATCAAGGTTTCATGTAGCCCAGGCTGGCCACAAACTTGCTATGTAGACAAAGATGACATCTTAAAGTCTTGATCCTACATCTACCCACTGCAGTTAATGTTACTTGTGAGTGCACTACATTTAGCTACAGCCCAGCTCTTAATCTTGAGACATTGGCCTCGAACCCATGATCTTCTACTTCAGCCTTTTAAGACCAGAATGACAGGCCTATGCCACCATACCTGGTTACCCCATGTTTTTTCTTCTTTTAAGACAGGTGTTCTTAGGCCAGGTAGTGGTGGCGCACGCCTTTAATCCCAGCACTCGGGAGGCAGAGGCAGGTGGATCTGAGTTTGAGGCCAGCCTGGTCTACCAGAGCTAGTTCCAGGACAGGCTCCAAAGCTACATTGAAACCCTGCCTGGGGGAGGGGAGGGGAAGGTAGGGTTTCTTTGCAGCTCTAGCTGTGCTAGAAATCGCTCTGTAGATCAGGCTGGCCTCAAACTCAGATCCACCTACCTGACTCTAGTGGTGGGATTAAAGGCAGGCACCATCACACTGGGCTAACCCTATACTTTCTGTCTGAGCTGAGCTGCCTCTATCCTTACCAACATACTAGTGATCACACAGCCCTCTGCTACCCACAGCAGGCCCCAACACTCTCCTGGTTAGTGATGGAGGGCAGCAGTCCAGGCGACTGCATTGCGGGAGGCCATTTCTGTCCCTCTGCCTGCTACGTGATGCTCACCTGCAGCACACCAAAGGTGCACTGGTAGCCCATGCGGACCAGGCAGCGCAGTGTGAGCTTCAGCACCATGGAGCGCTTGAAGGACACGAAGTTCCTGACATTCTCCAACAGGAAGAATCGAGGCCGGTAGTAGTCACAGTAGCTGCGGGACAGGAAGGACAAAGGTCACAGTCTCTGACAGACCCTGGCATCTCTCAGAGAGGGGCTCCCACAAAGCTGCAGCTAGCCTAGAGTTGGCCCCCGACAGCAAATGACAGAGGGCTGTCCATGCTTACCTGAGGAAGGAGACTACCAGGGAGTTTTTGAACTTGGAGTAAGTACGGGAGTTGAAACGGTTCATGCCGCTGAAACCTTGGCATGGTGGTCCACCACATAGCATCTCCACATCGCCCTTCTGCGGCAGCCTCTGGCCCAGGGAGTTGGTCACCTTGCCAGCCATGACCAACTTAAGCAGCACATTGCAGTCCTCTGTGAACACCGTGGAGCCAGGGTTGTTCAGCCGAAATGCCTGGGCTGCTGGGTCCCACATCTCAATGGCCCACAGTGTCTCAGAGATGCCTGGGGACGGAGAGCAGAGGTTTGTTTTCATTTGCTGACATGCCATGGTCACCTTACCTTGCCCAGCCAGGTGCATGCTCTAAAGTTTTCCCAGAGCCTGGTCAGAGTCAGCACAACCAGTACCTACCTGCTTGGTGGAATCCTTCTGACAACCCTCCACAGCCAGAAAACACATCCAGAGTCCGGAGCTTGGGCAATTTGATGGCTGTCTCGGGCTCTCTGGGCTCCGACACCTGACTCTTTGCCTTCCCTTTCCCTGAAGGACAAACAGGTCACCAGCTGTGAGAAGGGCCCACCAGACGACTCTCCTCAGAGGCTTTATTCAGGAGACCTTGTCTTTGTGACTTAAGAGCAGCCTCTTGGGAGACCTTTCCGATTCAGCCTCCCAAACATGGGCAGAATTTGAGAGGTTGAGGCAGGAAACTTCAGGGTTCCGGGCTAGCTTGAACATGCAACCTTGTCTCATGAAAACCATACACACAGGGGAGTAACAGATGGGACACACCTTTCCCCTTCCCTTTCCCTTTATTCCCAGGGTTGCGGGCGTGGTTTGGAGGGTCTTCGAAGCTTTTGCTCTTTGCATTGTAGGCCTGCACAGAGATGAGCCATATTAGTTAAGAAGAAATGCATTGACCCCTCACAGCTTAAGAACTTGGTCTGTCAATCTTATTCCCTAGAAGGACCACAGCCAATCAGCCACCAACAAAATTTGATCTTATTATTGGAAAGAGACAAGACTGCAGCCAGCTGGTCATAGTGCTGAGGCCTCTCCACACTACAGAGAGGCTGTCTAAAATCACTTCTATTAACCCTCTCATGGTCTGCACCAACATCTGCTACTTAAAGCACCCAGAGCATACATCCGAAAGAAAGGGAGGGCATATGGGAGCCTGCTGTCCAATGTCACACAAACATGCACACAGAAAAATGGGCACTTAACATTGAAGAGCCAAGCTCCAGGTACTCAATTGGAGCTAGTACAAGAGGATTTTGGATCCTTTCTCAAAACTATGGCCACTACCTGGTCACAAAAGACAGGGACAGAGTATACTCTTCCCAAAGAGGGGGACCTTCCCAACACATACCAAGACCCTAGGTATGGTTTGTAGAGGCCTTTAAAACAGTCCCTCATAAATTTTAATGGTGTTAGTAAAATGTCACACTCTCAATTTTTACTCTTAAATCCAAAACAGCCAGGGCTACATAGAGAAATTCTATCTCAAAAACAAAACAAAAACAAAGCTGGGCAGAAGTGGTACACGCCTTTAATCTCAGCAGTCGGGAGGCAGAGGCATGTGGCGCTGTGTGAGTTTGAGGCCAGCCTAGTCTACATAGCAAGTTCCAGGATGGTCAGGACTGTTATACACAGAAATCTTGTCTTGGAAAACAAAACAAACCCCAAACCAAACCCAGAAAAGCAAAAGCTGAGTACTGAACTCCAGAACCACCTGCTATCACAGGCCTGTGTCATGTGCCGACATGGGCATGCAACACCTATCTCCTTCTGAACACCCAATCCTGTCTCCCAATCCAGGGCTTTGTGCATGTTAGGCAAGAGTTCTACTGGGTCAAGCCATATCTCCAGCTGCCTAGTTTTCTTTAAAAGTCAAAATCCTACTCCTAAGGCTCTACGTAGAAGTCAGGTGGTGGTGGCACATGCCTTTAATCCCAGAGAGTTAGAGGCAGGTGGGTTTCTAAGTTTGAGGCCAGCCCTGTCTACAGAGCCAGTTCGGGGATACACAGAAATCCTATCTTGAAAAACCAAGATTATATAGGTTGGGTGGGGCAGGTACCAAAAGCCTTTAATTTCAGCACTTGGAAGGAAAAGCCAAGTGGATCTGCCAGTTCAAGGCCAGTTTGGTCTACACATCTTTCAGGGCTATATATTTATATAGCGAGACCCTATCTCAAAACAAACAAAATCTCAAAACAAACTAAAACCAAACCCATTGCACACCAGCTGCTTCCTTAGTCTACCTTGTATTTCCTGTCCTAAGAAAAATCCAGGACCAAGTCAAGCACTATCTAGCCTATTACTGAGCTCTACCCCAGACTGAGCTGCTTTCTTGGGCACCCCACTCTTGCACATTTGCCCCTGAAGTCTGGCTCCACCTCAAGGAAGTAGAAGCGGTCAGGGCCCCCCTGTGAGTAATCCTGGATGCTTTCAAGCAGGTCTTCCCCGTACTCCACAGTACAGCGGCCTTGCACATCACTGAAGTCCACCACAGCTTCCTCGTCACTCCAGTACAGCAGGTTGATGTCTGAATGGTAGGTTGCTGAGGTGGATTTGTGGGTGTTCTCAGGCCTGTAAAGCGGACACCAAGTAATTATTACTTTACCACAAGTTTATAATCACAGGTCAAAGCACCCTCATCTACAACGCCTGGAACCAGCAATTGGGGTGCTGAGTGAGACAACAGGGATCTTGTCAGTCTTATACACCTCATACCTCAAGGCCTTTATTTTTTGAGACAGTGTTTCCCAGGCTGACCTCCAACTCAGTGATCCTCCTGCCACAACACCTGAAGTGCTGGGACTACCAACCCAGTCTCCACAGGAGATCTTAGCATTTTAAAAAAGGATTTATTTATTTATTTATTTTTAAAAATATTTATTTATTTATTATGTGTACAATATTCTGTCTGCAGGCCAGAAGAGGGCGCCAGATCTCATTACAGATGGTTGTGAGCCACCATGTGGTTGCTGGGAATTGAACTCAGGACCTTTGGAAGGGCAGGCAACGCTCTTAACCGCTGAGCCATCTCTCCAGCCCCGGATTTATTCATCTTTATTCAGTGTGTATGGGTGCTCTGCTGGCTTCTATGTCAGTGCAACAGGTGAGTACAGTGCCCATGAAGGCCAGAAGGGGGCATTGAATCCTGTGGAACTGGAGTTAGACCTAATTTTGAGCCATCATGTATAGGTGCTGGAATTAAACTGATTAAATCTGAAACACTGAGCCATCTCTCTTGCATGGCATTAAGTAACACTTGAGGGAGCCTGTAACAGAGGTCAGCTGTATAATTTGAGTACTTTGGTTTGGGTATGCTCAACCTATTAACAGCATCATGGAAAGATCACATGTCCCAGTTCCAACAGCATGGTGACCACCACCCTTACTTGGACCCAATCCCACAGCAGGAATGGAATTCCTGGGAACTAGATCAGGGATGCTCTGCTTCATCCTGCCCATCAATGCTGAGTGCCCCATTCTTTTCTAACCACGTTGATTATTACAAAGACTCCAGAAAAATCAGGTGTAGTAACAGGTGCCTATTATCATAGTACTTGGGATGCTGATACAGGGGGATCTCAAGTTCTAGGTATGCTGGTAAAACAAGCACATACAGGTCATCTGGGCCAGTTTCCTTTCACCGTGCCCTCTTTCTGCTGCCTGGTTGAAACCTATCTTCAAACAAAGAAGCCATGCATTCATAAGTGCATGCACAAGTACATAAAGTGTATGTGGAGTGTTTAGTTAAGCCAAGGGCTGGAAAAAAAAAACCCAGAACCAGTAGAGAAGGTGCAGAACAGACGGATTGAGAGTGGTGGGAGACCAGAACAGGAGACTGGTTTGGGCAAAGCACCTAGACAAACCAGGACACACTCCCTGACACTTTGCAGCTTTTGTTTCTTGCAGGTTGAATTGGAGCCCACAGTACCCACATGCTAGACACAGGCTCCCAACTTAGCCACACACACCCCCAGGCCACAAGTATGCAATACACCCATGCCCCCAGGATAACTAGAAGCAGCCATCTCCACCAGCAGAGCCTTCTTGGAAGGGCCTCCCGGCAGGCTGGACCCACACCAACCTGTAGAACTTGTTGAGCCTGATCTTGATGTCTGCTTCGTTAGCCTTGCCATTCTTCTTGCCACAATGAATTGCTTTGATCCGGCCAATGCGATAGGGCTCAGGAGCATCCAGGTTGCTTCCCTTGATGTAGTCAGAATACTTGCGGTAATGCTCAGGGTACAGGTTCTCATCCACAGGCTCCTTCTTTGAACGTTTCAAGGGGCTAGCCAGCTTGATGCTGCAGAGAGAAATGAAGGATACAACTGAGTTTGAGGCCTTAGAATCCAGACAACAGGTTGGAGTGAGCAGATTCCTCATTATGAGTCGGTACAGCCCATATCATTAATGAAACGTATTTCAAATGAAATCTGTTTAAAATACCACTCAGCTCCCAGAGTTCAGGGGGTTCTGGCTACACGTGCTTGTCATCCCAGGATTTGGGAGACAAACTGATACAGGAGGCTCAGGAGTTCCAGGTAAGCTTGAGCTACCAATTAAATTTTAGGCCAACCCGGAGCTACCTCCCAGCCATGTAGCACCATGTACTTACTGACCGGTATGTGACAAGGTCCTGTCAGCAAACACAAGTTAAAATGTTATAGGAGGGGACATTGCACGAGGGGAAACAGCAGCTTCTAAGACGGCACAGGTACCATCTCCCTAGGTCTCAGCCAAAAGCACAACCACTGTGTTCCGAGACGCCCCGGGCCTCAAGGACTCACTGTGGCATGATGTCACTTCCCTAACTACGGAGTACCGATGCAAATGTGATGTGAAGGATGGAGTCTGAGAAAGCTTGAATTTGGTCCAACTCATAGCAAAGCTGGCCAATCTTGCTACTCTACCCACAGGTACCCACAAGGACACAGGAGGTAATCTTCCAAGATGGCTCCCACTCTGGCTAGCAGTTGACTTTCGAGTCCTAGAGGCACCCCTGAGTGCTTATGTGTGGCCTAATTGGTGTGCTTCTATGTGGTATATGACACCACAGGGAACAGAGGACACCAAAGATGAACATTTCAAGATTGGGTAAAAGAACCCAACACCATCAAAGTAGAAGTATCCACTCATTCTCTAGTTCCATGGGCCATAGCAACTCAAGCAAAATTTGGGGACGTAAGGTTTCACCAGACACTAGGAAAATGGATACTCCAACTATAGATACTGAGCTATGTTCAGAAACACAAGCTGCAATTCCAACTTGTCTAGCGCTTAGGATGTAGAACAGGTGAAAGGTGGAGATGATGTCCTGACTTCCGACATGGAGTCTGAGGTCGTCCTGTTCACAGATCTCATCCAACAGACCCTGGGTAGAGCACTGTTGTTCTGGCAGGCAGAGCCCATCAGCTTCAAAGACTCAGGGAGGAAGCCTATGCCCAAGGTCTCAGAGCTACTCAGGTGCAGAGCCGAGGCAAGAACCGACCGTCCAGCATTGCAGGTCTCAGCCGGACTCTCACACAGCTCAGATTGTGAAAGGCCCGAGGCAGTGTGCCTTGGCAGCACTACCAGCACGCAACAACCTTCACAAGGAGAGCCCTAAACACTAGCTTAAGGGGAGCAGCTAGAAAGATCATAAAGCCAACTGACTGGTATGGACCAAGGATGGGGGCACTCACTTGAAGGTAAAGGCCTCAGGAGGCAGGTACACACTGTCACCTAGTCGGTAGACAACACCATTCTTGGTGATAGAACTGCAGTAGAGCCGACCATCCACCTCATGAAGTTGCTCCAGGACCTTGGGCATTTCTTTCTGTCTCAGCTCACCCAGCCGGATACAGGATAGGCAGAACCTGTAGAAGCCAAGGGCAGAAACTCAAGGCTCTGAGGTGACAGAATGGTGACAGTAGCAGCCACTGAAATCCTACAGGAGAAAGTATCTACAGATATCTGGGAGAATTGCCCCTTATGACCACAGCTCAAAGACAGAAACTAATACTAGCCTAGCACAAACAAGTCAGGGGCTGTGTACATCAACAGCAGGGTCCTTGGCCAGCATATGCCCAAGGCCCAGGACTACAACCCAGACCCACAAATGAGAATTTTTCCCCCTTTCTTTTTGAGTCAAGGTTTCTCTATATAGCACTGCTGTCCTGGAACTCACTTTAAAGACCAGGCTGGCCTCGAACACATATCTGCCTACTTCTGCCCCCCACCTCCCAAGTGTTGGTATTAAAAGCGTGCACTACCACTGCCCAACAGAAATGACTAAATAGATGGCCATGCTTACCTGTGACAATCCCCAGATAGTCCACGCTTTAAAAAAAAAAAACAAAAAAAAAAAAAAAACCAGGGTTTCTCTGTAACAATCCTGGCTGTCCTGGAACCCACTCTGTAGATCAGGCTGGACTCAAAATCAGATCTGCCTGACTCTGCCTCCCGAGTGCAGGAATTAAAGGTGTGTACCACCACCTGGCCAGGTCTACATATTTTAAACATCCATGATGTCAGGCTTCTTTGGTCAGCAAAGAACACAACTGGGGCCAGGCGGTGGTGGTGCACACCTTTAATCCCAGCACTCGGGAGGCAGAGGCAGGCTGATCTGAGTTCAAGGCCAGCCTGATCTACAAGAGCTAGTGCCAGGACAGGCTCCAAAGCTACAGAGAAACCCTGTCTTAAAAAACCAAAAAACACAACTGGGGAATAAGTAAATCTTTCCCTGGAAACCTGATAGAATGGAAGGACTCCCAGAGCAGGATGGGGCACAGAGAAGGCCTACAGCTGATTCGCACACTCACTTGTGCTTGTTGTCCTCTGTCGGCTGGGTCTTGGGAGGGGATTCAAACCTTGCATAGTCCTGGTTGTACCACAGCTGGTAGAAATAGGTCTTTCCATCATCCTCAGCCCGTGGCAGCATGGTCTCAGGATCCATGCCTCCCTGTGGAAACAAAACATGGTCAGCCTTGGCTCCTAACGGTCGGTCGGGTGGAGTACGGAGAGGAGAGAGGCACTCACCTCCATGGCCCAGTTTTCAGAGGGTGCTCTGTAGACGACCTTGACCTTGCTATGGATGTAGGAGAGCTGCATGTTCTCACACTCGCCCACCAGGAACAGCTCCAGCGGGTCGGAGGTGGCTCCAAGGACTGTGTCTGTTCCAGCACAGAACCAGTGCGCATGAAACATCTGCCCATTCTTGTCTTCCCACAGTGCTGTGACCCTGCAGCCGCAAGATGGGACAGAGAATAAGATATCTCATGTAACCAACAGAACTGGACCACACAAACCCTTGGGTATCTTTTGGTTTCAGTCTGACACAATGGCTTCAGGGGTTCAAATGAAAAAGCAAGCACTCATATCTGGCAGAAGGACACACACCTGGCTAGATATAGTGGCTTGGAGGAATCATCTGGAATGACAGAGACGCAGTCCCCCACCTCCAGTGTCTCTTCATCGATGCACACCTTCCGATAGTAAGTTCTCTTCTCTTCAACCTGAAACCAATCTGAGCTTGGATGAGGGTCATGTCCAACATTTTCCCTAACTTTCTGTGAAATTTACTTGTGACTAGGGGTGTGGATCAGCAGTGCAAAGAGCACTGACCAGATGCCAGGCTCTGGGCTCCATCCCAGCTACCCTAAAAAAGTGAAAACATGACTTATTTTATAAGTCATGAGGGCTAACAAGATGGCTCAGTGGCTAAAGTTTTGTCACTAAGTTTGACCTGAGTTTGATCCCTGAGACCTACTCCATGGAGAAGGGACTCATTTAGGTTTTTTTTTTTTAAATAATTTAATTTATTATGTGTACAATATTCTGTCTGTGTGTATGTCTGCAGGTCAGAAGAGGGCACCAGACCTCATTACAGATGGTTGTGAGCCACCATGTGGTTGCTGGGAATTGAACTCAGGACCTTTGGAAGGGCAGGCAATGCTCTTAACCGCTGAGCCATCTCTCCAGCCCCGTAGGTTGTCTTCTTACAGAAAGCCAGGTGTGATGACACACACCTTTAATCCTAGCAGGGCTACCTAGCCTACATTAGGTCCAGACCCAGTTAGAGCTACACAGTAAAACTCTAACTCAAAGAAAAAAGGCATGAGTCGCTGGGATTGGTAGCGTATGCCTGTAATCCTAACACTTGAAAGGCTAAAAGAAAAAAAAAAAAAGCAAAGGATCAAGATGTCCAGGGTTCAGCAGTGAAAAAGTACTTTTTGCTGTTACAGAGAACCTGGGTTCAGTTCCTAGCACCTGCAGTGGCTCACAACCATTTATAACTCCAATTGCAGGGGATTCCATACCTTCTTTTGACCTCTGTATACATGTAGACAAAAAAAAAAAAAAAATCTACATGTGATAAATCTGAAAAAAAAAAAAAAAAAAAGATAAAAATCTCTGTATAACCTTGGCTGTCCTAGAACTTGCTCTATAGACCAGGCTGGCTTAAATCACAAAGATCTGCTTGCTTCTTTCTCCCAAGTGCTGGTATTAAACGAGTACACCACCACCATCCAGCTTAAATTATTTTTAATTTTTGTTTGTTTGTTTCTTGAGATAGTCTCTGTAGCTCTGATTGTCCTGAAACTTGTTTTGTAGATCAGGCTGGCCTCAAACTCAGCTCTGCCTACCATCGAAAAGTGCTGGGATTACAGGCATGTGCCACCACAGTCCAGTTTAATAATTTCTATTAAACTTGGCACAGTGTTGCACGCCTGTAATCCCAGTACTCAGGAGGCAAGCAGATCTGCATTAGAGGCTAGCCTGGTCTACATAGGACGTTCCAAGACAGAGAAACCCTGTCTTAAACTAAAACTAAAAAAACAAACAGACAGTGTGCTTGATCTATTGGGAGCTCATCAAATCCAGCTGGACCAGGACTGAATGAGCATATGACCAAACCGGACTCTCTGAATGTGACTGCCAATGGGGACTGACTGAGAAGCCAATGATAATGGCACAAGGACCTATCTATCACTTCTGCATGTATTGGCTTTTTGGGAACCTATTCTATATGGATGCACACCTTCTTAGACCGAGATGGAGGGGGGAGGGCCTTGGGCTTTCCATAGGGCAGGGTACCCTGCCCCATCTTAAGGAAGCAGGGGGAGGGTGGTGGGGTGGTGGGGGAGTGGGAGGGCCTGGGACAAGGGGAGTAAATGTAAATTTCTCTTAACAATAAAACAGAAAGAAAAACAAAAAACCTAAGGCTGACATGGTGGCACATGTCTGTAATCTTAGCATTTGGGAGGTCGAAATGCAATAGTGTAAAGTGTAGAAGTATATGGGCTGCCTGGGCTACAGAGGCAGCTCAAGATTTACCAGTGAGGCTGAGGTGTGGCTCAGTTGTACATCTCCAGCCTAGAGTGCCTGAGGCCTCGCATTCTACTCCTAAGTACCGGGAAAGAGGGAAGGGACAGCAGCTGGGTTGCAGCTTGCCTCTCACAGGTGAGCATGCGGCTTCCTGGCTTCAGGGCTAGGCTCAGGCGTGCAGTAGCACACAAGAGGAAGAGGCCTCACCTTCAAGGGCTGTCCGAGCCAAGAGATGCGATCCTTGTTCTGTTTCTTTTTCTTCCCTTGATGCATCTTTTTGGGTGATGGCACCTCTGGGATGTCATCATCAACTTCCTCGTCGTCATCTGCCTCCTTCACGGCCAAGTTGGGACACCTGCAGAACACACTCTGCCGTCAACCTGTCAGCTCCACATCATGTCTTTGCCTCAACCACCCAGGCTTCTGCTATCAGAATAGAATATAGCAAAGCCTACCTCCTCTTGAGGCAAGCCTGTTTACTCCGCCCAGTGCCACCAAACTTAACCATATCCTTGCAGGCTTTGCACTTCCCACACTCAGGCTGCTGACAGACCTGAAAAATAAGGGTAGATCAACCAGCCATTCATAGGTAGGAACTTTTGTTTGGTTGTTTCTTGTTTTGAGACAAGGTCTCTCTACATAGTTCTGGCTGACTCACTATGTAGACCAGATGAACCTCAAACTCATCGAGATTCCCCCTGCCTCTGCAGACAAATGCTGGGTGGGAATTAAAGGCATGCATCACCACACCCAGCCCAGAACTTTCAAAACTACGCATGCTCAGGGTCAGTGAGATGTTTTGGTGGGTAAAGTATCAAGCCTCCTAAGCTCAGTTCAATGCCCAAGACCCACAGCAAGACAAACACTCCAAAGTTACTTCCAACCTCCACATGCACACTGCAGCCTTTGCGCACACCCTCAACTAATAAGTGTGAAAACACACTGCATCTGCCCTGAGCACTTTAGACTTTTCCCACTCATTCCCTAAGCATGACAACTACACAGACTAAACCTGTGTCAGGTATCAAGTCATCAGCTATGACTTAAGGTCCTGTAACATATGCACAGGTGACACAGCAACACTGTACCCTAAGAAGAGGCCTCTGCATCTGAGTTATTGGAGGTATACAGGGTGCTGAGCATACCCTAGAAACTCACAAGCAGCTCTGTGGAGGTGTTGTTACAGAGCTACCAGTGTCCCCACCTGCCTCCAAGGAGTCAGTGGGGACAGTCACTAACAAAACAGCATGAGAACAAAGTAACCAAAGGATTACCAAGCACCCAGCTCCCTTGTTCGGAAAAAACAAAAACCAAAACCAGAAAAACCCCAACAACTTTAAAAGGAATTATCAAATACAATGACACGGAGAAAAAGTCAAATAAAGGTGAGGACGGGCTTCCTGATGAGGCCTATCATGAGAAAAGAACGGCTACCACCGTGCGCATAAGGATCAGCGAGGCTCTACTACATCCAGGGAAAGAAAATAGCAAACTGCAAAAATACACCTGAGTTGTGTCACATGGTTAGGGTGACTTCCTCTAAAGAAAAACCCAGCAGTCCCCTGGGTACTAAGAATAGCATATAACAGTCTGCTCTTCTCACTCAGAGCTCTCAGGGCGCTTAAGTTCCTTTGATAGCATAAGACAAGCATGTCCTGTAAGCTCGTGTTGGGACAACTGATCTCACAGGACTGAGCATGCAGTACAACACCTGGACGCTCAGCTCTCAGGCAGGGGAAGGAGCACCAGCAGGTTCAGGACAGCCTTGTCTACAAAGCTGCTTCAGAATAAACACGCACATGCAGGCCATGGTTCTGGTCTGTATACGGTACAGTATATGGTCTGTAGCCCAGGCTGACCTCAAACTCACTATAACTGAGAATGACCTTGAAATCCTGATTCAGAATGCCCTCACTGCAGGATAGGCTTGTGCCTCCAGCTTAACCACATTGAGTTTGTTTCTTGGCTTTTTTTTTTATTTTGGGGTTTTGTGTTAATGTGACACAGGTTGATTCCAAGACCATTTATACAAAAAGTATTCACAAGAGCCAGCCATGGTGGCACAGGTCTATAAATCCAGTTTTTGGAAGAATAAGGTAGGATAGAGACTTCCAGACCAGCCTGAGCTAGATTAAGACCCAAGTCATATCAAGAGGCCTTCTGCAGCCACAAGTCTAAGCTGAGAGAAACATGTACTTTTGCAGAAGCTCTAGCAGAATTCCAGAGTGTAATGTGGCCTGAGAGGTGACTCTGGCTCTTGGGTCAGCCATCTCTCAGCACCCACAGGACATGGAGGAAGAGCTAATGTCTCTCAGGAAACCAGGCTATGTAGCCAATGGTGTCCACCCACAGCAAAGGCCCTGGACACTCTTGTTGACTTCAACCCCACCCGTCTAGAAAGGCAGGCAGCTCCCCTAGAGTACTGACTCCTAAACATCTAAGGAAGAGCCAAGGATGGCTCATGGGCGTGGCTAGCCTGCTCACCTCACAGACACCACAGCGGCGGCGCTTACAGGCGTTCTCCTTGTCTTCCTTGTCGTCCTTCTCAATCTGCTCTGAGAAGAACGTGTCAAAGATCTGGTAGACCAACTTGGTGGTGGTGGCTTTTGTGGGCCCTTTGTCCTTCTCCTTAGTAGAATCTTTGAGGTTATAGCGTCTCTCAGCTCGCCTGAGACAGATGGCCACCATTTTAGGGAACCAGACATAGACTGTGTTCTCTCAGGTCTCAAGTCTCCCATCTAATTCTCGCTACATTCTTACCTCTGCCCCAGAGTGACCCCAGCCAGCTTGATCAGGGCTCTCATGCAGGGAGTCAAGAAGATGGGTGTCTCATCACTGTCCTTGGCATCATCGTAACTCTCTACCTGGTTCACCACAAACTGGGCATGGCGCAGCAGGGAGTCCTCTGTGAACCGGTTCAGGTTAATGGCAGAAGGAGGGACAGTGGTCTTTGGGGGAGAGGAAGCAAAAAGAAAAATCAGATGTTTCTAATGTTTTGCCTCCTTGTAAGGCTGAGTGAGGGGACCCTAGTATTTCATGTATGCTGGACAAGCAATGTACCAAAAATTGAGCACCTAGGCCCCCATTGGGGATTCTAGACAGGGGAACTACAACTGAGCCATGCCCTCAGGCCTGCTGCATTTTAATCTTCTATCAAGACTTCTAGTGGTAGTGGAAGGTTCTGATTCTGAATACAGTCTTCTCTAGCATCAACTATGCGGTATATATGTGGATCCAAACCCTTCATAGAGAAGGTAAAGCTCTCACCTCGATCTTATTTATTAGGTCTTCATAAACGGCGTGAGGATTGCTTTGCAGGAACTCAACCACAATCTTACTGATGTAAATTTTCTCCTGCATCAGCCCAAATATTGGTGCATAGTCTGGGCTGGGTTCCATCAGAATGTATTCCGCAAATGCTGGGAAGAACACATGACTTGGTTTTTAAAGATATTTCAATTAGGGTGATTATGAGCATTTCTAGCTCCTTGAGCACCTACCATTTATGCAGTTTGGTTTATTTAACAGGGTCCTGTCACGTTGCCTAGGCTAGCCCCAACTCCTCAATTTCCCGAGTAGCTAGGACAGCAGTTATCTGCTATGTCCAGCAGGTAATACATTTTAAAAAGCTGTTTCAGAGCTAGTAAAATGGCTCAGCAGATAAGGGCACTTTCCTACAAGCTTGGCAATTTGAGTTTGATCCAGGGCCTCACATGGTAGAGAAAGAATCAATTACTACTGCTCCCACATGATGCACACACTCATCCACACAATAAACACACTCACACAATAAACACAAAGAAAAATTAAAAGCCATCTCAATCTTATGGCCTCCAGGCTGAACACGGGCAAGTATGTCTTCCAAGCTTCCAGAACAACCTAAAATTTAAAACTCCACAGCCTAACCCACAAGAATCCAACTTCTCCATTCTCTAAGGTCTACCTGGGCTTGCAGGAGCCAGGTGGAAATGAGTCAGCTGAGATCGGCACTCATCTGAGCTGTAAACACCTAACTGTCATACAACTGGAGGATCAGCTTTCAGGCCAGTAAAGATGAACACAGGTCACCAGGTCCTCCCTGTGCCTGATGAGACCTCTCTCCAAGGTCGACCAAGCCCAGGCAGGCAGAGGTTCTAGACACTTAGACTAGATGGAAACTTACGGGTGCTAAAGCCAATGAGAGCCTTTTCTCCACCATCAAAGCCAGTGATCCACCACTCATTGATCGGTCCAAGGTTTTTACAATTAACACCACCTGTGGAAAAAAGTCTCACTAAGAAATGGACTAAACATGGTGACGTCACAGCTCTCGCTCCAGCTAAAAAACCCAGCCAGCATGCAGCCCCTTCACTTTGCTCAGTTAATGGCAGGACTTTGAGCTCTCCTCTCAAAACAGTACTTCCCACAGGGTCTTATCTTGCCTCCCAAGTTTTGTTTAACAACCCTTGAACATTGCACATACCTTTACCACTACACGTACCTTCCACAGATGGATTTTCATCATAAATTGCTTTGGCACAACCAGAAAAGTAGAGTTCAATGTTCTTCTCAATAAGACCAGTGTCAACAGGACACAGATGACCTCTATTGCAATATACACTACACAGGCAACAAACATTACTTCACCACCCAGCTCCGCACAAAGGACCATAAATCACCATCAGACTCGAGGTACCCAGACTACTGACAATGTCCACCATCCAACAGTGTCTCACACCACTCTTGTGTGACAAATACCACATACCAAAAGGTCAGAGGTTTCCCACATGCTGGAGTTATAGTTGGCTGGTTGTGATACCTACACAGGTATCAGCAACTGGAGTTGACTGATTTATCTCTCCAGACTAGAAAGAACTGGAGTACCAATCCTGATCCTGCATAAGGCCTGTTCACTGGCCACACTCAGCCAAGGGCTGCACACCCTAAGCCATCTTATCTTCCCCCACCAGAAAAAAAGGCTATGTAACTGAGTGAAGAAGTCTGGCTTCAGTTCTCTCCTGAGGATGCCACAGAGGGATTTACAGTGACTGCTACCTACAAACAATCTTTAACTGGCCCCATAGGTCTACTGCCTATTAGGGCAAAGCCCTGTAGATCACTGGCAGATAGTGATCTACCATGTTTCAGTGGTAGGGAAAGATATAGCCACTAACCAACATGCAGAGTATTGCCACAGCCACACCCAAGGATCTTGACCCAATGGTCCCAGAAACTCCAGCCAATAGTGGGTTCAATATCTAAGAACACCCAGGAATGATGGCTACTGGGACACTAATGGGTGCTCTTGAGGGGCCCCCTTCCACCACATACAACCCAGGACTTGTGAGTTCAGCCTCATCACATCTGGTCCTTTTTCTCCATCAGCCACTCTGCCCATAGCTAGTGCAGGGTTGGCAACCCCTGAGCACTCTCACAGGTTTTCTGTGACCAGAAAAGCAAGGGTCTGAAGTGCTATGTCTGTGGACTTGGCATCCTGCACAGATCTGGTCGTTGTGTGAGCACAAGGATAAGCTTTAGAATGGCAGGAACTAAAGATTTATCATTTGAAGTTGCAGCAACCGCAAAGCAGCAAAACAGGTCTGGGGGTGGGGCCCAAGGTTCAATCACTTGCCTAGAGCACAGGAGGCCTATGTTCTATCCCTAGCACCGTGAAAAAGTATTAGAACTGCCAATACAGCTAGGCTTGGAGCCAGAAGCAGGTAGATCTGAGTTTGAGTCTAGCTTGATCAATTTAGAAGTTCTAGCCAGAACTACATAGTGAGTTCTAGCTTTGTTCTGAATAAAATTAAACTTAGTGGTAGACACCTAAAATGACAGGAGGGTGTTCAAAGTCAGCTGGGTAACACAGTTAAAGACCCAATCTCAATTAACAAAACCAGGGCTCAGCTATGAAGGGCTTGCTGATGTAAATGAAGCTCTGATTTGCACAGAGCACTATACATCCGGGAGCATTAGCACAGAAGGCCAGGGATTCAAGGTCATCCTGACTACCTATCAAGTATGAGGCTGGCCCAGGTTACAAAAAACCCCAGAAAAACAGCAATAATAAAGTTTTTATTTGTGGCTGAAGTCTATTCAACCTTAATTGGCTTCTTAGCTATTGTCAAAAGGAGAGCAGCTTGAGAAGCCCTATGATTAGACCTAATGCTACACTTAGATGCCTTGAACACAGGTGTCCACCAGTAGAACACAACCACAGGGCATGGTGGTTACCTGAAGCAGGTCACCCTGTGCTGGGGAGATGACTCGTAGCTTTCAAATCCGGACGAGTTGGATTCGTAGATGGAGAGTTTCTCACTGACCAACATTTGGAGTTCATCCACCTGAAGGACAGGGGACAGTGACATGGACATACCAGGAGGCAGGAGATAAAAGGGTGAAGGTAGAGTACGGACTCACAGCATCTGGAAGGTGCTGCTGGTACTTCAGATCAGGATCATCTAGGAACTGGCCGCACTGGGGGCACCGTGGTGAATCCGTCTGTGGGAAGAACAGGTACGGCCTCAGGGCAGCTCTCCAACATCTAGGAGCTGCTGTTCTGTTGCTGGCCAAGTTCCTGAAGGTGCCCTTACCTTTGGGATCACGACTGATTTGGTTCGAGCCCCCTTTTTCTCCACTCTGGAAGAAGCACAAGGTTGCTGGCATTTCAAACTGGAATACACTACCCACCATCAGCCCTGCACCAACTCTTCCTAAGCTAGCCCAGGCATGCTGGTGCCAATATCCACAGTGACCATCATGGTACTGAGGTTGCCCGGCAGAAGCAAAGTACCTGGCTTCCACTACGATCCCACAGAAGTTCACTTAGCAGCCTCCTCTCACCTCTCTTTCTAGAACTGTCTAACATCACTTGCTCTGTAAGGGAAAGCGAAGTGCTTACGGTTCTTTGGGTGTCATTTTTCGTTTCTTTTCTTCCTAAACAGGAGCAAGAAGAGCAGAGTCAGGACATCTTAGGCTTGGATGACACTTTAGATTAAGAACTTCCTATACTGCCAGAGAGTGGTGGCGCACACCTTTAATCTCAGCACTCAGGAGGCGGAAGCAGGTGGATCTGAGTTTGAGGCCAACCTGGTCTACAAAACGAGTTCCAGGACTAGAGAGACCACCCCCATTCCCCGCCCCAAAAAACTTTCTATATGTGATTGTCACAAAACTCAGGAAGAAAGCTGGTAAAGGGTCAGGTACTAAGGCCCAAATCACACCAATGTCCAAACCTCATGAAAAGCCTGCCCTAACCCAGTACTCAGAAACCTAACGCAGGAAGACCATGAGTTGGAGGTCATCCTCAGATACTTAGCAAGACCCTATCTAAAAAAAGAAAAGAAAAAAAGAAAACAGCTGGCTGGTGGTGGCACATGCCTTTAATCCTAGCATTTGGGACATAAAGGCAAGCAGATCTCTGAATCTGAAGCCAGTCTGGTCTATACAGACAAGTTCCAGGGCAGGCTACACGGAGAAACTCTGTTCTGAAAAACCAAAATAAATGAATGAACAAATAAAAAGCAAAAAACCAAAACCAAGAATAAATAAGCCCACCTCCCATATCAGGGCCCCTAGGGAGGGGAGTGAGGCTTAGCAAGGCCCCAACAGCGAGGTGCTGATCCAAAAGACATGCCATTTTTATGAGGAGGACAGTAGAGTCCAGTGTCTCCTGGTGAGGGCATAGCAACACTGAAGTGCCAGAACAGTCTGTCTAACAGCTAACTGTGGGGTCCTCCTAAACATGGACGTCTTGAAACCACAAGCTTCAAAAACTACATGCATTACTGGAGATGCCTATCACAGGTAGGCTGAGAAAGGCAACATAGAATCACTTCCATTTAAAATGACTTTCAAAATGCAAAAAGGAAGGTCGTGTTGCTACTTTATTTTGAGATACGATCTCACTATGTAGTCCTTATTTCCAGGCCAGCTAAGTCCCTATATAGTCCAGGATGGCCTCAAACTGGCGAGATCCGCCTGCCTCCTGCCTCTTGAGTATGGGGTTGTGGCTACTCTGTAGGTTAGAACAGCAACTGTAAGTAAAGGACCTGGAGTAAACTCTGGTGCCTCCTCCCACACAATGTCAAACCTGTTAGAGCCAAGGTCCCACATTGCTCTCCCATCCCTAAGTATCCTAGCTCCAGAGCACTGACCCTCTGGGTTATGGTTTCCACAGAATCATTTGGAAGCAGCACTATTCCCTCTGACACCTAAATGTGTCCCTTGTCTAGGAAAGACAGTAGGTTACTTGATGTGTGTGCTTCAAAACTGATCTCTCATGAAAACTGTCATGTCTTCAATTAAATTTTTTTTCAAGATTGGCTATATATAGCTCAGGCTGACATTGAATTCTAGATCCTTCAGCCTCAGCCTCCTGATGCTAGGATTATGGGTATGAGCCACCTTTCCCTGCTTCCCCCTGTGCCATTTTTACAGTTCGAATCAGGACCCATAAAAGAGATAGACAATGCACTGTGACAGTACCTTCAGATGGCTATGATGGCACTACGTGATAACCACAGGACCTGACAGTTATGTGATCCAAGTGTTATGTAGCCTATGTGTTTCAAATATGTAGTCCAAACTTGTGGAAGGCAGTCTGGTTTCCCAGGTTCTGGATCTGGCCAGTCCTGTCTCCTGCAAATGCAGAGCTGTTGGCCGTTTTTTTGGAATTTGGGAGGCACCATCTGGAAACAGTGACCAGAGGCTGTGGGTATGTCTTACTGGCTGACCTGGGAGCTCACTATGACCTCACACTTAAAGTGACCCTGTCTTTGCCCCTAGGTGCTTTGAAGCAGGCATAGCTCCACATCTGGCTCCCTCTCAACCTTGCACTTTCCCTTTGCAGAGCTGGGTAGGGAATCCAGAGCCTTGCACAGGCTACATGATCACTGGAGTGGACTCACTAGCAACTGTCCATGGAGGTTTGACCCCAGATACCAACTACCTCAAGCAGTGAGAAATTAAATATGGCTCAAGTTGCCAAGACAGGCTACGCACAAAGACAGCAGTTTCAAATGAACTCCCATAAACAAGCAAAGGAGAGAATTGGCTTCTTACACTAGGCAACTTCTACTCAGTCTTAGACAACACTAAGA
Organism: Dicrostonyx torquatus; assembly: GCA_028555095.1. Classification (NCBI taxonomy): domain Eukaryota; kingdom Metazoa; phylum Chordata; class Mammalia; order Rodentia; family Cricetidae; genus Dicrostonyx; species Dicrostonyx torquatus. Next base: position 572,241 of record JAQHUG010000150.1, read on the forward strand.
CATTAGGTGAAGTATGTATGATGGTTCATGTCTACATCCCAGGAGTCAGATTGACACAGGATTGAGGTAAACCTGGACTATAAAACCTTGTTTCAAAAAACCAAAAAGAATAAAAACATCGGATTAGAACTGACAGTGTGGCTCAAGTAGCAGAGTGCTTGCCTAACAAAGACTTGGCTCTCATTCCAATACTTAAAGACAAATGGTATGAGAAGCTGGAAGGATGGACAGTACACTGGACAAAGTCCACAGTGCCATCACAGGGGGCCACTGGCTCACCACACCTCCAGAGTTCCTAGAGAGCAGCCAACAGCAAGAAACAGGCCAGAGAAGAGACAACTAAGAAGCTTGGAAACCCAGGACACTTTCCATAAATTAGAGCCTGTGCTGAGATCTTCTGAGCCACATAACGATGCTCTGATCAGCTGTGGACCATTAGGATGACAGTGATATGTGATCTGTGACGATATAGCAATCTGCAGCGTCTTTGTTTTTGTTAACTACATAAATTAAAGTTTAACTTCTTAAGAGACAAAGTTACCTAATGGTTAATTTTCTGGAACATATTCAGGTCATTAGGTAGCATGAAATTCACTGTATATATAGTCTAGATCTATTTTCTTTTTCCTCCCTAAAGACAGGGTCTGGTATAGCCGTGGCTGTCCTGAAACTTGCTCTGTAGATCCAAGTACTGAGATCAAAGGCGGGCACCACCACTGCCCGGCTTTTGTTTCCTTGCTTTAATATAGTTTAGATCTTAATGTAGGTCACAGCTCATGCTGTAAAAAAACAGCAGACAGGAAGCAAATTGAGATGGCACACGCCTGAGTTCAACACTGGGGGTGCCAGGCTATGTTTATAAAGAGACCTTGTCTCAACAGTACAAATAAACCCTGGAAGACTACTATCCTAGCAGACGAGACATGTGCTGGGGTTTTATTCACTGTGGTACTGTGGTTCTATTCACAACAAGTCCTTCCCTCTTAGAGATTTTAAAATTACATTTAAAATAAATTTAAAATAAATTCAAAATTACATTTGTCTATCTTGTTTGTGTATGTGTGTGGGTGTTCATGTGTCATGGTAGGCATGTAGCAACCAGCAGGCACTAAAGAACTTTCTAAAAAAGTCTGGTGTTTGAAGTCAGCCTGGACTACACATGCAGATCCTGATTCTAAACAAATGTGAGGCTGAAGAGTTGTCTCAGTGGTTAAGAATACTGTCTGTTCTTTCAGAGGACCCAGGTACAAGTCCTAGTATCCACACCCAGTTTCAGGTGAAATGACACCCTCTTCTGGCTTCTGTGACCACTGAACGAACATGGTATACAGATATAAAAGCAGGCAAAACACCTATACATGTACAATAATTATTTTTGTTTTGTTTTTCAAGGCAGGGTTTCTCTGTAACAGCTCTGGCTGTCCTGGAAATTGTTTTGTAGACCAGGCTGGCCTCAGACTCAGATCTGCCTGCCTCTGCACCACCACTAACCAACTTTTTTTCTTTTTAAGTTAAGAAACAGAAGAGCCAGGCTCTTACTTACCCTTTCCTCTTCATCTCCTTCCTCAGACTCTGAAGCCATCTGCTCTGATTCTTCTTCCTTGGGTCTCCGTTTGGTGGCTCTGTGAACAAGGAACATTAGCTTTGACAACCCAACTCCAGCATAATATTCTGGAAGTGACAGATGAACACCTCCCCATCAAACAGCAAAACACTGGCAGTTTGAGATAGCTCAGGACTTAAGACACCTTACAAGTCTAAGATCCAAGTTTAATCCCCAATATCCACATAAAGCTGGCAGAGCAGGCACATGCCCAAAATCCCAGTGCTGGAAAGATCGAGACAAAAGGATCCCTGGGGTTTACTGGTCAGTTAATATAACCACCTATAAGCTTCAGTTTCGATGGTGAAGAGAGCTGGTGTGTCAACCTCGACTATACACAAGTAAACACAAAAGCACTACCATGTATGGTAACTCACACTTGCAATCTTAATACTTAAGAAGGCTAAGGCAGAATCATGAATTCTAGGCTGGCCTAAACAGTGAGAGCTTGCCTCAAAACATCCAGTCAGAGACATAGCTCAGTGGTCAGGTGTTTGGTAGTATTAGATTCTCAGTACTGAAGAAAAACAAAAAGAGGCTGAAGAAATTGCTTAGTAGTTGAGTCCAGGCATGGTGGTCCAGACCTGTAATTTCAGCCCTGGGAAGGTGGAGGAGGGAAAGGACCAGGAACTCATGGTCAGAATGAGCTCCTATGGGATACAATTAAACACGCCTAAGCGCCAAACCAAAAAGTCATGAAGACTTAGGGCAGGATTCCTTTGAAAGGTCTGCAGATGGCCCAGGGGACCCCCACGGATTAATGAGCAAGGTGAAGGCGCTAAGCCCCACACAGCTGAGCTGGCCCCTCAGACTGTCAGTTCCGTACTTCTCCCTAGCAGTGCCTTTCGGAGTTAACACGACAACAAAACACAAGCACTTTTGACACTTACAGATCTCTGGGTTGACTTCTGGGCCTGGGCCTTCTTTTATCCTGACAGTAGAAAATGGAGAGGAGGGAAAACATTATTTCAGAGGCTAAGAAGGGTGACTTCAAGCTCAAGTGTGCAGTCAGCATCTTGGTTCTGAACACCAGGAGACATTCTCTCCTAGGACCAGAGGCTAAGACTGTGCGCCCCCCCCCATTTCCCCAATACTGCAAATCAGCAGGCACTAAAGAACTTTCTAATCTAAAGAACTCTGTAACCGCCGGGCGGGGGTGGCGCACGCCTTTAATCCCAGCATTCGGGAGGCAGAAGCAGGCGGATCTCTGTGAGTTCGAGACCAGCCTGGTCTACAAGAGCTAGTTCCAGCGCAGGCTCCAAAGCCACAGAGAAACCCTGTCTCGAAAAAAACAAAACAAAACTCTGTAACCTAACACTTGGAGGAAAAGCAGGAGCCTCCTTTATGCCCAAGTCAACATGGACCTTGCCTTAAAACAAAAAGGAACCACAGCTGAGAGTAGTGGCATCTACCTTTAATCTTATCACTTGGGAGGCAGACGCAGGTGATCTGAATTTGAAGCAAACCAGGTTAACATGTGAGTCTAGGCCAGCCAGGACTACATAGTGAGATGCTGTCTCAGACAAACAGGGTCTGGAACTCAGTGAGTCAAGTGCCTACCAAGCATGCAAGATGTCCTGGATTCCACCCTCAGCTCAGTATGAACTGGGAATGGTGGCACAGACCTGTGATCCCATCACTGGGGGCTGCAGTGGGGGACAGGCGAGCCGAGAGATCAAGGTGACCCTTGCCTACATAGTGAGACTTTAAACCAGCACTGAGAACACTCACACTGGTTCAGTCTCCACTCTAAATCTCAATGGAGGAAACCAGGTGGACATTTCTCAGACATCTATAAGGTGGAGACCCAAGACACGAGTGTGTGAGCTCATCTACTGCCCTAGAGTTCCATAAAGCAGGAATCCACAAACTGAGTATTGTACCCTATCAGAGGCCTTGGCACCTCGGGCAATCAAGTCTTCCATGTCCTGGAGAGTCAACCAATCGCAGGTGCAAGAGGCTCAGAAAACTACCCTCAGCCCACACAGACTGTCCTTGCCATGTTCCCTAAACAATACTGTAAAAGTAATCAGCATTCTGAGTACTAGGTAACACACATGCACTAGAGATTTGTGGAGGTCATGAGGACTCAGGCAAACACTGGGCTGCTCACACAACAACCTCAGTACACTTTACAGAGAATCCTTGCACCACCCTCCAATTGTATGCTTTAACCTCGAATGGAGGATTTCTGTTTGGAGACAGTCTCCAATAGCCTAGGCTGGCCTCGATCCTCATCTTTAGCTAAGGAGATGAAATTCCTACTCCTGTCTCTACCCTTCTGATGCTAAGATTACAAGTGTGCACCATTTTCCCAGACTTGTTTTAGGTTGTGAGGGTGCTCAGGTAAGCAAGTAGAGGGGGGAAAAGGGAGAGTCAAGAATTGCACTTAGGACTTAAGGGAGAGGGCTTGTTGAACTAATAACTCAAGACTTCAACTCTAGGCGGACCAGGTCTCCACAGAAGCAGCCTTCACAAGCACCTTGGTCCAGGCAAACAGGCTCAGACATGCAGTGACAATCGACACCCAAGGGAGACCAGGCAAATTCAGAGTATCAAGTGAGATGGACAGATTTTGCACCCAGAAGCCTGCCCAGAATCACTACCAATCCAGTAGGAACACACAGACAAAGCCCATTAAGTTAGATAAGGACTCTGCCTTTTCTTCTTCTTCGTCATCATCCATTTCCTCTTGAGTTCCTGGTCTTGCTTCTCTGTCTGGCTCCTCCCTTGATCTCCGCCTCAATGATCTGCCACATAAAAGAAAAACTCACATGAACACTGGTGACCATGACTCTAGGCACCATCCAAGCAGGGATGGTCTAAGTGACAACCCTGCAGAGTTCAAGAAGAGGTGATCTTTCCTATCCTCCCCGTTTATCCTTTATATGGCTTTATATTACATATTTTTGCAGAATTGGGGCGCAAACCTAGTTCATCATGAACTGATGACAAGTACTCAATGGAGATCCACCAGATGGCTAAATAGATAAAGGATTTGACAGAGAAGCCTGATGACCTGTGTGATCCCTGCAATCCACCATGGTATCTATGAACTGAATCTGGAGAGCATGCACATGCATGAGTGCCCTGGATCTATGAGTCACACCCCTCAGTTCTTTAAATGAATGATAATCAGAGGTGCCAGAGACTAAGACGAAATCATCAGTAGGCCTCCACTGGCACTCTGGGGCCTGGAAGGACTGTCTGCACCTGCCTGGTGAACACTGTTAAGATTAAATGACTGGAGTGTGGTCAGCATCAGCAAGCACAAAGGCTGGCCTCACACAGTTCAACTGTCACCTTACTCTCCAGTAGCAACCCCATCCTCAGGTCAGATATTTTGCTGTCCTCTGGACCTGCGACTTCAATATTTGCATCAAGTGGGTATTAACAGAAGCTTTAAAAACAAAAACAAGGCCAGGCGGTGGTGGTGACGTGTGCCTTTAATCCCAGGCAGGAGGATCTTGTAGACCAGCCTGGTCTACAAGAGCTAGTACCAGGACAGGCTCCAAAGCTACAGAGAAACTGTGTCTTGAAAAACCAAAACCAAATCCAAAACAAAAAAAACAAAACCAAGATCTAATCTACATGGGTAGTACAAAAAGACAAGATCTTCTGAGTAAATTGGGAGCACAGAGACCTTGGGAGAGGGTTGAAGGGGAGACGCAGGGAGGGGAGCAAAGAAAAATGTAGAGCTCAATAAAAAATGAAAAATATTCATAAACACAGAATAAATAAAAATTGAATTAAAAAAAAAACCCACTATCTCTGAGGTTGGGAAAATAGCTCAGATAAGGACTAGAGTTCAAATTGTCCAATATACTATGTAAACACTGGCTGTGTAGGACCCATAGTTTTAGTGTTTAGAAGGCTGTGACAGGGGAGCCCCAGAGCAAGTTGGCTGATTAAGACTAGTCCTACCAGTGACCCCTAGACTCAAGAGCTCCTGCCTGAATGAACAGGTGCAATAAGGAAGACACTTATGCCGGCCTCTGGCTACTACATTTGCACACACATGCCCACATGTAAGACGTGTCAAAAAAGAAAAAGGATGGGGCTGGAGAGATGGCTCAGAGGTTAAGAGCACTGCCTGATCTTCCAAAGGCCCTGAGTTCAATTCCCAGCAACCACATGGTGGCTCACAACCATCTGTAATGAGGTCTGGTGCCCTCTTCTGGCCTGCAGGCATACACACAGAATATTGTATACATAATAAATAAATAAATAAATATTAAAAAAAAAGAAAGAAAAGAAAAAAAAAAGAAAAAGGATTACCTCTATTTGGGTCTAGTGGAACCAGCCTACAATCCCTGCATTCCAGATGCTAAGGCAGGAGGATCAAGTCTGGGGCCAGCCTGGGATACACAGGAGAATCTATCTATTAAAAACTTCCAAACAAATTCACAATGAATAAATACTAAGACCAGCACTACTCGCTTATGCCTATCCACTGCCATAATAATATGCTCAGGTGACAAGTCAGCCACTGTCCCTGCCAGGATCAGCCAGCTAGCAAGCCTCCAGTGAGCTCAGTGAATGCTCAGCTTTAAGCCGCTGAGCTTCAGGACTATCAGCCAGCACTCTGAGTACAAGCTAACTTATATAACCACTCAGCCACATGAATGGAGGCAGTGTGACCACGGAGGCAAGACCTGAGTCAGAAGGTCAAAGGCGACTATGTCAGTCTTTGCTAGGGTAGTCAGACTTTCTTTGTTGAGGCATGGAGTCTATGGAGTCTAAGTTTCAGGCTGGCCTGAAACTTAGAGATAAACTTCTGTCTCTAAGTGCTAGGATGAAAGGCATGCACCACATGCTCCTATTTTTTTTTCTCTTGAGACAGTGTCTCACTCTGTAACTCAGGATGGCCTCGAATTCATGGCAACCTTCCTGCCTTAGCTTCCAGTTTCCCAACATGAGATTACAGATGTGTCCCACTATGCCCAGCTTCATTTAACTTTAATTATCTGTATAATGTGAGTGTAGACACATATGGAAGTCAGAAGACAACTTTCAGGAGTGGGTCTCTTTCTATTGTGTGGGTTCCAGGGATTGAACTCAGAATTGTCAGACTTATATTACAAGCACTTAGCCTAATGAGCCATCTCACTGTGCCTCGGTCTATTTTTCAGCTATTAATATCTTAGTCATGTGGGTATTTTGTTAACATGCATCTGAGGCCAGAAGAGGGTGTTTGATCCCCTGGAATCTGGAGTTAAAGGCAGTAGTTAGCTTCCATGTGGTTATCAGGAACAGAACCCAGGCCCTCCAGAAGAGTAGCTAGTGTTCTTAACAGCTGAGTCATCTCTCCAGTCAGCCTTGTTCTGGCTTTTCTCAGAACTTTCCACAGACTACAAAATACAACAGTGCTCAGTACCAGCCCCTCAAGTGCAGCTGTGACACTACAGCTGAGCATCATTACAGGGCACAGAGGCACACCAGCTGCACTTACAGTTCTCTGGTTTGACGCCGGAGTCTCCTGTCATGTTCCTAAAAGAGAATAAAAGTTAATAAAAAAGCCAGTCTGGTCTACAAACTGAGTTCCAGTCAGCCAGATATACAACATCCATAGTGAGATACTGGCATCACCACCTCGAAAAACGCCTATTCCCCAATTTGTCCTGAATTCCTGCTATGGAATTAACACACCTGCAGTAATCCTACTAGAATCTAGTTAGTGAAGTTGGTAAGATGAACACTTACCAAGACCACTGTTTAGGGCGGCTCTTCCTCGAGTCCAGAACACTCTTAAGACTTGTCCTGTGACTAAGGAGTCATACCCAGGCTCTAAGGTGGTGTTTTTCTCTCAACCCTCACATTAAAGTATTTTTATAAAACCTCAATTCTGGGGGCTGGAGAGATGGCTCAGTGGTTAAGAGCATTGCCTGCTCTTCCAAAGGTCCGGAGTTCAATTCCCAGCAACCACATGGTGGCTCACAACCATCTATAATGAGGTCTGGTGCCCTCTTCTGGCCTGCAGGCATACACAC
>JAQHUG010000150.1:580148-610533 GCA_028555095.1 Dicrostonyx torquatus
AACAACAAAAAAGGCCAGCTGGGTGACAGTGGCACATGCCTTTAATCCTAGCACTTGGGAGGCAGAGGCAGATTGATCTGAGTTCAAGCCCAGACTGGTCTACAGAGCTAGTTCCAGGACAGCTAAGGCTGCACAGAAAAACCCTGCCTCAAAAAACCAAAGTAAAATAAAGTAAGAAACAACTGTCTTTTCTTTTGGTGGAGTCAGAAGACAGCGAAGACATTCTGATGAGACAAACCCTGAAGGGGAGGGAAGAAAAAATAAAGCAAATCCCAGACTGGGGAGGTGCTGCAGTGTGCGTGTGCGCACATACATACCTACATACATACACACACACAGTAAATATTTTAAAAGGCTAAGGAAATATCTCAGCAACTAAAAGGCCTGTCACACGGGCCTAATGACCTGAGTTGGAGTTCTCTGAACACAAGAAAGTCAAACCCAGGGCCAGTTAGATGGCTCAGCGCTAAAAGCACTTGCTGTCTTGATGACCCGAGTTTGATATCTGGGTCCCACATGAAAGAGAATTAATCCATACAAGTTGTTTTTTGATTTTTGATATCCACATGTGTGGACCCACAGACACAATAAATAAGTAAAAAAAAGTTTTGGTTTTTCTTTTTAAAAAATATTATGTACACAATATTCTGTGAGTATATATGACTGCAGGCCAGAAGAGGGCACCAGACCTCATTACAGATGGTTGTGAGCCACCATGTGGTTGCTGAGAATTGAACTCAGGGCCTTTGGAAGAGCAGGCAGTGCTCTTAACCTCTGAGCCATCTCTCCAGCCCCCCGTTTTTTGCTTTTTTGAGATATTATGTAGCCCACGCTGGCCTTGAACTTGCCATGTAACAAAGAATGACCTCTACTTCCCAAGTACTAAAGAGTATAAGTGTGCCTGGAAATTTTCTGTCATTCTTGGGGATGATGGAACCCAAGGCAGGTCAGGCAAGTACTCCAACTAAGTTATATCTCCAGGCTTCTGTGTATATAAACCTTATCCATGTCTTACTGCTAAACAAAGGATCTGTGCAGCTCAGAACCTTCACCATTATTTCCTCCTAGTGCTAGCTTGAAAGAAGTGATCTCATTTCAGCCAAGGAAGCGATGTAGATAGGCTTTCTTTTTGTTTATGATACTGAAAGATGGAACCCAGAGTCTCAAGCATGCTATGCCAAAACTCTGCCACTGAACCAGGATCCAGCCCAGGAAGGCAGCATTGTATTTGGATGGTGCTATGGAACCTCCAGCACTTCCTAGTGCTCAAAAAGGAGACCTCCACAGAGACTCAGTTAAGGCTTCCTAAATCAGCTGAGATTCACTGTTGCTCTCCCCACCTCCACCCCATTCTGGAAACCAGAGAGACATGCTAAAGGGGCTTTACCTGGTCACCTTGCTTTTCCCGACACAAGTGGGTTCCTGGTGTTACACTTTCCGGTTCCACTACAGAAACTCCAGCACCACTGTCAGGCAAAGTAGACTATTATATAGGAAGGAACCAAGCAGTTCAGTCTCCAAAAGCAGCTTCATGAGCCCAGCTTCCTACACCAAGAGTAATCGCCACCCCAGGACAGCTGACGGTCAAGTGTTGTCTCACCATCGAATACTGAGGGAGACCTTCCAACTCAGGTCTCAATACCAGGAGACCTCTACTCCTGGGATGAGGAAGAATTCTACATGAATTAAAAGACTAATACTTTGTTTCCAAATTCAGCATTCTTAACAGGATTATAGTTGCCAAGGAAACTTACTACAGAATTTTTTTTTTTTTTGGTTTTTCGAGACAGGGTTTCTCTGTGGCTTTTGGAGCCTGTCCTGGAACTAGCTCTTGTAGACCAGGTTGGTCTCGAACTCACAGAGATTCACCTGCCTCTGCCTCCCGAGTGCTGGGATTAAAGGCGAGCACCACCCGCTAGAACTTTAGTTTTCAGAAAGTAATTTCTAAAATTGACACAAATAAAGAGGCGATCACAAGGACACTCACCGCTCTGTGCTTGTGACTCTGCGTCTCTTGTCCTGGGCAGAGGGAAGAACAGAGAATAAGAGAATGTTGGTTTGAAAGGTAGATTGGGGGTTGGGGATTCAGCTCAGGGGTAGAGTGATTGCCTAGCAAGTGCAAGGCCCGGGTTCTGTCCTCAGCTCAAACAAAAGCAAAAACAGATCAACCCTCAAACACAGTTAAACAGAGTAGAGGGGTAGAGCCAGGTATACTAGCCCACAACTATAACCCAGCACTCAGGCAACTGAGGCAGGACAATCACCATAAGTTCAAGGCGAGCCTCATCTAGTTTCAGGGTAGCCTGGATTATGCAGTGATGTCCTGTCTCAAAAAAAGAGCGGGGTGCATGGAGAGATGGCTCACTCACTAAGAGTGCGTTCTGTTCTTTCAGAGGACCAGAATTCACTTCCCAGGACCCATGTCCGTGGTTCACCACCCCAGGAACTAGCTCCAGGGATCTGGCATGTCTGGCTTCCTTGGGCACCTGCATGCATGTGCACATACCCACACACAAAACCCACAAACATACACATAAAAATCTCAACCATCTGAGAGAGTGGTGCAAATATGTCCTCCTAGAACTTGGGAAGTGGAGGCAGGAAGACCAAGACTTCAAGTCCAGTCCCAACTGCACACAGTTCAAACCCACCCCGGGCTATACAATACTGTCTCAATGTATTTGTATATATCAAACACAGGGACCCTGTGTGTAGTTTTATAGTACAGTGCCTACATGGGTGAAGCCCTAGGTTTGATTCCAACATTGAAAAAATAGAACTCTGCCTCTCGATGCCTTCAGACCAGAACCACAGCATCAGCTGTTGTAGGACTCCAGTCTGTTGGGCTACACTGCCATTGCCAAAGCCATCAGGCTCTAGCACAAGAGCACACTCTGTCCCACAAGCACCGAACACCCCTACCACAAGGAATCTGTTTAGACAGACCAGCTTTGTTCACTTTGCCAACAAACACATCCAAGTTAAATGTCCAGAGTCAAACAGGACGGCCCACCTGGTCTCTCTCCTCTGCAACAGACTCATCTAGGATTTTCTCAGAGTCTTCCTTGGGTTTCCGTTTAGTGGTGCTGTCACACAGTAAGGAGACTGTTAGTTCTGAGACACACATACACAAACCCAGCCATCCAGTGGCCTTCAATAACTTCTTTTAGAAAAAAACCTCTTGAAGGGAGTTTGTCTTCTCTGCCAGGAGGGGCCCATCTTTCCAGGACTGAAGAGTTTTTTAAAGTTACTTATATGACTTGAAGTTGTGTGCATGTGCTCTTGGAGGTTAGGAGAGTATCAGGTAGTATGGAGCTGAAGTTACAGGTAGTTGTGAACACAGTGCTCAACATCTATATATTTGTTTTTAAAATCTATTCATTTCATGTGTACAAATGCTTTGCCTTCTTCTTTTTTTTTTTATTTATTGAGACAGGGTTTCTCTGTAGCTTTGGATCTTGTCCTGGAACTAGCTCTTATAGACCAGGCTGGTCTCGAACTCGGAGATCCGCCTGCCTCTGCCCCTCCTGAGTGCTGGGATTAAAGGTGTGCTCCACCACCACCTGGCTGCTTTGCCTGCATTTGTGTCTATGCACCACACTGTGTAGTGCCTGTAGAAGAACGGGGAGAGTGCAGGATCCCTTGGAATTGGAATTACCGAAGGTTGTGAGCTGGGTTTGGGCCCTGAACTCTGGTCCTCTGCAAGAGGAGCAGGTGCTCTTAAGCACTAAGCCATCTCTGCAGCCCCACACATGTATTCATATACATTTATAGTGTATATATGTTATATGCATGCATTTCTGCAATGTGATTACCCATTTTGGATTGGGTAAAGCTGTTTTCTGCTTTTTGTGAAACACTCTCACTGATCATAAAGCTTACCAGCTTAGCTGGACTATCTGGACAGCCAGGGCCCAGAACCTGTCTCCACCCTCTCCGTGCTAAGATTGAAGACATGCACTGGCATTCCCAGCTTCTTAACATGGTGTTAGGAATCTGAAAACAGGTTCTTGTGCTTGCTGAACAAGCAAGCATTTTGCCTACTAGATCTCACTATCTCCAGCTTTATACTTAAAATTTGGTAGTATGTATGAGTGTTGTGTTTGTATGTATGTCTGTGTACCATGTGTGCCTGGTACTTGCAGAAGCCAGAAGAGGCCATCAGATCCCTGAGTTAAAAATGGTTATGAACCACCATGTAGGTGCTAGAAATTAAAACCAGATCTTCTGGAAAAGCAGTTGCTCAGCTTTATATTTTGAGGCTGATTCAAAGGACAGAGTCACCTTTGTCAAAAATCTGTTGTATCTCTTTGTAAAATGAGAAGCCAGCCAGGTAGTAGTGGCACACACCTTTAATTCTAGCACTCGGAGGCAGAGGCAGGTGGATATCTGTGAATTCAAGGCCAGCCTGGTATACAAGAGCTAGTTCCAGGACAGCTAGAGAAACCCTGTCTCGAAAAAAAACAAAAAATAGCCATTGCTGTCTAGATCTATTGCTCTGAGACTTGCAGAGTAGCAGGCAAAATTCTAATGTTTCAGAGAATGCTGTAGAGATGGTTCAGCAATTAAGACCACCCAGTGCTCTTGAAGGCTTGAGTTCAAGCTAGGCCCTGGCTGTCCAGTTGGGTGATCATGTTGAAGAAAGGCATATGGTGGCTCACAACCATCTGTAATGAGGTCTGGTGCCCTCTTCTGGCCTGCAGACATACACAGACAGAATATTGTATACATAATAAAGGCATACACATAACATATACACTATGAATGTAAATAATGATGTATGAAGCTGGAGAGATGGCACCTGCTTCTCTTACAGAGAACCTGGGTTCAAGGCCCAGCACCATTAGCAACTCCAGTTCCAGGGGATCAGCACCCTTTCCTGGCTTCCGCAGGCACTACACAATGTGGTACACAGACACACATGCAGAATACTCGCATACATAAAACATGGATATGTCTATAAATATGTCCATATGAAGTTGGTTGGTATAGCTTTGTGAAGGTTCCAGTACTGGGGGAAAAAACAAAAACAAAAAATAAGTTCATAAGTCATGGAAACAGTATTATGCTTTATTTTTTAATGAATGGGTGATGATTATGAGGGTTCTTTATTGTTTTGTTCTTTAAGTTTTATGTGTATGGATGTTTTGTCTACATGTATATCTGTGCACCACATGCTTACAGTGCCTAAGAAGGCTGGAAGAGGGCATCATATTGCCAGGACTGGAGTTACAGATGGTCACAAACTATCACGTGGGTAGAAGGAATTAAGGATCAAATCTAGATTCTCTGCAAAAGCAGCCAGTGCTCTTATCTACTAAACCATCTCTCCAGCTCTGAGCACTAAGGGTTCTTATACTATATGCTAGAGTTTTATGTATGCTTGAAGTTTTCTCAAAAAGTGAAAAAAGACGAAGTGTTTACAAGTAATGTTTGACAATGTCTATAGAACAAAACCTGCAAAATAGACATTTATGTAGGGCTGTAGCTCAGTGGGAAATCCTTATGGGGGTAAGGGCATGGCTCAGTTCCTGACATGAACCTGACCCTGGATTCTATCCTCAGTACTAAAATAAAGGTACAAATAAAATTATGGAAGCCATTCATATTTTTCCAAAATTATCAGACCCCAAGAAATGGTTAATAGCCCCTTCATTACATACTGACCCCTTCATGAAGTGAGAGGTGATGGTGGTCTGCCTAGTGATTCTTCTCATAGCCATGGAGCTAGATGAAGCTTCCGCTGTTTAAAAACAAATGAGAAAAAGGACACGGCATTCTTCAACAAGAACAAATGACTACAGAAGGCAAGGGCTGCAAGAATATACACTTCTTGGCTTTCAATCTAGACTAAATTGCATACCAACTTGCACATGTCAACAGACCGTCCCTTAGAGCTGCCATTGTCCAGTATCTGATGATAGCATACAACCCAGGGAAAGAAAGCTCAGAATTCAAGAATGATTTACAGTGACCAAGCACCATGTCAAAATCATAAAGCTGGGCGGTGGTGGCGCACGCCTTTAATCCCAGCACTCGGGAGGCAAGAGACAGGCGGATTTCTGTGAGTTCGAGACTAGCCTGGTCTACCAGAGCTAGTCCCAGGACATACTCCAAAGCTACAGAGAAACCCTGTCTTGAAAAACAAAAAAAAAAAAAAAAATAAACATAAAATTCCTACACTGAAACCTCATGCAGGGTTCACCTATGAGAATCTAAAATAGGTAGAGGTGCACAGAAAATAAACCAGAGGCTCGGTGCAGCAATGTGGCAAAAAACCTGGACACATTGCTTTGGGCTCCATCATCACCACCACCCCCAAAGAGAACAGCTGGGGCTTGGTAGAGATGTGCCCTTCCCTAGCACACTGCAGAACTTAGGTTTCATCCCTGGCACTGCAAAAGAGACAGAGACAGGACAAACAGAGGAAGGAAAGTTAAAAAAAACTTAGCCAGAGAATAAGGTGCAGCTGAATGTCAGCATGTTCAAGTGTTCACAGGGCTTGAGGCTTCCTTCTCAGCACCAGAAACTAACAGAAACAAATAAATACACACATGCGGTGCATGCTCTTAGGCTCAAGATGGAAACACGTCAAGTGAGACAGGCAAGGTAGCAAAGGCCTATCATCCCAGCACTCAGGAGGCTGAAGTAGGAGGGCAGAGTTTAAGGTCAGCCTACACTATATAGACAGGCACTGTCTCAAAACAGCCAGAAACCCAAAATAAGCAAACTGTAAGCTACTATGTCATGTGTCCTTACAATTGGCCTCACTGTCCAACTTGCTTCTCCTGGGTGTCCGAGGCTTGGGCCTGAGTTTGGAGGATTGTTTTGAATCTGCCATTTCTGCTTTCCGGCTTGGCCGGCTCCCGTTGGCTGGACAATTGTTGGCTTTCCGAGTGAGAGAGTGAGTTCCGTTCTCCAAGGACAAATCTTTATTTAAAAGGGATTTCACTTTAGCCAGGTAGCCCTCCTACAACAGCAAAGGAATATTTATTAGGAAGACATCACAGTGAGACAAACATGTGCCTCCCTAAAAACTGGGAAACAAACTTACCTCAGACAATTCTTCTTTCTTTAATTTGATTTCCAAATCATATAACTGGCTCTTTATTTCTGTTTGCAGGAATTCATGCAACAGGTTCAATTTCTCTTTCACACACTCCTGTGGAAAGACACAACTGAGGAACCCCCAGTCTCCCAAGACAGCAATTAACAAACTCATAGATAAGCTGTCTGGCCATCCCAGTGGCTGGATGCTGACAGCCCTGGCTCAGTCCAAAAAAAAAAAAAAAAAAAAAAAAAATCAAGGCATAGTGTAGGATGCCTGAGACCTCAGCACTCAGGAAACTTAGACAAGAAGGGTTGTCAGTTTAATTTGATGCCTGTTTAACAATCTACTAAGTTCAAGTTATGAATCAAATCAGCCCAAGCTATGAATCAAAACCGTGCCTCAGAAATGAACTAGGGTCTGGGGCGATAACTTGGTCATTAAAGCACTTGTCATGCAAGCACGAAGACCAGAGACCAGATCTCCTGTACCAGCATAAAAGCTTGGCAGAATCCAGCACTCAGGCAGGAAGGGGATCCCTAGGCCAAGCTTGGCTACTCAAAGAATGGTTGAGCCATGAATTCCAGATCCAGTGAGTCTTCACCTTAGCAAATAAAGTGGACAGTGATAAAACATCTGACATCAACCTCTGGTCTCTACATGCACATGCATGCACCTGATTGCATATAGGCACCCATATATACGCAAACACATGCACAGGCACACATAATACATATACAAGCGAATATTTGAAGGAAGAGCAATTACCTTTTCTGTTAAACCATCTCTTTCCAAGTCTTTGAGCCTGAGTAAAGAAAATGATACAAAAAATAAGCAACTTCATTTACCTTTCAGAATCAATGCCACAATCTGAAACAAAACAAAATAAAACAAAGATCATTGGAGTTTTGGAATTGGGTAAAAATGCCTGTGGTAGTAGCCACTCATAAGGCTAAGGCAGGAAGATAATAACTCAAGCCCATAAGTTTCTAGTCAACTTGGGTAACATAGTGAGAACTGTATCCTAAACAGGGCATAGTAGCATACACCTTTAATCCCAGCACTCAGGAGGCAGAGGCAGGTGGATCTCTGAGTTCAAAGCCAGCCTGGTCTACAGAGTCAGCTTCAGGACAGCAAGAGCTATACAGAAAACCAGGTCTCAAAAAACAGAAAACAAAACTCTAGTCTTCCTGCCTCCACCTCCTGAGTGCTGAGACTAAAGTATGCCCTGCCATGCCCGAGTTTCTCGCGTGTACTTCTATGCCTTCCCATGATGTCCTTAGTACTCTGAACAGCAAGTCTCTAGAAAGGTAAAGGATGGCACAGGAGCCACACCAGATAGTTGTTCACTCTGTCAGCACTGCACTCTGGTGGTTGGGACAGGAAAAGAACAAGTTAAAGCCAGTCTCTGGGCAGACTCTACCTCAAAAAACAGGTGTGACTCAGTCAATAGGAGCTTGCCTACATGGCCGAGCCACTGGGTTCCATCTCTAGCTCTTCATGAACTGGGTATGGTGGTGCACACCTGTAATTCCAGCACTCACCACGAAGGGGCAGAAGGAGCAAGAACTCAAAGTCATCTTTAGTTATACATTGTGAGTTTGAGGCTAGCTTGGACTGCAGGAAACCCTGTCTCAAAGTAGAGGGGCAGAAAGTACAAAAAAGGAAATGGGGAACAGGTTATAGTCAGGGTCCTTCCTGAATGACCTACAACTGTTTTTTCCCAACTGGGTCTGCCACAGTATGAATGATGTCAGCATGAGTCATGACTGCACTGTGAGGACCAGCCAGTTGATGGCTCCTAAAGACCAGCGATAAAATGGGGAAAATGAGGTGTCTAGGGCATCAAGCATGCCCACTTACAGAGGCACTGGAGATGAAATCTGATAGGTCAGATGGTGAGCTGAGAATGCAGCTCAGGCGGCCTTGAATTCCATCTCTAGCACCTCTGGGGAGGAGGACTATGGACACGAAACAAAGCAAGCCAAGATCTCAAAGAGCTCAACCTCTAGAATATGAAGCACAGAATTCTTAGATTTGTCTGAGAGAGTTGTTGTCAGATGACTACATTACCTCTCTGGTCAGGGACCACTAGAAGAAGGAAAAGCCACAGAAGAAGTGGTAGCCTGTGACCAAGCCTGAGGACAGTGGAGGGTGAACAGGTCTAACCGACATGGACAAGAGGCAGACCCGTGCCAACTCTGCCCCATTCCAGCAGCCCTGAAGTCTGGGTGCTCAGTTTTCAGTAGCTAGAGGGCAGATTCAGTATTCCCTGCGGCTGCTGGACCAGGGGCAATGTGGTTACTCCAGCTACTGGCAGACCCTACTTTGTTCCTGGTCAGAAGCTGGATAAGTGGACTAATATTAGCAAAGGGGTTTTCCCTTAGAAAAGATGTTCGATACCATTCCAACGATACTTACGGTTATGGTTAACTATAGTATAGCAGGGACTCTAGCTCTGGAGAGCTGAGGCCTTGAGAATGCTTGTCCAATATGCATATTCTGGGTTCCATCCCAGTACCCAGTAACCCAGGAATGATGGTACATATCTGTGAGCCTAGCTCTTAGGAGTTAGGGGGAGGAGGTTCAGGAGTTCAAGGCCAGCCTAGACTATAAAATGAATTTAAGGCAAGCCTAGGCTCCAGGAAACTAAAAAAGGCTCTGGAATGGCTGTTTTTCCAGAGTTCATATTTGAGTATAAGAGAGTGCTGCCTAACACAAAATGCCGAGTTCTACTACAGTACCCAAAGGAAAATAAAAATCCCTCCAGGCTCAGAGCCCCACAAGTCATCCCACCCTACAGTCACTTGGCCAAAGGCAAGACTCAAAGGCAGCTGCATGGTGGACGTTTGTAGCCAGAGGCATAAACACAGCTGCTACAGCAGTGCATGTGACTGTCGCTTTGGTGCCCCACCAGATGCTGGGATGGAACCCAGCAAGAGGTCTACCCAGAGTCCCACTCCCTCAAAATGGAAGCAGCCAGCTATGGCCAGCTCAACAGCCCTAGATCTGAGATTCTACCAGGTAAGACTCAATCAAGCTTGATGGTTCAGGCCTGGAATCCTAGCACACCTGACAGAAGAGTTCATAGGATCAAGTTCAAGGCTACCCTGTGCTGTGCTACAAAAAGCAGTAGGTCTCAAAAAGAACTCGAAACATCCTTCACCCCATGTTGACCTGACAGGTCATGATCCATTCCTAACTACTTTCAACAGTTTAGCCACCTAGGGAAGATAAAATGCACATAAACCTGTGAAAAAGTAGACAGACATAGCCAGGAACAGCAGCACTGAACTGCAATCCCAACACTTCAGAGGTAGAGGTAGGAGGATGGCAAGTTCCAGACCAGCCTGGATTTTAAGGCTCCATTCTGTCTCAAACATAATGTAGGGCCCCAGTGGAAGGTTCAATGGATAAAGGCACTTTCTGCAAGTCTGACCAAAGTTCAACTCCTGCAAGTGGAGAGAACCAACTCCTGAAATTGTCCTGACCTCCACATATGTGCCCCACACAAGCCACACACACAATAAAACTAAAAAAAAAAAAAACAACAAAAAAAACAAAACAAAACAAAAAACAAAAAACATTGGCCGGGCGGTGGTGGTGCACGCCTTTAATCCCAGCACTTGAGAGGCAGAGGCAGGCGGATCTCTGAGTTCGAGGCCAGCCTGGTCTACAAGAGCTAGTTCCAGGACAGGCTCCAAAGCTGCAGAGAAACCCTGCAAAACCCTCGAAAACAAAAACAAAAAAAATGTAGTCAGGCAGTGGTAGCACACACCTTTAATTCCAGAACTCAGGAAAAAGGCAGGTGGACCTGTGAGTTCTAGCAGAGGGAGCCTCCTGAGCAGAGTCCCAGCAGGGCAGCTGCTTCAGGGGATACCCAAGAAACAGCCATTAACAGTGCCAGACAGAAAAGTCCGGAGAGGACCCAACAGCGAAAGCTCAGCATCATACCATTAGAAGAGCCATGGAAATATAGGACAATATTGAAACCACGATTTTAGAAAAATTAGTCCAACAGAAACATGAACTACATAGGAGTTTGCAAAGGTTAAGTTATTTCAACATCCTAAACCAGAAATGCTGGTCTGAGATACAATTTGGCAGCAGAGTAGAGCCTACAAGACAAGCCCAAAGTTCTAGAACCCCACCTTTTCTGTCTGCTGCTGGGGATGAAAACCAGGGCCTTGAAATGTGCTAAAGACATAATTCTCCCACTGAGCTATTACCCCCCCCCAAGCCTCTGGCTAAGCAGATGGGGTGAGGCCATCTGATGATAGCATCTTGGGTAGCAAAATGATGTCCCTCTCACAAGATGCTGCTGCCCTGACCCCAGGACCTGTGACTCGTATGTGGCAAGAGCAACTCTGCAAACGCGACTAAGATCCTAGAGCTTTTGATGGAAAGATAGGAAGATTATCAGGGACAATCAGCATGGGCTTAGTCTAGTCTAAACTCCCCTCAGCACAGAGCTTTCCAACTGCAAGAGACTAAAGCATGGAAGGAAGGTCAGAGAGACAAGGACATGGCCCAAGAAGTTGACTTGGAGTGGGGGTGGGATAGGAGTCAGTCGGTTTCAGAAGCTGAAGACAGTCTTCAGTTCAGCACTGACAAAACAGACCTAGGCAGAAACAGTGGTGCACACCTGTAATTTCAACAGTCAAAAGGCCCAGGCAGGAACATCACAATTTCCAGGTACTCCCAGTTACATAACAAATCTGGAGCAGGCTGGTGAAATGACTTAGCAAGGACCCAAGTTAGGGGCCCAGAACCCACGTAAAAAACTGATGAGAAAATTAACACTAGGTCACCAAATCTAGTCAAAGAGGTGAGCTTTAGGCTCAGTGAAAGACTACAAGTGACAGTGTTCCAGACCTGCGGTGAGCTACAACCCCTCTAGCATAGAGCTGACAGACACACACGCAGGTCTGGGTTCAACTTCAGCACAGCAAAAATAAAATTTAAATTACAGAACTCAAAACTTCCTACTTAAATGAAGCCAGGCTGTATTATCTGAGGAGGGAAAGTCAGTGAGTAAACCACTTGCGGCTCTCAGTTCCATCCCCAGCACCATATAACCTGCACACATGGATACCAGCACCTCGAAGTGGAGGCAGGAGGGTCAAGAATCCAGGTCATCTTAAGCTACACAGGACGGCTGAGGCTAGCCTGGGCTACCCAATTGTCTGAAAAACTCAATAAAAGACTGGGGCAACCTATGCTGGAGAGGATGTGGGGTAAAGGGAACACTTCTCCATTGCTGGTCGGAGTGTAAACTGGTACAGTCACTTTGGGAATCAGTCTGGTGATTTCTCAGAAAATTAGGAAACACCCACCTTAAGACCCAGCAATATCACTTTTGGGTATATATCCAAAGGATGCTCAATCGTACCACAAGGACATATGCTCAACTATGTTCATAGCAGCATTGTTTGTCATAGCTGAACCTGGAAACAACCTAAATGCCCCTCGACCCAAGAATGGACAAGGAAAATGTGGTACATTTGCACAATGGAGTACTACACAGTGGAAAAAATAATGACACCTTGAAATTTGCAGAAAAATGGATGAATCTAGAGAACATATTGAGTGAGATAACCCAGACCCAGAAACACAAATATATGTACTCACTCATAAGTGACTTTTAGACATAAAGCAAAGAAAACCAACCATAATTCACAATCCCAGAGAACCTAGACAACAAGAGGACCCTAAGAGAGACATACATGGATCTAATCTACATGGGAAGTAGAAAGAGACAAGATCTCCTGAGTAAATTGGGAGCATGGGGATCATGGGAAAGCGTAAAAGGGGAGGGGGAAGGGAGAGGAGAAAAAATATAGTTCAATGAAAACAATTTTTAAAAAAAGACTGGGGAGATTAGTAAAGTGTGACACTAGCACATAAAGCAGAGTTTGAATCCCAATACCCACGGAACATGGACGGAGAAAGGACCTCTGGGTTTGCAGGCCAGTCAGACTAGCTCAGTGAGTTCCAAGGTCTCAAAGAAAAGGTTAATTATCCCATACTCAGATACAGGTAGAGTCTGTAGAATTCCAGGTATGATCAGTTTACATATTAAGTTCTAGAATAGCCAGGGTTACATAGGAAAACTTTTTCTCAAAATAAATAAGATTGAAAGCAAAAATCTAGTCCCAGGGATCCACTGCCCTCTTCTGGCTTCCTTAGGCACCAGGCACATAAACTGCACAGATATACTCAGAGGCAGAACACCTGTATCTACCTACCCCGCCCCCTGCACACACTCAGCATAAGGTTGAAGGCAAGAAACCAATTCAAAAAGTTCAAATGTAATAAGTTGGGCATGGTTGCACACGCTGTCGTTAATCCCAGAATTTGGGAGGCAAAGGCAGGTAGATAGGAATTTGAGGGCAGTTTGGCCTACAGAGAGTTCCAAGCTACCAAAGGCTACATAGTGAAACTCTGTCTCAAAAAAAAAAAAAAAAGTAAAAGTCAGATGAGATGACCCATGAGTAAAAGCATCCGCTGCCAAGTCTGGTTTCCTGAGTTGTTGCCGTCCCGACTTTCAACTCCAGGAACCCCGACTCAGGAAAGCCCTTCACATGTGTGCACACACACAGACTTGGTGAGATGGATCGGTGGGTCTGACAAGCTCAGTTTGATCCCAAATCCACATAAAGGTGGATGATGGTATAAACAAGTCTACCTGCCACAGTCATGCTGTTGCCCTTATGCTGTGGCACACGCACATTAGATACACGCTGTTCATACACAAGTTTAAATAAGAGCAAGACAGGCATGTAAAGCACACCTGTCAATACAGTACTCAGGGGGCACAAGCATCATTAAGTTCAAGGCCAGCTGAGCTACAGAGACCCTGCCTAGAAAAAATGCATAAAGCTGAAAGAAATTAGAACCCTGAGTCAATAAAGGAGGTCGCAGCTACGGAAAAGATGCCACCTTGTTCAGGAAAAGAAGTACCTCATCCTGAAAGGCGTGAGTTTTTGAAACTAGGCTTTGAATTCTAACTAGTGGCCCTCCCATTTACGCCTTCTAAGGGCTTAGCTTATAGACCATGTGCCGCCACACCTGACTAAAGCTACATGACTATTTTTCAAAGACGTGGGGCTTAGTGTATTTCAAAGAAAAAGTTTGAGGCTGGCAAGACAGTTGAGGTGATAAGGCAATGCTACCAAGCCTGATGACCTGCGTTTGGGTACCCAGAACCAAAAAGACGACCAGCTCTGGCAGAGTGCCCTCTGACTTCCACATACAAGTGGTAGCATGTACCCACATACGTAGAAAAGCTAAGACTTAGAATTCAAATGTCGAAAACACTTTATATGTCTGGCAGAACTATGCAAACTTAAATTGTCATTTAGGCAAGTGTCACTTAAATACAGACTGGCAGCATGGACAAGCTGCTGCGGGGCTTAATTCAGCTCCTGACTATCCTACCAGAGAGACACCTCTTCACACTGTAGATTTTACTAATTCAGCTCCTGACTATCCTACNTCCTACAGAGAGACACCTCTTCACACTGTAGATTTTACTAATTCAGCTCCTGACTATCCTACAGAGAGACACCTCTTCACACTGTAGATTTTACTTTGCTACTACATTTTCTTAAACCAAGGAAAATTAAGCCAGGTGTGTCAACAGTCCTGTAATCCCAGCACCTGGGCAGTAGATACAAGCTATACAAACAAAACCATGTGAACAAATGAACAAAGACAGTACGGGAGGTCATCTCACTGTCCAAAGAGTCAAAGGGCTTTAATTATGTATTTTTGGTAGAAAGGTTAAATTATATAAGAAAAAAAAATCTGTTGAGGGGTGTCACAAAAACTGCCTATTTTTATCTCTATAACAGTCAAAAACATTCAAAACCTAAATCATGGTGGCACATGCCAGTAATCCCAACATTGAGACAGAGGCAGAAGATGGAGAGTTCCAGGCCAGCCCGGGAAACTCACCAAGAATCCTATCATCTCCCCCCACCACCAAAAGAGAGAAAGGGCTGGAGGTGCAGCTCAGTGACAGAAAACTTGCATGCACAAAGCTTCGGGTCCAACCCTGGGAGCCAACGGGGGTGGGGGCGTCTGACAGGAAGGGGAATTTCAGTCATGCTCCTTTCTCCAAAGCTCGACTAGGAACTGGCCTGGCATCACCGCTGTAAGCAACCATGGAAATAGACAGCACAAGCTGATCCGGGCACCCCATGACTAAGGCACAGCGGCACGTGAGAAGTTTTCAGAAGTGAACTGACTGATGATGTCCTTCTGGAACAGGAAGCAGGATCCAGCGTTCCCGCCAATCCCTGCGCACAGGAACACCCACAGAGGCACCATTACCCAGGGTCCCTCATTGCCAGTGACACACACACTGAACCTCTGAAGCTCTTCTTTGGTCACTGGGGGGGGGGGTGGAGTGGGGTTACTTGCCATCCCTCACTCCTTAGAAAAGGCACTCGGTATACGGAATAGGCACACAGGACAATGTAAAAAGCTTCCTCAATGGTGCCAGGGTCGAACGAATGGGTTCACAGGGGCTACAGCCAGGGGCTGGAGCCGAGACAGCTCACTAATGTTACTATCTTTCTCTCCCTTCCCATGATACACACTCTGGACACAATCCTCAATTGCTCTGGGATCTCAGGACCTGGTTTATGTCACTGCAAAGTGGAGGGCCCACTGCGCACCATCCCTCTCCTGACAGAGTCTCTTTAATGGCTCCAGGATCGCAGGGGCTCCTTTACGTTAGGAAAACAGCAAAACAAAACCCCACGTGGGCTGCAAGCTGCCCAGGCCCAGCGCTGCACCGGGAAAGAGCAACTCTTGAGGACTTGACAGCGGGAGGACGCCGAGGTAGCGCTCCTGCACCAGGGCCTCCGGAGGACCCTGCGGAGGACACGGCGAGACCCACAGGGCACCGGAAGTGGAGGCCGGAGCTGGGGAGGGTCTGGGGGGTGTCCACAGGCCGCGGGGAGGAGGACATTTCCTGCATACCCAGGAGCTGGCTGGCCAAACAGGAGGCACCCTGGAGGTGCCCCAAGCCTGCTCTATTTCACGAGGCTAGGAGATACTCTCGCCTTTCTCCCTCGGGCTTCCCAGTCTGTGGACTTGCCAGCAAACCGGCCCCCACCCATTTTGGCGCCAACAGCCTGGAGGACTCCCGACCGGAAGCGCGGCCCGCGCCAAGCACTGCCCCGCGCATGCGCGCCCCGGCTGTCAGCGGCCGCAGGGCACCCTGAGATGCCTCCACAAACGCCTCAGCATCGGTGTAGCCCCCCACCCCACCCCCGCGTGGCACCTACCGCCTGCGGACATGGTCGGGAAGCGAGCCTGCCGGGGAGGCAAGCGCAGGCACTCGGGCCGGGGCTGTTCGTGCTGGCATCTCGCAGGTCGCAGCCGACAGGACAGCTCTGAAGAGACCCCGGCTTTTTCGCGCGCGCGGAAACCAACTGGGAGGGGGCGGCGCAAGCGGAAGCAGCGTGTACCACAGGCTGAGGGAGTGGGGGAAGAGCACGGGGCGGAGCGGGCGCGCATGCGCAGGACAGGCGAACCGCACACCTCCTGGCTGCAGTGGTCTCTTCCGCACCTCGCCTGGTACCCCCACCTCTCCTTTCCTGGAGAGGTAGCGCAGCTCTTGAGAGCGGGTAGAGATTCCTGGGTTGGTGGTTTGCTTCACCCACATCCAGTCACTCAAAGCCACTGTAACTCCACTTCCAAGGGGTCCTACGCCCTCTTCTGGATTCTGTGGGCACTGCACTCACAGGCGCATACACAAACACCTAATTTAAAATATCTTTAACAAAAGGCCTCACCAGCTAACCCAGTCTTCACCCCTTGCCCTCTAAAATGACCTTGAGTACACCATCTGGACTTAATCCTGTATCCTTATTTGCCAACCAGGCCCGAAAGCACCGCCTTGAAAATGGAGTTGACAAGAGACGTTTAAGTCATATGCCAAGGATGTAGCATAGTGGAGAGACCAGGAATCATGTCCATAGGCTACCTTGAATAAAATAACAGAACACAGGGAAACAATAGTCTCTATTGACCTTCCAACATGCTGTGGAAAGATCAGGAATATAAAGCCGGGCGGTGGTGGCGGATGCCTTTAATCCCAGCACTCGGGAGGCAGAGACAGGTGGATCTCTGTGAGTTCGAGACCAGCCCGGTCTACAAGAGCTAGTTCCAGGACAGGCTCCAAAGCTACAGAGAAACCCTGTCTCGAAAAAAACAAAAACAAAAAAGACCGGGAATACATAGCCTAGGAATACTACCCTAGCAAACCCCAGAGCGCTGAGATCCATCCACCAAATAAATGAGAATAGGAGGAGCTGGAAAATGGCTAAGAGAACTGATCCTGACCCTTATCAGTCTGCCTCTGACTATATGCACTTTGACATCATACATCCACACAAAAATATTTTTATAGAACTTTTTTTAAAACAAAAGTTAGGAAATTTATTTACTTTTGAGTTTTTCAAGAGAGGGTTACTCTAACAGCTCTGGCTGTACTGGAACTCGCTTTGTAGACCAGGCTAGGCTCAAGCTTACTGAGATCCACCTTCTGTCTCCCCAGTGCTGGGATTAAAGGTATGCACTACCACATCCAGCCAAAGTTAATTTTAAAAATCCTGAGGCAGGCATGATGGCAGACATCTATCCCAGCACTCAGAAACTAAG
Source organism: Dicrostonyx torquatus (assembly GCA_028555095.1). Classification (NCBI taxonomy): domain Eukaryota; kingdom Metazoa; phylum Chordata; class Mammalia; order Rodentia; family Cricetidae; genus Dicrostonyx; species Dicrostonyx torquatus. The sequence continues at coordinate 597,874 of JAQHUG010000150.1, forward strand.
GTAGGAGGATTGAAAGTTTGGGGCCAGCCTTATCACATGGTGAGATTCAGGCCAGCCTGGGATACATACTAGGACCCTGTCTGACGGAGAAAGAAAAGAAATCCTGCCACGCAGTGGTAATACACACCTTTAATCCCAGCACTCGGGAAGCAGAGGCAGGAAGATCTGTGAGCTCGAGGCCAACCTGGTCTATAGAACAAATTCTAGGACAAAGATACACAGAAACCCTGTCTTGAAAAAAAAAAGGAGACAGGTGGTGCTGGCGCACGCCTTTAATCCCAGCACTCGGGAAGCAGAGGCAGGAAGATCTGTGAGCTCGAGGCCAACCTGGTCTATAGAACAAATTCTAGGACAAAGATACACAGAAACCCTGTCTTGAAAAAAAAAAGGAGACAGGTGGTGCTGGCGCACGCCTTTAATCCCAGCACTCGGGAGGGAGAGGCAGGTGGATCTGTGAATTTGAGGCCAGCCTGGTCTACAAGAGCTAGTTCCAGGACAGGCACCAAAAGCTACAGAGAAACCTTGTCTCAAAAACCAAAAAAAGAAAAAAAAACAAAGCAAAGAAAGAAAATCTGTTTCGCTCCAACATGATGAACCTTAAGGACACTGAGCTATTGGGACTGGAAAGATGGCTCAGTGGGTTAAGAGCCTGGACTGCTCTTCCAGAGCAGTTTAGTTCCCAGCACCCACATGGCAGCTCATAACCGTCCGTAACTCCAGCTCCAGTGGATCTGACACCCTCACACACAGGCAGGCAAAACACCAATGCACATAAAATAAATTTAAAACTTAAAAATAAGAAAACTGAGCTAAGTGCAGTAGAAAAAGGACAAATACAAGAGGCTACATCAGCGAACTTCCAGAGTAGCAAGACTGAGAGGAAGCTAGTGCAATTTCAGAAGATGAGAAGTTCCGGAAACTAATACCTCAAAACCACACATTCAACCATAAGGGTGAAGATGGTGCATACAGGAGGCCAGCCATGGCTATATAGTCAGATCAAGGCTATCTTGGGCTACATGATACCACTGTCAAAAGAAATTGTAATATGTCAGGCTGTGGTAGTGCACTCCTTTAATCCAAGTCAGGACAGCCAAAGTCACACAAAGAATCCCTGTCTCAAACAAACAAAAACCAAATTTATACTTAGCCAGTATGTGGTGGCAAGTGGTAGTAGCAAGAGAAGTCAGCTGGATCAGTATTTCAAGACCAGACTTCACAAGATCATGACAGTCCTCTCAGTTTTCTTTTGTCTTAACTGGGGAGAGGACTCCATGAAGAAGAACACTTGGGAGACAAGCATGAGGGCCTGAGTCCAAATCTCAGTACCCACATAAAAAGTCAGGTCTGGTCAAGGTCTGTAAGGCCCATTCTACGGGAGCAGAGAGATCACTGGCTTTGCTAGCCTCTAGCCAGGTCAAGATTTAGTAGGAAATTGGTGTCTCAAAAAACAGGAGACATGGCACCCCTAATAGAGAAGAATGTTTGCCATCTTCCTCTGACTTCCAGCATGTATTGGCCCTCAGCAGTACCCCAACACCATATTAATGTAGAAGGACTGGGCTGTAGCTCAGCCACAGACTACTTCCCTAGCATATGTGAAGCCCTAGGCTCAACCTCCAGTGTTGCAGACCAGTGGAGATCAAGACACACACAAGAGAGTGAGTCAGAGGGATAGAGAGACAGGCAGACACAAAGAGAAAGACCCAGAGACTCAATGGGTCCAGGGACCAAGAATCTCTACTTCAGTGCTTTGGTGTGGGGGGGTCCTTCTGTCTATGTATTGCTTTTATTGGTTAATAAAGAACTGCTTTGAGCTGGGCGGCGATGGCACACACCTTTAATCCGAGCACTCGGGATGCAGAGGCAGAAGGATCTCTGAGTTCGAGGCCAACCTGGTCTACAAGAGCTAGTTCTAGGACAGGCTCCAAAGCTACAGAGAAACCCTGTCTCCAAAAACCAAAAAAAAAAAAACCTGCTTTGAGCCTATGGCAGGGAAGAATAGGACTAGGCAGGGAAAGCTAGGCTGTATGCTAGGGGAAAGAAAGGTGGAGTCAGAGAGAAGCCATAGAGCCACAGGAGACAGACACTAAGAACTTTACCCAGTAAGCCACAGCCACATGGTGATATACAGATTAATTAGAAATGGGTTAAATTAATATAAGAGTTAGCCAATAAGAAGCTAGAGCTAATGAGCCAAGCAGTGATTTAATACAGTGTGATTATTTCAGGTCTAAGCTGGCCAGGCGGCCAAGAATCAACAAGTAACCTCCCTCCAACAGGCTTCTAGCACCTCACATGCAATGGGTGATTCTAGGTTTGAAAAGATGTTCAGCCGGGCTGTGGTGGCACATGCCTTTAATCCCAGCACTCGGGAGGCAGAGACAAGCAGATCTCTGTGAGTTCGAGACCAGCCTGGTCTACAAGAGCTAGTTCCAGGACAGGCTCCAAAGCCACAGAGAAACCCTGTCTCGAAAAAACAACAACAAAAAAATGTTCAGACTATCATAGGCCACAGGGATACCATCAGGGAAAGTAGGAAAGACAGAAAGGCAGAAATAGGGTAGCCAATAATCTCAGAGAAAGCTGTAAACTAGCCAGAACCTAGCCCTGCCACCCCTAAGACACTTTGGAAAAGGAAGGGACACAGATGGACAGATTTCCTGTTGAGTTGCCTCAAGTCAAGGAGCAGGGCATGCTGGAAATGAAGCTAGGGCCTCCTGCATGCTCTGTGCTCTAACACTGAGCTGTGCCCCAGCCCCTCACCAGCCAGATTCTAAGCCAGCTTCCAGGTACAACTGTTTTGTTTCTTAGCAACTCCATCCCATTCAAGAAAGGGAGAAGGTGGGTGGGCTGACAGGATGGCACTGGCAGCCTGTCCTGATGTCTTGAGTTCCATGGTGGAAGGAGGGGACTGCACCACATATAAGAATCCTCCTAACACTAAAGAAAACTGAAGCCAACAGGCATCTGTCACATCTTCAGCCTGCTGCCTGAAATGTGTGCCATCCGCCACCTCACTAAACACTACATGTGCCCCAGGACTTCTGCCCAGAATATTCCTTAAGATTTGTACATCACAAGAATAACTATAGACATTATGGACCTGACTATGTCCCAATACACCTTGCTGTTTTCTTCCTTTCTCCCTCCCTTCCTCCATTCCTTGGGTTTTTTGAGACTGGGTTTCTCTGTAGCCCTGGCTGTCCTGGAACTCACTCTGTAGATTGGGCTGGCCTCAAACTTAGGGATCAGCCTGCCTCTGCCTGCCTCCTGAGTGCTGGGATTAAGTGTGGGCCACCACCACCCAGCCCAGTAAAACTTAATACAAAAACATGGTGGGCCTGTGTGTCTAGCATAGGAGGTACCTGGTACAACTCTAGTCATTACAAAGCACTTTTCTAAAAGAAAACTTCGTTGTTGTTGCTGTTTTGGTTTTTCGAGACAGGGTTTCTCTGTGGCTTTGGTGCCTGTCTTGGAGCTAGCTCTTGTGGACCAGGCTGGCCTCGAATTCACAGATCCACCTGCCTCTCCCTCCCGAGTGCTGGGATTAAAGGCGTGCACCACCACTGCCCGGCCTGGCTTTTTTTTTTTGCTTTGTTTTTTTTTTCCTGTTTCACAGCCATGTCATTGCATTTTATAAAGGGAAACTGAGGCCCAAACTGGATCAAGATATAGATAGAAGTAGGTTTACAGTCTTGTAGTCCATAGTCTTCCTGCCTTGATCTTTGATGGATTAGAAATATCACACAAAGGACTAGATGTAGCTCAGTGATAAGAGCCTTTACCTACTCTGGATTCTGTTGCCAGCACACCTAAAAAAAAAAAAATCCAGTCTCCTCTACACACAGCACCCACCCCCACGCACACATGAAGATTCCAGTGGCGTAAATTCCCAAATAAATGGAATTTTTTAAAACTGCTTTTAAGCGCCAGGCAGTGGTGATGCATGCCTTTAATCAGAGCACTGGGGAGGCAGAGGCCGGCAAATCGCTGAGTTCGAGGCCAACCTGTTCTATACAGTGAGTCCCAGAACAGGCTCCATAGCTACTGAGAAACCCTGCCTTGGAAAGCCAAAAAAAAATTGCTGTGAAAAATGTTTTTAAGTTGGGTGTGGCAGCACCTCGTGTTTAATCCCAGCACGGAGGCAGAGGCAGGAGGATCTCCAAGTTCAAGACCATCTTGGCCTACTACTGGATTCCAGGACAACCAGGACTATTAAAAGGAAAACAGTTTAAAACACAGAAAACTAAGCACACACCTTCTCCTCAGGCTTGAGTAATTTGTCCAAGTCAGAAATCCAGAGGTAGCCAAGTACCTTGGAGTACGCTGGGCAGAGCTGCTTCGCCCTTGAGAGCCCCTTGAGCAACCCCAGAACTCTGGCGTCACAAGTACTGACTCCAGAATCTGCCAGTTTTATATCAAAGAGCCCTCGAGTCAGCTGGCACATTGTGCCTCCAGGTGCCCTCTCTATCCCTAGGCTCCTGGCCTTCCCACTGATGCTAGCATGGAGGAAGCTGTGAAAAGTCATATGCAGAACATCTGCCCTTCCTTACTGCACCTGAACGGCTTCTCAGAGCTCACGATGACCCCCTCAGCTCCACGGCAGCCCACAGACCTGTTAAATAGCTAGTTACAGCCCATACTTAGCACTCCTCCAAATTCAGTGATGGGCCTGTGGGGACAGAAGGGGCTAAAGAGACACTTCACCCACAGTGATGGTAAAAGGTTCAACTGCCCAAGCTCATTAGTCACAGAAGCAAAACTCAATGTGTCCCCTCCCCCCAAACACACGCACACACACACACACGAGAATATGTCAAAGAAAGAGGAAAACTTCAGTATTAACACAATCAGAACAGTTCCCTAGAGCTGCAAGTGGGCGAGTGAGAGGGCTTGGTGAGTAGGAGGACTTGCCACAGGAGCCTGGAAACCTGCATTTGAGCCCTGGAACTCAAGTACAGGTGGAAAGTTGTCCTCTGACTTCCACAGATGTGTGCCATGGCACACACAGCTCACACATACAATAAGTGAGGACCAGCAAGACAGTTCAGCACATAAAGGTGCTGGCTGTCAAACAGAGACCGAGTTCAATCCCTGGAACCCACAAGGTGGAAAGAGAACCGACTCCCTCCTGCTTGTGTCCTTGGACCTATACACAAACCATGACGTATTTACCCACACACATGTACACACTGACAAAAAAGTGTGATCAATTTTTTTTAACTGAAAATTTTCATTTTATTTATTTTTGGTTTTTCGAGACAGGGTTTCTCTGTAGCTTTTGGAGCCTTGGAGCCTGTCCTGGAACTAGCTCTGTAGACCAGGCTGGCCTCGAACTCAGAGATCCACCTGCCTCTGCCTCCTGAGTGCTGGGATTAAAGGCATGCGCCACCACCACCCGGCAGTGAAAATTTTAATGAGCTACTTTGGAAGCTGGTTTGGTAACGTCTGCTAATGTTCAGTGTACTCCCACTGTAGAACCCAGCAATTACACACCTTGAGTACTTGCATAGTAACTGGATGATATATGCAAAAATGTTCAAAGCAGTTTCCTTACAACAGTCCCAAACCCAAGACGATTACTTCATCACACAACGGAATGTGGTATCTCAGGGTGGTGATAGGCTGTTCCTTCAGCAGCAAAGAGAAACCTAGAACTCGCCATGTAAGATGCTGTACAGCCAAGGGTGAACCTCCTACCTCCCCTCCCCTGTGCTTCAATGATAGGCATGCACCACCATGCCTGGTTGATACAGTTCTGAGGGCGGGACCCCAAACTTTGTGCATGCTAGGCAAGCACCTTGCCCACTGAGCATAGCCCCAGTCCCACAAAATTTTTCACAAAGGGAGTAAGCAGCAAGTAATTTACGACGCGCAGGTCCCACAGGTGAGGTTAGAGATACTAACTCTGTCTGAAGACTCCAGAGCCCTGAAGGAGGGAGGGCTGTGTGCCAATAAAGGTCTTCATAAGCACCCACACCTTCTGTGCCATCCCCAGGTGTCTTACGTGAGTGTGGCAGAGTGGTTGTTTTCCACAATGTAAAAAATGGAAATAAACCAAACAGGCTGGGGTGTGTTAGTGAGTCGAGCACTTGCCTAGCATGCGGGAAGCCCCAGGTTCCGTCCCAGCCCCACATGAAACGTGGGTGGTGGCACCGTACATAACCTCAGCACTGAAGGGGTGGGGAGACAGGATAATTAGGACTTCAAAGTTATTTTGAAAGTTTTTTGTTTTGTTTTGTTTTACTAAGTAGCACTCGGGAGGTAGAGGCAGTCGGATCTCTGAGTTTGAGGACAGCCTAGTCTACAAACTGACAGGACAGCCAGAATGACTCAAAGAAACCCTGTCTTGGTGGGGGTAGGCAGAAAGTTATTTTTTTTACTTTTTTTTAAAAAATATTTATTTATTATGTATACAATATTCTGTCTGTGTATGTATGTCTGCAGGCCAGAAGAGGGCACCAGACCCCATTACAGATGTTTGTGAGCCACCATGTGGTTGCCGGGAATTGAACTCAGGACCTTTGGAAGAGCAGGCAATGCTCTTAACCACTGAGCCATCTCTCCAGCCCTCCTTTTTTTAATTGTTAAAAGAAAAATTTACATTTACTCCCCTTGTCCCAGGCCCTCCCGCACCCCAATACCCCACCCACCGTCCCCTGCTTCCTTAAGATGGGGCAGGATACCCTGCCCTGTGGGAAGCCCAAGGCCCTCCCCGCTCCATCCCGGTCCAAGACAGAAAGTTATTCTTGACTAAATTGGGAGTTCTAGGCCATCTCAGGTTATAAGCTAAAGTGGATTTGACCCATGGATAGAAGTTTGACAATCCCCCTGCAGGAGTAGGTTACAGCTTCAGTCAGAAGCACACACTGGAGACGCAGCTCTGGGACACAGCTGAGTGCTTACCTAACACATAGGATGGCAGAAATCAGAAAAGACATAGTCAAAACTTATGGTGCACAGAGAGAAGTTAGGGCCAAGTGCACACCCGGAACTGTGTTTCTGTAAGTCTCCGACACTGACCTCCAAGGTCTCCTCACCCACTTTAAGCGTGGCATTCCCTCCTACTTACACAGGGATGTTCTCTCAACACTTGGACCCAGAGCCACGGCCCTTGCCCACTTACAGCCTAGACAACAGCAGCCACAGAGTGCTCAGAGTGGCCCACCTTCTGGAAGACGAAAGACACGCAGCAGGTCTGGTTATGAGCAGCAAAGGGCAATCGCAGTATGAGAGCTCTGGCGTAGAGATATAAAGGCCTGTTCTGCCCTGGCCATCAAAGTAGAGGGCTTCCACCTGCGGGGCCCAATCACTGAAATACGTGGCGCAGAAGAGATGATACTCTCCAATCAGGGCATTGGGGATGTTTCTAGAAGTTTTCTCCACTATTTTCCTCTACAGTCCCAATCTTGGATCATTAGAGCAGATAGAGATAGAATGGGAGCTGGAGATGCCCTTTGAAGGAGGGCTTGCCTGGAATCCCCAGGACCATGTGTTCCACCCTCAGCACCACCACTTGGGGATGCATGTCATCCCAACACTGAGAAGGGGAGACTGGCAAAGAATTGGAAGGCATTCCCAGTAACATAGTAAGCTTGAGATCTGCCTGGGCTGCATTTACAGTTACACAGTAAGCTTGAGATCAGCCTGGGCTACATAAAATTGGAGTGGGGCTGGAGAGATGGCTCAGCTGTCAAAGGCCAGTCTCACAACCTGGGGGCGCCCCGTGGGGGTGATGCACAGGGGATGGGGAACACAACAAACTAAGTATGACATTTCATGCCTGTCCTCCTAGCCTTTAGGAGGCAGAGGCAGGAGGATTATGGGTTCAAGGCCAACCTAACAAAACTGTCAAAAAAAAGGGGGGGCATTGTCAGGTGGCCTGAAACCTACTTCAGTTGTGAAAGGCTGTAGGCAGTCTCACAGCACATGGCTACTAGGAATGAATCACATGAGACCAGATTCCTAAAGGTCCTTCCACCATGTGGGTTCTGGGCATCAAACTTAGGTTGTTTCCTTGGTGGCTACTTTATCTGATGAGCCACTTCAACTGACCCATGCTAGGTTTATTCAGAGCTGGAAATTGAATTCAGAGCCTTGTACATTTAAGATAAACTCTGTCAGCTGAGGTACCTGCTCTGCCTGCCTGTGTCTACCAAGAACTGGGATTACAGGTGTGTGGCCACCACACCCAGCTCTGTTTTATTTCATTTTCTGATTTTCAATTAATTTTTATTTTATGTGTTTGAGGGCTTTGCCTGTACATATGTCTGTGTATCATATTCATGCCTGGTGCCCAAAGGGGCCAAAAGATGGCATCATATCTCCTGGAACTGGAGTTACAGCCAGTTGTGGGCTACCATGTGGGTACTGGGACCTACATCCCAGACCTCTGGAAGATGTCTTAACCATGGAGCCATCTCTCCAGCTCCTTCCATTTCCTGGTTTTCACGGGGCAAGTAGTCCCTAATAAGACTCTGAGGGAGCTATTTGGTGGTAGCTCAGGCCTTTAATCCCAGCACTTGGGAGGCAGAGGCAAGTGGATCTCTGAGTTTGAGGCCAGCCTGGTTTATAGAGCAAGTTCCAAAACAGCCAGAGCTACACAGAGAAACCCTGTCTCAGAAAAAAAAAAAAAAACTTTGGAGGGAAAATGACAGTGTTAGTGATCTAAATTTTAGGACTTTTAACCTTTGTGATCAAGTGGGAACTGACCAGGATGCTAATTACATGATAACCAAGAAATTCACAAACCCAGAAAATGCACATTATAGATGATCAACTGAGGGGTAAGATTCAAATGAAAGACTGACAGAGAGGGCTAGGAAGGTGGCTCAACGGTAATGACACTTGCCACCAAGACTGAGGGCCCGAGTCCAATTCTTGGAACCACAAGGTGGAGGGTGAAAACTTACTCCCACAAGTTGTCTTCTGACCACACACATAAATATACACGCACGTACACACACAAATTGAAAAAAATTGACAAAGAGGCCTCTGAAACTCCTGGGTCAGTCATAGTTATCATTACAAGGGATAGACAAACAGACATCAATACCTTCTAAAAATGTTTCCAGAATCATCTATGATAAATTGAGGCCCAAAATAATATACAGTCCTAACCCTGCATGGAGGGCTAAAAAGTAAACTAAATGGCATAAGGGATTGCTGTTGACCAGGTCTCACTATGGCAAAGTCTCTAACCTAGTCACTCCATAAATTAATTACAAGACTGGAGGGATGGCTGAATGGTCAGGAGTGTTAACTGCTCCTTCCAGAGAACCTGGGTTCACGCTCCAGCACCCACATAGCAGCCCACAACCATGTACAACCCAAGTTCCAGGTCTTCTTCTGACCTCCAGGACACTAGGCACATGGTGCAGCTATTCATGCCTGCAACGCACCCAAACATAAAATTACACACACACACACACACACACACACACACACACAAATCACAAAGGGAGGAGGGAGCTGGAAGGTCCCAGGAGCTACAGGTTAAACAGAGTCCTTGATTAAATGCTTTGTGAAGACCTCGTTTGAATTCTGGTTTGTTTGTTTGGTTTTTTTGTTTGTTTGTTTTTCAAATTCAACTCTTGAGAAGTGGAAACCAGAACAGTGTGACGTCTCAAGCTACATTCTCAATGGTTGGGAGGTTGAAGCAGGGGGTTCAGGAGTTCAAGGCTAGCCTGGGCTACATTTTTTTGTTTTGTTTTTGAGACAGGGTTTCTCTGTGTAACCCTGGTTGGCCTGGAACTTATTTATAGACCAGGCTAGCCTGGAACTTACAGAGATCTCCCTGCCTTTGCCTCCCAAGTGCTGGGATTAAAGGTTTACACTCCTATGGCCCAGAAAATCCTGGGTTACTTAATAAGAGACCCTGCATCATGAGAAAGAAATGGGGAAAGAATGTGGTAGGAAAGGAACCTGAGACACATGAGGGCAACTTAAAGTTTTTCGGTTTTTTTTTCTTTATTATTCTTTGGAAATTCCCCACATGCATAAATATTATTTGATCTTTGTCACCCTGAGACCTTCTCTTCTCCTTCCCGCTCCTGCTCAGTTCTTCTTCCCAACAAGTCCACATGGGGGCTTTTAATTCTGATACTTTAAAAAGAAATTTAATTAGGATCAAAGTGGTAGCACAAGCCTTTAATCCCAGCACTTCAGAGGCAGGTGGATCTCTGTGAGTTTGAGGCCAGCCTGGTCTACACAGTGAGCGTTAGGACAGTCAAGGTTACACAGAGAAACCCTGTTTCATAGAAAAAAAACATTTTAATTAGGCTATTTATTGTGGGTGGGACATGGAGATCAGAGGAGACCCCACTAGAGTCAGCTCTCTCCTCTAACACATGGGTTTTAAGATGGAACTTTGTCATCAGCTTCAGTGACAGTGCCCTCACCAGCCGGGTGAGTCATCTCAGTTCAGTTCTTACACACCCCTTTCCTTTCTTCTTCTTCTTCTTCTCCTTCTTTGTTTGTTTTGCTTTCAAGACAGGGTTTTTCTGTGTAGCCTTGATGACCTGGAACTCCTTTATAGACCAGGCTGGCCTCAAACTCAGAGATCTGCCTGCTTTCCAAGGGCTAGGATTAAGGGCATGTGCTATGCTTGGCCAATTCTGATACTCTTGATAAGCATAGTGCTGGTATTGTGGTTAAACTATTTTCTCCCCTGCACTGATATAAAGCAAACTATTGAAAAATAAATGATCTCCCTTCTCATGTTTGCTTCCGAATAATGAGGAAGATTAGGCCTAAGCAAGAGCTGGTGAGAAAGGGTGAGAGTGAGCTGAGTCATACAGGAAGTGTCACCCTAAGGAGATCTCACCGCAGGACCCTTCACAAAGGGGAGAAGACAGACAGACACTGGCTCAGCCGAGTGATCAGAAGAAATTGGTTTTTCTGGTGCCGAGAATGGCAAAGGATGGCAGTGCATAAGGCCACGATGGGGCTGTCAGCGGGTGCCTCTTGAGCACGGGACACATCCAGGAACTAACAGACTTCTGTTTTTCCAATGTGTCAAGGCCGTGAAAGACAAGAGGACAGTGATACTTCCAACTGAAAGAGACACTGGACACAAGGATGACCTGATCATTAGAGAGATCATAGGTGAAATCTGATGCGGTCTGCAGATTGCTGCTCTTTAGAGTTATTGGGGTTTTGTAGAAGAGTGCCTTGATCTTCAGAAGCTCACAGAAGTATTTACATTGAATAAACAGTTGGGTGGATGAACGGCTGGCTGGCTAGATGAATGGGTGGATGGATGAATGGATAAATGTGCAGGAGAAGGAGAGAAGACTAGATAGATTGGTTGCAGGTGCATGGATGGATATGGAAGGAAGGATGTGTGGGTGGATGAGTGAGTGAATAGATGATAAAATTGTTAGTACTTTGAATCTCTTTTAAATATGAGAAAACTCACTTTTCCTGTCATTGAACTCAGTAGGATTTGCATCAATAATTGTCAATTATAGTTGTGTCTAATTTAGATGCCACTGAGAAAAAGAACTAACCTCTGAATCATGAAGCAAAATTCAGAAATGACTATGTCATCATAGTCATAGCTATAGGTGTGATAGACTCCTGTTGCTATGATAATACAATGCCAAAAGACACTTGGTCCAAAGATCTATGTGTTCTGATACACGAGTAAAGGTTGCAGGTGCAAGGCCCTGCATTCCATCCTAGAACCCCAATGTTGCACCAGCCAGATGGCTCAACGGGTAAAGGCCCTTGCTGCTAACTCTGACAACATGATTCTACTCCCCAGGGCCACTTGGTGGACAAGACAGTTGACTACTGCTAGCTTTCCTTTGACCTCCTCCCGTGCCACGGTGGCATGCATGTGTTTGTTCACTTATCTAAACAAGTAGATGAGTGAAAAATATAAGACAACAAAAAACCTGATACAAATGCCCACACATGCTAATTTAAATTAGTTAAGAGTTAGTAGGAGGCTGGGAGAATAGCTCAGCAGAGCACTTGCCTAGCATGCCTAGCCTCTAAATACAATTGTCAGCACCAACACACGTGCACACACACACACACAAACACACACACACACACACACACACACACACACACACTGGTTGACATATCACTTGTAATCTCAGTACTTGGGAGGCTAATACAGGAGGATTTCTGAGAGTTTGAGACCAACATGGGCTACATAGTAAGTTCTAGGCTAGCCTGGGCTACAGAATAATAGTCTGTTTCCAAAAAGAAATTTAAAAAGTTAATTGTGGGCTGGAGAGATGGCTCAGAGGTTAAGAGTACTGACTGCTCTTCCAGAGGTCCTGAGTTCAATTCCCAGCAACGGCATGGTGGCTCACAACCATCTGTAATGAGATCTGGTGCCCTCTTCTGGCCTGCAGACACACATGCAGACAGAATATTGTATACATAATTAATAAATCTTTTTTTTTTTTAAAAGTTAATTGCAATTTAAAATTCAGCCTTTGCTTTGTACTAACCACACTGCTCAGGACTAAAGAATGCTTGTATTTGTTATTTTATGTGTGTGAGTGCTTTGCAGCGTATGTACCATGTGCATGTCTGGTGTTTATGGAAGGCAGAAGTTGCCAGATTCCCTAGAACTTGAGTTACAAATGGTTGTGAACTATCATGTGGGTACTAGGAACCAAAACTAGTACCTCGTGC
>JAQHUG010000150.1:611778-622929 GCA_028555095.1 Dicrostonyx torquatus
TCTCTGTGAGTTCGAGACCAGCCTGGTCTACAAGAGCTAGTTCCAGGACAGACTCCAAAGCCACAGAGAAACCCTGTCTCGAAAAACCAAAAAAAAAAAAAAAAAAAGAATCTACGGTGGTGGCGCACACCTTTAATCCTAGCATTCTGGAGGCAGAGGCAGGCGGATCTCTGTGAGTCTTAGGCCAGCTTGGTTTACAAAGTGAGTTCCAGCTATGGCTATTACACAGAGAAACCCGATCTTGAAGCAAGCAAACAAAAGAATCTACATTTGTTTTGTTTTGAGGTATGGCCTTAAGTAGCTCAAGATAGCCTTGAACTCACTAAGTAGCTGAGGCTGGTCTTGACCATCTGATCTTCTTGCTGCCACCACCTGAGTTCAGCAACTAGAGGCCACCATGGCCAGTATACACAGGTGTGCCAAATCAGCATTCTGCAAACTGAGCCACATCGGAGACAATGCCATCAGCTAGGATCCAGACTCAGGTCCTGCTGCTTGAATGACAAGCACTTTGTTGAGCCGCCTCTCCACCCCAGCTGCTCCTGTTCTAATGGGAGAGACAAGCAGAGGAGGGTAAGGAAGGGAATCAGGTGTGTTCAGGGGAGGCCTCTCTGTGGAGGTAGCATTTGATCAGGGCCTAAATAGAGAGCACATATGGGTATCTGGGGAAAATTTTCAGACTACACCGCAAGTTTCAGCTCAGTATAGTAAACTCACACCGTGTGTGTACGTGTGTGTACTATGTGCAAAGCCCTGGGCTTGATTCCAAGCATTAGATAAAGAGAGAGGTCTTTAATGAGGATTCTAGCTGGCGGCTAGAGACCCACCCAGGACACAAATGCAGCCAGTGGAAAGAAAGACAGGACAGACATGTACAACCTGCAGGCTGCATGCATCTCAAGATAGCTACGAATGTAGACCTACACAAAATCAGAAACAGGCCTGGAGAGATGGCTCAGTGGTTAAGAGCACTTGCTGCTCTTGCAGAGGACTTGGGCTCAATTCCCAGCACTCACCTCAGACAACTCACAACCACCTACAACCCCAGCTCCCACATGATCTGATATCTCTGGCTTCCTAGGCAGCTATATTTATATGCTCTTTCAAACACACCAAAAAAAAAAAAAGCTTTAAAAAGAAAAATTTTCAAAATCAGAAACTTACTTAAAACATATTTTCTTTTTATTTTTGTTTGGATTTTCGAAAGAGGGTTTCTCTGAGTAGCCCTGACTGTCCTGGAACTCATTCTGTAGACCATGCTGTCCTCGAATTCTTAAGAGATCCACCTGTGTCTCTGCTTACCCCCAAGTGCTGGGATAAAAGGCGCATGCTACTGCTGCCTGTTTTATTTTGCATTTTTTTAACAAGTTGCTGGCTTGGTTCTAGTTCATGAACTCCAGCAACTGTCTGTCGCAATGTCAGGCTAGACAAATCTGCAGGAGGACAGAGGCCACAGGCCTGCAGCCCACTGGAATTTCCCCTCTCTGGACAATTTAGAGATGACCACTGTTGGGCAACTTAAATCCTGTCTGGGACTGGAGTTGTGTTAAAGGCCAGGCTGGAGAGCCTGTCTGTGTGTGCATGCCCGTGCGGAAGTGCTCACGTGCAGGTCAGAGGACAATTTGCAGGAGTTGGTTCTCTCCTTCCACCGTCGGGCCCCAGGTTGTCAGGCTTGGCAGCAAGGGCTTTTACCTACTGAGCAACCTCGCCAGTCCCCCTTGGTTTTTGTTTCTTCCTTGAACTATTTTGAAAACACAGAACACTTTATAAATGTTCCTGTCATCCTCACGCAGGAGCCATGCTAATCTCTTTATTGTTCCAATCTTAGTACGTGTGCTGCTGAAGTGAACACACACACACACACACACACACACACACACACACACACACGCCGGTTTTGAACAGGATCTTGGTATGGAACTCATATGAGCCTGGAATTCAGTATGTAGTCTGGAATGGGCTCAAAACTCAATTCTCCTGTCTTCATCTTCCCAGTGCAGGGATTCTAGGTGCGAATGACCACATCTAATTTAGATTCTCCCCCACCTTGTGTGTATGTGTGTGTGTGTATCTGCATACACCTGAGTTCACAGGTGCAGGTGAGTGTGTAGAGGCCAGAGGTTGACTTCGGGTGTCTTCCTCCATCCCTTTCCTCTTTATTTACTCAAGCCAAGTCCCTATCACAATCCAGAGCTCACAGGCTGGGCTGGTTGGCTAGCTTGGTTCCCCACCCCCACCCCCACAACTTTCTGCCTCTACTCCCCGGTGTAGAGATTAGAGGCAGCTTCCAAGCCCACCTGGCCCTTATTACCATGTGGGTCCTAGAGAGGCAAACTCAGGAGCGGCAGCCGCTGAGCCTCACCTCAGCCCCAGATCCAGCTCTTAGAGAGCCTTGCCTCTGGCGGTGGAGGAAAGATAATCCCCTGAGCCATTTAGGGAAACAGAAAAAATTAAAAAAAACAACAAAAACCACACAAACACACACACAAAGAGCTAGACGATTGAGGTTGCGGCGGATGCAGCTGATAAGAGCAATGCTTACCATGCAGGAAGCCCTGGGTTCCATCCTTAGTAGACCATAAACCAGGTTTATGGTGTAACTCCAGCTTGGGAGGTAGAGGCAAAGGATCATAATTTCAAGGTCAACCTCAACCTCAGCTCTTATGTAGTAAATTTAAGGACAGCCTGAGCTACATATGACCCAGTCTCAGGCCGGGTGGTGGTGGCGCATGCCTTTAATCCCAGCACTCGGGAGGCAGAGGCAGGAGGATCTCTGTAAGTTTGAGGCCAGCCTGGTCCAGGATAGGCTCCAAAGCTACAGAGAAACCCTGTCTTGAAACAAAACAAAAAACAACACACACACACACACACACACACACATATATATCTCACACCACAGTGGTAGACTGCTTGCCCAACAGGCTTAACATCCCCAGCAGCAGGGGAGGGAGGAATGAAAAGGGGCTGAAGAGATGCTTCCAAGGTTAAGAGCACTTCCTGCTCTTTTAGAGGACCTATGTTCTGTTCCCAGCATCCACAACAGGCCAATTACAAGCACCTGCAATTATAGCACTAGACCATCCAATTTTCCTGGCTTGCTCAGGCACTACATGCACATTTAAATACCAATAATCTCCACAAACACACACACAATTTAAAATAAAATAAATCTTATAAAAAGGTGTGCTGAGTGAGCAGGGTGGTGGTGGTGCACACCTTTATCCCAGCACTCAGGAAGCAGAGGCAGGTGAATTTCTGAGTTGGAGGCAGCCTGGACTATAGAGCAAGTTCCAGAAGACGGTCAGAGCTGTTACACAGAGAAATCCTATCTTAAAAAATCAAAAGATGGAGAAAAGTTGAGGTGGCGGTCAGCCTTGACTTGGGAAGTAGGAGTGGCTGGGCTCCGAAACCACCTCTCCAATTCCGCAGGCTGTGCACAGACTTGGAAGGGAGAACAGCCCATCTCACCTGCTAAGGTGTGCCTTTGAAGGAAACCATGGAGGCCCTGGGCCTAATGAATCACTGTGAGGAGCAAGACAACCTTCCAAACAGCCCCAGGGAAAAAGTCAAGGCTGATTCCTGAGTTCTCAGAAGTCACTGAGTACAATTCCAGCTCAGCCGGAGCTAAGGATTGAGATGTGGGTATGGAATAAAAAAATGGAAAAGGCTGAGGTGCCTTGGCAGTTGATGCCCTTACCAGGCCAAGGACACCGATAGGAAGAAATAGCGCGCTCTCTCTCTCTCTCTCTCTCACTCTCTCTCAGAAATGGCGCGCTCCCTCTCCCTCTCCCTCTCCCTCTCCCTCTCTCTCTCTCTCTCTCTCTCTCTCTCTCTCACACACACACACACACACACACACACAAAAGCCATAACTGCCAGCAGCAAGAGAAACTGAACTGTTTATTGGCCCAGATCCGGGTCTCCAGCACAAGGGGGATATCTGGGAAACCAAATGAGGGGAGACACGCTCCCGACTGGCTCCTTGCATCCCAAATTTCCCCTTCCTCAGCCTTTTCTTTCACAGATTTCTCTCACACACACACACACACACACACACACACACACACACACACAAAAGCCATAACTGCCAGCAGCAAGAGAAACTGAACTGTTTATTGGCCCAGATCCGGGTCTCCAGCACAAGGGGGATATCTGGGAAACCAAATGAGGGGAGACACGCTCCCGACTGGCTCCTTGCATCCCAAATTTCCCCTTCCTCAGCCTTTTCTTTCACAGATTTCTTTGAGGCAGAGATTTCTATGTGTGGAAGAGATGAACCAGCAATCCCCAAGGGGCCTGTGCATGGCCAGACACCCCCACCCCATCTCTCTGGCAGTTTCAACTTGGATGTGAACATGAGATGTCAGAAAGCACCCACACTGGGATAGGTCACAGACCCCACACACTGGCACACAGACATATATAAATACAGTTTGTACCGCATTGGACTTTCTATTTCTCCACAGGATTTAGCAAAGTCCTTCAAGGGAAGGTTACATATATGAGTACTCGGGAACGCCCTTGGCCACCTCACACATAGTCTCTGTTAACTATGTTATTCATGATAACTCGCAAGACAGGTGTTGGTGGTGCACCCCTGTGATTCCAGCACTCAGGAAGTAGAGGCAGGAGGATCAGAAGTCCAAAGCCTTGGCTACACGGCAAATTGGAGGCCAGCCTGGGCTATAATATGAGACCCTGTCACAATTTTTAAAATAACAAAGACAATTTACAAGTGGCCACATTGGTTCACAGCTGCCCTGCCTTAAGGGACCTGGTATGTGGGGTAGGAAGAAAGTGGGGAGGTGGGAATAGTTTGTGGGGAGGAAGGCTAGATTTGGGGATAGGAGTTCCAAGAATGATCAATACCTCCCCTAGAGTTTTCTTACTTGAAGACCAAAACCTCCTGCCCCACGTTGATTTCCCCAGCCCTCAACTGATCCCTCTGCGTGCTCTAATAGAACAAGTAGCCAGTGAGGTCTGAGGATAGAGGCTGGGATTCCAGGCTCCTCCCCACCACCACCACCACAGTGGTTTCCTTTCCCCGAACATGAAAGGAAAGGGAAGAAACAACTGAGTTGGTGAAATTGGGGAAGCTGTGGATTTAGACCTCAGATAGACAGGGAGGAAGCCTTGGGTCCCTTAGGGACAGTGTTTCCACAAGAAGTGGCCTAAGGTTATCTATAGAAGGTGGCTGGAGCTGGGTATGGTGGTACACGGCTTTAAAATCCCAGCACTCAGAAGGCAGAGACGGGTGACCTCTCTGAGTTCCAGGCCAGCCTGGTCTGCATAGCAAGTTCTAGGCCAACCAGGGCAACATAGAGAGGCCCTATTTGAAAAGAAGGAGGCAGGAAGGGAGCCAGGTAGCTGGAAGGTAGGACAGGATGCTGACATCCTTTGTACCCAGTGGCAAATGCTCCAGCCCTAATCCAGCCTGCTGTCCCCCTAGACCCTTAACAGTCCCCAGTCACGGTGCTGCAATCTGTTTAGTCAGCGCCTCTGTTGGCCACCTGACCTATGAGCCATGGTCAATTCCACTAGGCCTGAGGCACTGAGGGACACATGAGGTCACTTGGTCTCTCCTCACAGAGCTCTCTGTAGCTTGGTTATCTGTCAGTTCTCCTCTTCCCTTCAGACCACTGTGTTGCCCTCCAGAAACGTGGGTGATGTAGGCATATGCAAGCCCCTCTCCAGTGAGCTGGAGCTGCGGAGGGGCAGGAGCCGGTGACCTGGGGTCCCTCCTCGACGACCTGTCACCCCCTTCCCCCGTCGCCAGCACTGCAGGGGCCTTAGCACCTCCCTCCGAAGGTCCCGGCTACACCATGTATAGATGACAGGGTTGAGTAGTGAGTTGAGGGTGGCAAAGGCAAAAAAATAATGGGCTTTGTAGAGGATAGGACAGGTCCGGACGGGACAGGTGAAGTCTAAGAGAAGGATGCTAAAAGCGGGGAGCCAGCAAATGATGAAAACACCTAGTACAATGGTGACTGTCTTGAGCAGGGCCAGTGTCTGGGGACCAGCAATATCGGCATGGCTGGAACGGACTACAAAGTAGATTCGAACATACAGTGCCACGATAGCCAATAAGATGACAGAAAAGATGGTGACCACACAGAGCACATAGTGCTTGGCATAGAGAGGCAGGACAGTGGAACAGGCCTCCAGATGGTCCAGACAATTCCAGCCCAGGATGGGCAAGCCACCCAGAATCAGCGACATCAGCCAAGAGGCCCCAATGAGCATCAACATTCGACAGCTTTTGTCACTGCCATAAAGCTTGACCTTGGCGATGGCCACGTGTCTCTCGATGGCAATAGCCAGAAGGCTGAAGACCGAGGCAGAGAGAGTAATGAAGGCTGAACCCTCTCGGGCGAACCACTGCAAAGGAGTCAGTGACAGAGTGACAGGACCTGAGAGCAAGGTGTTGGCCACGAAGGCCACACCTGCCAACAGGTCGGAGGCTGCCAGGTTGCCAAGAAACAGGTACATTGCTGAGTGTAACTTGCTGTTCCTTGCCACTGCAATCAGCACCAGAAGGTTCTCCACCACGACGGCACAGCATAGGAGGATGATGAAGGCCGAGGCCACCTTGCGGGAGGATGTCTCCTGCATGTCCAGCGTCTCTTTGGTGTAATTGTAGTGTTCCACAACCTTCTCAGAATTGAGGTACTCTGAGTATAAGCCACCCATGGTGGGGCTCAGTGGCCGGCTGGGGCCATGGGGATGAGAACTGCAGAGAAGAGAGACAGAAAAGGGATAACAGGTTAGAGCTGTGGCTTGGACTAAAGAGGCTCAGGGTCTAGCTGAGTCCTCAGAGTGATGCCAGGAAAGCTGCATTCATTACTGTCCCCCGTGTCTCCATGTGACAGGATGCTGAGAGAAGTTAGTTCAATTTTTCTTTTTCTTTGTGTGTGTTTTGTTGTTGTTTTCGAGACAGGGTTTCTCTGTGTAGCCCTGGTTGTAGACCAGGCTGGCCTTGAACTCACAGAGAGATACCTGCCTCTGCCTCTCAAGTGCTGGGATTAAAGAAGGCATGCACCACCAATGCCAGAATCAATTTTTTTCGAGGTCCCCAAGCTTGCAAGTGATAGATCCACAGCAGTAAGTCCTGAGCAACGTTTCCCTGCTTTTGTTGTAAGACAGGGTCTCACTGTGTAGTCCTGCTGGCCTGGAGCTCACAGAGCTCTACCTTCCTGTCTCCCAAGGGCTGGGATCAAAGGTGTGTTATACCATGCAAGGTCTACACAGTGAGATTCTGTCTCAAAACAAAAATCCAAGGGCTAGAGTTGTAGCTCACTTACCTAACATGAATGAAATCCAGGATTCTGTTCCCAGCAGAGTATAAAGAAAACATAGTGGTTCACACCTGAAATTCTGTCGACTAGGAGGTAGAGGCAGGGGACTGAGGTCAAGGTCATTTCTGGCTAATGAAGCAAGTTTGGAAAGACAGTCTGGGTTACAAAATGTATCTCGCAAACAACCCCACAAGTATGATTGGTGTGGGTATGCACATCTTTAAGCTCAGATCTCTGAGTTTGAGGCCAGCCTGATCTACAAAGTGAGTTCCAGGCCAGTTGGCCAGAGATACACAGTGAAATACTGGCTCAAAAAAAAAAAAAAAAGAAAAGAAAAGGAAAGAAAAAAGAAAAAGAAAAGAAATCCAATACCAAGTGGTCAGTCATGATATCATATTCATTATTTTCTTTTTTTCTTTCTTTTTCTCTTTTTGAGACAAGACAGGGTTTCTCTGTGTAGCCCTGACTGTCCTGGGCCAGGTTAGCCTTGAATCAAAGATTCGCCTGCCTCTGCCTCCCAAGTGCTAGGATTAAAGGTGTGTGTCACCGTGTATGGCCTGAAATC
This sequence comes from Dicrostonyx torquatus, assembly GCA_028555095.1. Taxonomy (NCBI): domain Eukaryota; kingdom Metazoa; phylum Chordata; class Mammalia; order Rodentia; family Cricetidae; genus Dicrostonyx; species Dicrostonyx torquatus. Next base: position 619,639 of record JAQHUG010000150.1, read on the forward strand.
ATATTCATACAAGTAACATTACCTGGACTGAACAGGTTGTGTTTATATACTTAGGAATATATATAGAGAGAGCGAGACAAAGAAAGAGAGGCCATAAATTTGAAAGAGAAGAGGGTGGGTTGCAAGGGAAGGGCTGGAGGGATGACGGGAAGGGGGAAAATGATATAACGTTTTATTTAAATTAATAACTTATTTTAAAAACTTTTTAAAAAGTCAGGCACAGTGGTGTGCTCAGGAGGCAGAGGCAGCCAGCCTGGGGTATATTACAAGACCTTATCTCAAAAAGAAAGAAAGGAATTGATAGAAGATTCTGGGGACTTGTAGCAACCTCTCTGCCTTCTATAGAGCAAGCCTGAGGTAGGGCTTGGGCAGTTTGTCACTTCTGTCCTACACACAGGCGCCTCAGGCTTCTTGCCACCTACTGACCTGGGTCAGCGAGATTCTTACTACCAGCAGCACCAATCCCTGGCCATTACCACCCACTGCCTGATTCCAGGATGGCTCTAAGCCTTGAAGCCATGGGCACACCCAAAGATAAGGACTTGGGGAGACACCAGGACGGCCCTCAAGTCCAAGCCTCCCAGAGCTGCACTATCTTGAAGGACATAAACTTTGGTGGCAAAACAGAGTTCATCTGTTCCCACTCCAACTCTGACTGTCGAGACTGAGCAACTGAAGGCTCAGCCTCTTGGTCTCTACATATCAACAATGGATACCAAAAAGACCCTTTCATAAGGGATGGGGAAATCCTTTTCAAGGGTGTGAGAGACCTGGGTGGTGATGTGCACCTGTAATCACAGCACCTAGGGGCTGAGGTGGGAAGATGGCTAGAGCCCAGGAGTTCACGACCAGCCTGGGCAAGAGCAAGGACAGACAGGACGCTGGGGACACGAGAAATGGCTGAATGGGTAAAGACACTTGCTGAGCAAGGCTGACACCCTAAGTTGGATTCCCCAAAGTCATGGTAGAAGAAGAGAACTGACTCCCCAAAATTATCCTCTGACCTCCATCTTGGGTGCCTGCGTCATGGGTGTGCCCACACACATATACATTAAGCCCCCCATAATAATAAACATAAGAAACTTTAAAAAGAAAAGGCAAGAAGGGTAAAAAAGGAAGGAGAAAAAAGTGAAAGTTGCACAGGGGCTGGGGAAACAGCTTGGTGGGTAAAGCGCATGCCTTCTAACCATGAAGACCTGAGCTTGATCGCCACATTAAATAAAGACAGTAGCATGACAGGTGGATCTCCCTGAAAGCTCAAAGAAAAAAATTAAAAAGAAAAGAAAAAGATACATGCAGCACCTGAAGAGATGGCTCAGTAAGTAGAGTGCTTGCTTTGAAGAATGAGGATCTGAGTCCAAACTCCAGTACCCACAAAAAAAAAAAAAAAAAAAAAAAAAAAAGCCAAGGGCGATGGGTCAGACTTGTAACCCCAGCACTGGGCAAGCAGACAGGAAGATCCCCGGGGTCCACTGGTTGGTCATTCAGCCTAATCTACCTGGAGAGTTTCAAGCCATTGAGAGATCTCTCTCAAAAATAAACAAGGTGGGATGTAATCTGAGGAGCAATAGGTGAACTGGTCCTATACCCCCTCCCACGTGTGCACACACGTGTACATGTACCTACACACACAACACATACAGAGAACACATGAAATATCAAACAAGCTTTAGCTAATGTCTTCAGCGGCCCCTTTCCCAATACACACATTCTTTGGGGCTGCCTCCATCTACTCGATATTCTGAAAAAGGCTGCTGACTTAGTCCCCGCCCCCACTAATAAGCCCCACTCCAACAGCCGGTTCCCATCCCCAACTCACACTACCCAAGGACACTAGGTCCCAGGGGGGTTGGCAGAGCGCTGGCACCCCCTCCAGTGCCAAGATGCAATCCAGATGTGTTAAGCCCCAGAAACAAACATTGAGGAGCCCCTGTCATATCTGCTGTGGACAAGTCTGGAGGTGGGAATGGAGAGAATGAGGAGGGTCTAGGAGGTCCTGACTAAGAAGATGAGGCAGCTGCTGAAGTCACGTGAACTGTGAATATCTCCTACTCCCGCCCCACAGTAGTCTGTGCAGAGGGGCTTGTTTCCATGAAAGTCTGAGTCACCCACCCCTCCTCTGCAAGGAAAATTGAGCTGAGCCGGGGAAAGGATAGGGGAGGGGACCTGTGTGGGCAGAGAACATGAGATGCTGAGCACACCATGGCCAGCTAGAGAAGGGTAGGGGGAATCTAGGAGGGGCTGGCTCAATGTACAGAGAAGGCGCCCTTCCTTGGTTACAGGGAGGGGCCACATGCTAAGAACTCTCCCAAGTCTAGGCTTGGAAAGGGGCCTAACAAGGGCCACGTGTTTCCCAGAAAGAGCACCGTTCCAGAAGCTGGCTGGTAGAGCCGGTTCCTAGTGAGCTCTGAGGATGATGGGGGTCTTCCGGGGTCGCCCAGACATCTTTCCCGGATGCCCCCTCGGTGGGACACCCTGGCCTCTGAAGGGGGTTTACAGACACAGCTGCTCCCCACCCCCTAGGCGAGGGGACATCCGTCCTACTTTGGGAACAGAGAAGAGCTTGTACGTGTCCTCGGGGACAGCTGCCCCACCCTGATCTTCACACAGAGGCCCCTTGTTTCCCCTGCCTGGACAGAGCCCCGGGTGCCCCAATGCCCTCAGCTCGTCGTAGCCGGTCCCAGGCCAGTTTGGCCCAGGCCACAGCCTTTTTACCGAGCCAGGTCGTCAGGCCGAAGCAGCCCGGAACCTGATTGGCTCATTTTCAATCCCAGGGTGCATCCTCGGCATCCGATTGGTCAGCTGGGGGCGCTCTGGGAAGAATCTTAAAGTGGTTCCCTTTTAAAAGGGACTCTGCTCTTCAGAGTGATTGTCCCTGTGGGGCTAATTTGAACCAAAGCCTAGTCGCTGGGTCACCCTCCCTCAGACGCCTCCGGGCTGCCCTGATCATCTGGGCCCCTCTTGGGGTTCATCACTGAGAACCAACCCAACCCCTCTTCCAATTGCCAGGCTAGTGGGCAAGAAGCCCAGGGTGTGCCCCTTAGCCCCACTCCGAGACTCCCAAGGATGGCCACCACCCCTTCTCCAGTCTGGCGGTGTAGAAGAGAAAGAATTAAGGCCGTTTCCTGCAGAAATAAATGTGACCAACCCCGCCCGAACACCCCAGGGACTGACCAGAAAGTCTATCTTCCCGGGGGCGGAAGACACTGAGCGCTATACTCGCAGCTGTGCAGAGGCTAAGACTGCACACACAAATACACACACACACACACACACACACACACACACACA
>JAQHUG010000150.1:630817-687464 GCA_028555095.1 Dicrostonyx torquatus
AAAATAAAAATAAATGGATATTAAGAAAAACAGTATTGGGAGATACTTACCAAGGGAATGGGAGAGAGGACAACACAGAAGAGGGAGGAGGAGAATAAATACCCTAAGAATGTTTGAAAAAGCCATAGGGAATCATACTATTTTATGTTTACTTTCAATTGTGTGTGTTTATATAGGTATGTATATGGTTTAAATGTAATTACAGCACTTGGGGTGACAATGTTCCCCCCAAAAGTCATAGACTAAAAATTAAATTAAATTAAGTTAAAACAGTGCCAGGTGTGGGAAATCTTCCTTCAAATTGTTGGTCAGAGGAGTCCAAGATGCCAAAAACTATACAGGCTACTGCCATGGTCTTTGGCTGCTGCCCAGATCATGAAGATAAGTCCCTATTGCAAGCTACATTTCAGACAGCACTTGAAGGAATCAAGCTGGAAGTGACCTAAAAGCCTTCTCCCCGAGGACTGGCTCTCATAGTGCAGGAATTGATGCTCAAGCAAATGTCCTCCCTACATGTGAAGCCTCTGAGCCACAGCAATGAGTGGATCCTCAAGATATTCCTGTAGGTGCAATAGTGACGGGTCCATCCTGAGGATAAACAGTAGCCATCTAATTGGATTTAAGGATCACTCAACAGGAGAAAATTCACCTGGTATAAAAACCTAGCCTATCACCTGGGTTGGTGAGGTCACAGACCCTAGAGGACCAACTGCTGCCACTTTCCTAATTCAGTATCATTTCTAAATGCTTTCTTTTATGGTTTGTTTGAGACAGATTTCTCTGTGTGGCTCCGGCTGTCTTGGAACGCCCTCTTTAGAACAGAGCTGGCCTCGAACTCACAGAGACCCACCTGCCTCTGCCTCCTGAGTGCTGGGACTAAAGGAGTGAGCCACCACCGCCCAGCCCTAACAGCTTTCTAAACACTTAGCCTTCTACCCACAGAGAATACCTCACCTCTTTTCGAAGAAGCTGCTTCTTGCTGCTGGCAGAGACTGTCACAGAAAACAACTGGTCCAAATGCAGAGAACAGCTGCCCTCAGAGTGCCAGCCCCAGTTCAGGCTTCTATAGCACAATCCCCACCTCCAAAGCTCTGGGAATACTGTAGAAGAGTGAGTGGGAAGATTGTGAGACCCAGAAAACCAGGGCATCTACTGAGAGATAGTGCCACCCATATGTGTCAGGGAAGCTGCTCTCATGAGATCTCAGTCATAGGTTGTCCACACAAGGACGACCCCAGATGATGCTATGGATCCTCCAGTAAGGTGCAAAGAACAAGGCGCAGTGGGGGAGCACCTGCCTAGAATCTTCCAGTTGAGAGAAAAAAGTCAAAGAGTTAGTGCTTCTAGACTTTATTTTTATTTATTTATTGGTTTTTTGAGTCAGGGTTTTTCTATGTAACCCTGGATGTCCTGGAAGGTTCTAGACTTTAATCCTTGCCCTGAGAGAGTTCCAAGCCTAATGTGTTATCTTATCCCAGAAACTCCAACATTCAAGGAGGCAGAAGCAGAAGGATCATGGATTTGAGGTCAGCTTGCAATACACAGCAAGCTCATGAAAGTGTGTGTGTGTGTGTGTGTGTGTGTGTGTGTGTGTGTGTGTGTGTAAAAGCCAGTCTTGGTGCAATACTCAGGAGATGGGGGCAGAAGAATCATTCCAGGCCAGCCTGGGATACAAAAGACCTGTCTCAAGAAAACAAAAACAGGGGACTGGAAAGATGGCTCAGAGGTTAAGAAAACTTGCTGGTCGTATAGAGAACACAGGTTCAGTTCCCAATACTCACTTAGCAGCTCACAACTTTCCATAACTCCAGTTCTAGATTTGATAACCTTTTCTGGCCTCTGCTGGCACCAGGGATGTATGCAATACACAGACATACATGTGGGCAAAACATTAATAAAAATATTCATAAACATTGAAAAAAAGAAAGAAAAAGAAAACAAGATGAGCCAGGAGGTGGTGGCACATGCCTTTAATCTCAGAACTCAGGAGACAGAGGCAGGTGGATCTCTGTGAGTTCGAGGACAGCCTGGTCTACAAAGTGAGTTCCAGGACAGCCAGGGCTACACAGAAAAACGTGTCTCAAACAAACAAACTAACTAACAAGGATGAAAAATAAGAAAATGAAACAAGAAAAGTTAAACTCTCTTTTTAAATTTTATCTATTTCTTGTTTTGTGATTGGATGTGGGTAAATGTGCTCTAGCAAGCATGTGCTATGGCAGGCATGAAGGTCAGGTGACAATTGTGCACATGTCCATTAACATGGACAAGTGCATCATGTGTATCCTCCGCCAGTGCAGATGTGTTGCCAGGACAGGGTCTAGAATCCAGGTGTTAACTAGAGGGAGAGTTATGTAAGAAATAAACAGCCTGGGTCCTGTCCTTGGAGAAAGCAGTTTGAACAGAGATGTCAGAGATGTCCTACTCTGCAGGAACCTACAGCAGGGAGGAAGTACCCCCCCCAACCATACTCGCCTCAGCTGGCTCAGCAATTTACTAACTCCCTAGAGGCGGGGGTGGAGGGTTGGGGGGGTGTTGCCAAGGCAGAGGGCACATCTGGCTGGCTGTAGACTTTCAGACAAAGGTGATATCCCCAGGGAAAGGCAGACATTTCTCCGGTCACCTTACCCATCTTCCACGTGACCTGTGGGTAACTCAGGGTCTTACACAGGTCATCAGGATGAGACTTGAGGACTAAACTTCCGGGTAGTTTAAGAAGGTCAGAGAGGGAGCTGGGCCTTTTCCAGGGGCCAGAGTGAAGGAAAAGGAAGTAACCGGGACTCTGTCCATGGAGACCTTTCAGACGGGAAACAGAAGCCAAGAAGAGCTTCCAGAAGCTTCTACTAACTAAGCCAGCACTAACAGTATTAGGAGGTAGGTTGTTAGGTATCAAAGGATGACATTCAATTCCTGATCCTCCTGCCTCCACCTCCTGAGTGCTGGGATCACAGGTGTGCTCCACCAAGCCCTGTTATGGGGAGCTGAGTATTGAACCCACAGGTTCAAGCACTTACCCACTGAGCCATATCCCTAGCCTGCCCGCTATAAATATTTGCCTGCTTGCATGTTTATGTATCATCTTAGTGTCTGTTGCCTACTGAGGCCAGAAGACATGGTGGGGATCCCCAGAACTGAAATTACAGGTGACTTTGAGCCACCATGTGGGTACTGAAACATGAACCCTGGTCCTCTCTGAGAGTAGCCAGTACCTTTAACCCCTGAGCATCTCTCCAATCCTTTGTTTCGTGTTTTTGGAGACAAGCTCTTCCTAGGCTGGCCTCAAACTCACAATCCTCCTGCTTCAGCTTTCCAAGTGCTGGGATGGCAGGTCGAGTGCCCAGATAAGGGTGTCTTATTTTGTCTTTCCATAATTTTATTTTAATTTATTTATTTTTCTTTTTTAATTTTTCAAGACGGGGTTTCTCTGTGTAGCTTTGGAGCCTGTCCTGGTACTCATGCTGTGGATCAGGCTGACCTCGAACTCATAGATCTGCCTGCTTCTGCTTCTCAAGTGCTGGGATTAAAATCATGTGTCACCACCTCCCGGCCCCTAATTTTATTTTTGAGACAGGGTCTCTCTACATAACCCTGGCTATTCTGGAACTCTACATAGATCAGGCTGACATTGAATTCACAGAGATCCATCTGCCTCTGCCTCCCCAAATGTGGGTAGGCCTGAGCCAGCTCACTCAGCTCTGTCATACCCATTTCCCCTACCCCCACCTACTTTTTTGTTTTGGTTTTTCAAGACAGGGTTTCTACATTTAACAGCCCTAGATGTCCTGGAACTCACTCTGTAGACTAGGCTAGCCTTGAACTCACAGATCCACCTGTCTATACCTCTGAGGTACTGGGATTAAAGGTGTATGCCACCACCGCCCGGCTCTCCCCTATTTTTTGGTTATCACTCCCCTTTAAAGATGAGGAAAACTGAGCTAGCAGCAAGGCACACCTGGTAAAGTATTTAATCCTCATTCTTACTGTCAAGCTGGGAGCGTAGGCCCCAGCCCCTCACATCTATTCCAGCCCCCAGGCCTGGTCTGGACTCCAAATCCCAGCAGGCCAGAGGGGTCAGGACCACTCCCCAGGGTATTTAAATGAGTTCCCAAAAGAGGAACCCGTGGTCCTTTTTCCTTCTTCCCTGGGGCCACCCGAGAGCGCAGAACTTCCATTAAATCTGGATATTTCTTAATTTGGCTTGTTTTGATTCGGCTTGGTTGGGAATTTTGCGGTGGCAGGGAGCTCGGGTTAGGAAATATTCCTAACACTTACTTACCTTAAGCCTAATGGCCTGAGTTCCATTCCCAAAACCATGATGGTGGAAGGTGAGAAAGATAAACTGTGCACTGACCCACATGTGCCCTGTGACAGGTATGTGCCTGCATGTGGTTCACATGTACACACTGAAACTAATAATAAATAAAATGAAAATTTGAGTTCTGTGTTTCAGATATGTTTGAGTGAATCTTTCAGGGGTTCATTGTGAAAACTTTTGGGAATGTGTCAAAAGAGTAGACAATCCCACTGAGGTATAGGTGTGACTAGAATTAGAGACTATATTAGGGTAGAGTCCCCATGAGTGAATTGGAGTGCCTTTATGAAAGGAGAGAAACAGAGCAAATATCTCAGCAGTAGAACTGCCTAGACTCTCCCAGTGAGAGCTCAGGGCAGAGGCCCTGCCTAGAGTCCCCCAGTGAGGGACTGGAGGTGTGGCTTAGCTGTAAACAAAGACCTAACTTGTGTTAATGCCTGGGACATACCTGCCATGAAGGTTAAAAAAAAAAAAAAAAACGAAGCAAGAGGAGGAGGAAGAGCAACCAGTAGAATGGCACACATTCCTGTCTCTCAGTCGGGTCCCCATATGCTAGGACTCCATCATTCTGCAATCCCTGTACTTGGAAGGTTGAAGAATGAGTGTGAGGTGGGTCCCAGGCTAGCTACACAGTAGATTCTATCTCAAAAATAAAACGATAAAGGGCTGACAAGATGGTTCAGCAAGTATGGAGTTTGTGGCCAAGTCAAACAGCTAACTCAAGACCCTGGGACCCACATAGGGGAATGACAGAACTTATTACTGCCAGCTGTCCTTGGCATCTACATATGCTGTGGCATAAACACACAAACACACACACACATACACAAATATTCTGGTTTTGTGGAAGACCCAGGTTCATCCGTAAACTCCAGATCCAGGAGATCTGATGCCATCTTTTGGCCTCTCTGGGAACCAGGTACACACACGGTGCAGATAGAGACATGCAGGCATATACTCATAATATAAAATGAATCTTTAAAAAAATAGAAAGAAGAATAGAAGGCCATTATCCCATGGAGAGCCCTGGCTTTTACCCTGACCGTGAGCCAAAATGAACCCCTTTCTTTTTTTTTTTTTTTTTGATTTTTTCAAGATAGGGTCTCTCTGTAGCTTTGGAGCCTGCACTGGAACTAGCTCTTGTAGACCAGGCTGGTCTCNAACTCACAAAGATCCGCCTGCCTCTGCCTCCCGAGTGCTGGGATTAAAGGCGTGCGCCACCACCGCCCGGCAGAACCCCTTTCTTATATGGAAGAACATTTTCACTGAATGAACAAGGCCCTATGTTTGGTCTCTAGCACTGAAAAGAAAAGTCATCCTGCCCTAGATAATCTGTTACACTAACCCCACACAGAATAATACACTGGGTTACACAGAGGTGTTAGATTAGAAGAGGCACCGGATTCTAACTCACCATCCCTGGCTAACTGGCTGTCCTCCCATTTACCAGGCTCCTGTCCCTCTCTCCAGGGAGATGTAGCAGAAGTGCAAGGGTTAATACTCAGGACCACATGACGTCACAAAGAAACTATGGGATGTTCTTCATAAACTAAGTGTTATGGCTAATAAATGTATGTATTTATTTAGAGACAGGGTCTCATTGTGTAGCTTTGGCTGTCCTGACACTATGTTGCTTAGTGAAAACATTCCCTGGGAGATGCAACACACACATCACTCATCCCAGACAGGGAGTACAAAACAGACGAAAAACAGATACCACCAAAATCCAACTTCGTGCACCAGTGAGTTTTATTGGGGATATTTAGAGGCATATGGGTGAGGGGCTACTTACAGGAACAGAAATTACTCCAAAAGAACTGTGTCACCAAGGTCCACCCCAGCACACACAGCTGGGAACCTGGTGCACACCACACAGCAGGCAGGCAGCTGCACAGGTTGGAGAACTCTCTAGGGTACCCAGGTGGCCTAACCTTCTTCCAGGCAGCTGGGCTATTTTCTGCTTCTCCCCCGAGGCTGTTCTGACCTCAAGTCTTCTTTGCTTGTCAGTTTCACTTTGAGCTTTTATTACGTGGAAAGGAGGGGCCTAGTGAATCTGGTCAGTTTCAGGAACTTCCTGAAACTGTGGTGAGTTCTTTACCTTCCCATTTATGGTGCTTCCTGCAAGATGGGCTGTTTCAATCTCAGAGGAAACTGTTACAAAATATGTGGAGACCAAATTGGGCTTGAACTCCTAGAGATGGGCCTGCCTCTGCTTCCCAATGCTGGGATTTAAGGTGTGTACCACCACACCCAGCTGGTGGTTAATCTTGATTGTCAGTTTGACAGGAACCTAGGATCACTCAGGAGAGAAACCTCTGGGTTTGGCTGTGAGGTTTCTAGGCTGGATTAATTGAGGCGGGAAGACCTGCCCTAAATGTTGGTGTCACCATCATTTGGCTGAGATCCTGAACTGAGTGAAAAGAAACCAAGCTGAGCACACAGCTCTCCTGTCTCTGCTCCCTGACTGTGACTTCCTCGAGCCCCTGCCACTGTACCTTATCCACCACTACAGATGTCCTCCCGCTGGGAGCCAAGACAAAGGCTTCCTTAAGTCACTTTTGTTGGGCATTCTCCCCAGTACGCCACATGTTGGGAAGCATGTGACTTCTGTTATCCCTTCCCAGGCTCAGTTATCACGAACTCCTCCAAATCATGAGGCCTGAGCCTGTTTTCCATCTTTTGTGCAGCACCCAGCCCTCCTGCCCCTGCTTTCTGGTTTTTTTTTGGTGGGAGGGACTGGCTGGAGATGACTCTCTACTGGGTCAGTCCCAGCTTGGGGAGAGAGGCCCGGGGCTGCAGAGAAACCTTCCAGATGTCGGTCTTGGCGGCTACAGGGCTGAAGATGCCTCTCTCAGCCAGCCATGGGCTTAGTGCCCATTTTCAACTGAAGAGTAGATGGAGGGGAAGGTCTGGGTGGAGATCAGTCTGCCACGTCTGCACCAGATGTGTTCTTGGACCCGGGAGACTAGAAAGGGTGGGATTTTGTGTTCAATCTCAGTGAGGCATGGGCAGTGGGGGAAGCAGGGACATGGTTCCCAGTAAGGCCCCACCGTCATTACACAAAAACAGCAGAACTGAGAATGGCTGGCACTCTGTGATCCCTGGACTGAGGAGGCTGAGGAAGAAGGGTTGTGAGGCTGAGGCCAGCCTGGGCTACATAAAGAGTTCACGTTCAGACCTTGCCTCAAAAATTGAAGAGGAAAAAAAGGAAAAAGGAAGAAACTGAGTGTGCTGGTGCACACCTTTAATTCCTGCACTTGGGAAACAGAAGCAGGTTTATCTCTGTGAGTTCGAGGCCAGCTTGGGCTGTGGCTATATAGTGACTTCCAAACCAGCCAGAACTACACAATGAGACCCTATCTCAAAAAAAAAAAAATAAGTTAATGCATTCTTAAAATTTTATTTATGTGGTTTGCCTAGGTGTGTGGGCACTTGTACCACAGAACAACTTGGCTGGAGTTGGTTCTTTCCACCAATGGGTCACCAGGCTAGGAGGCAAGCGCTCCCCCCCCCTCCCCCGCCGCATCATCTTGCCATCATAGGAACACCTGGCTTCCCGAAAGCTCAGAGCCTTTTAAGCAACCTTGCCAGTTGCTCAGACAACCGCATCTAATGGAAATGATTATGCAAATAAGTGCCCCTCCACCATCTTCACTTCTTGGTCTGAGGGAGCGCCTCCTCCCCAGGTTTGGCAAATCACCCACAAACAAGCCCAGATCAAACCCGCAGCAGGTGTTCCCGGTGGTTGATGGGGGAGGGGAGCTTTCAGGCCAAACTGCCTCCCATCCATCAGACTCATCCCTCCTACCTAGTCCCTAACTCCACAGGGTCTTATTTCTGATCTCTGGTTTTCATGAAGGCAGGATACAGGAAGCTGGAAGAGACCAGACCTTTGGGGGGGATGCCTCAAGCTTCCAGTTAGCACCCCTAAATTGCTGTGATGTCCCCAGACAACATAGATGAACACTTTCTGTGAAGCATCTGTATTTGAGCATTTCACCTGCAGGACAGGTCTGCTTGCCGCTACCTTTAACCCCCTTCTGCTCTACCAGGCTTGGAGCAAAGTGGTCAAACTTTGAGAAAGTCTCTCTCTCACCACCTCTAGCTTTTCGTTTGTTTATCTATTGATCCATCCATCCATCTATCCATTCTGCTAGGCCAACTGGTTAGTGAGAGCTGGGATCTTCCCGTCTCCACTCTTTACCAACACTGGGATTCCAATCATGTACTAACACACCAGGCTGTTTATGCGGATTCCGGGGATCCAAACTCAGGTCCTCATGCTTTGGACCAGGCATTTTACCTACAGAACTGTTGCCTCCGCCCTATTTAATGCTGGGTGGTTTTGTTGTTGCTCTGTTTTGTTTCCTAGCTGTCCTAGAACTCTCTATATGACGAGGAGGCTGGCCTCAAACTTATGGAGATCCACTTGCCTCTGGCTCCCAAGTGCTGGTGTGAAAGGCATAACCCACCACACCTAGCCACAAAAATCACTATCGCCGAGGAGAGCTTGGAGCTCTTGGTCTTCCTGCCTCCACTCCCATGTGCTGGGGTTATAGGGCTGTGACACAGTGTCCAGTTCATGAGGGCTGAGGGTGAACTCAGTGCTCACCTCATGCCGGCAAGGCCTGCACTCTGCCAGCTAGGGCACATCCGCAACACTTCTTTATTATTATCATCGCATCTTTATCTGGTTTGGTTTGGTTTTTCGAGACAGGGTTTCTCTGAGTAACAGTCCTGGCTGCCCGGGAGCTCGCTTTATAGACCAGGCTGGCCTTGAACTCACAGAGAACTCGCAGGCTCCAGAACTCAGCTTCCTGAGAGCTGGAATTAAAGGTGGGAACCACCTCACCCAGCATTATCAATGTATTTTTAAGTGGCATTTCGCATTTTGTTTTGTTCTGAATGTATTTATCATTTGATGTGTGTGTCACTGCGCAGGTGCAGAGCTCAGAGGATCCCTCACAGCGCTTGTTCCTTTCCTTCTCCATGTGGGTCTCATGTCTCAGGTCACCTAACTTGCTCATTATGCTCCCTAACACTCTGAGCTATCTTTTTGGCCCTTATTTTGGTGTTTTGAGACCACCTCAAGTAGTCCTGGCTGGCCTCAAACTCACTGGGTAGCCAAGGTTCTAGGCCATGCCCGGAACTTCTCATCCTCCTGTCTTCATCTCCTAAGCCACAAGCTTGTGATTACAGGTGTGCATCACCACCCTTATTCTGTACTGAGCTCCTAATGGTGCCATGCACCTGCCTTACCCACCAACGGGCATAGTCTTAAAAGAAACAAAATCTCCCATCTTGGAGAAGCTAATTTCCTAGTGGCAGAAACGCCCCCCCCCAGGGGAAAAAAAAAACAGACAAAGGAACAAGGAATGGGGCAGTGGAGCCAGTGGTGGTGCATGCCTTTAATCACAATGCTGGGACACAGAGGAAGGCAGATCTCTAAGTTCTAGGACAACCAGGACTGTTACACAGAAAATCCCTGTCTGTTCTCTAGCACATACCTCTAATCCCACCACTCAGGAGGCAGAGGTAGGAGAATCTCTGCGAGTTCTAAGAAGGCCTAGTCTACATAGAAAGTTCCGGAACAGACAGGAATAGAGACCACCGTCTCAAAACAAAACAAATAGAAAACAGAAACAAAAACAAACAAATAACAAAAAACTAAGCATATTTAATGTTAAAAAACATCAAATCAAGGGGAATGGTGGTGCATGCCTTTAATCCCAGGAGACAGAGACAGGCGGATCTCTGTGAGTTTGAGGCCAGCCTGGTCTACAGAGGGAGATCCAGGACAGGTACCAAACTCTGCCTTGAAAGACCAAAAACAAACAAACAAAAAACCATCAAATCAACCAAAAAAAGAAATTCCAAGACATCATTGGATAAAATGTAATGAAAATCCTGGAGAGAAATGAAGCATGGATACCAATTGTAACAGGAAGGGAAGGGATTTCTGTCAAGTTGGCCTGGTTCCAGCCATTAGGGAGATTTGGTGTGGAACTGATCCAGGTGGAAGGAACTCATGACCAGTGTAAACAGTAAGGTCGGAATGTTAAAGGCTTCATTAGGTGTGGCTTCAGCACTGGATAATGGGCTAGAGAGTGGGAAGAGGTGACGACAGAGCCCTGGGGTTGCAGAAAGGAGCCCTGAGTGATCTTGAGCATTTGTGGACCACTTGAGGGAAAGGAAGGTTCAGAGTAAGGAGAGAGGAGAGGGAAGACTCTGCAAAGTCTCAGCAAAGCTCAGCAAAGCTCAGCAGGGGAGGCTTTGTGAGGGCACCTGTTGTAGATTAGGAAGCCAGGGGTTGGGGCTGGGGCTCAGTGGGTAGAGTGCCAAGCAAAGGTGAGGACCTGATTTAGACCCCCAGGACTCACCTGAACTAGTGGGCATGGAGACAGAGCATTCCCAGAGCAAGCTGGCCAGGGATATTAGACCTATCCAGGAGCTCTGGCCTTGATTGACAGATCCTGCCTCTATCAGAAGAGCCAACTCTGCATCCACAGGCATACACTCTGCCCACCCACCCACACATACATTCAAGTACCTACACACATGTCACCATGCATAAACACGTTAAAAAAACAAGCTCAAGCTTGCCACTTTTTTAGAGGCCACTAGCCAACAAGTGACAGCTTCCCGCCCTCCCTCCCAGCCCCATTTGTCTCTTTGTATAGGATGTCAAGGCCAGGCTGGACATGTGCTTGTAGTGCAGCTCTAATCCCAGGACTTGTAAAGCAGAGGCAGACAGATTTCTGTGAGTTCTAGGGCAGCTTGGTCTAAAGAGTGAGTTCTGGGGGAGACTTGTTTTGAAAAACTTAAAAAAAAAAACTTTAGAGTTATTGTGTCAAAATTCATTTGAGTGAGGTGCTTGTCATCAAAGCATGACCTGAGTTAGAGTCCCAGACCAACCAATATGGTGGAAGGAAAGAACTGTCTCCTGCGAGCTGCCCTCTGACTTCATAGAAATTGGCCTGCCAGCCGGGCGGTGGTGGCACACTCCTTTAATCCCAGCAGTCAGGAGGCAGAGACAGGCAGATCTCTGTGAGTTTGAGGCTAGCCTGGTCTACAGAGTGAGTTCCAGGACAGGCTCCAAAGCTACACAGAGAAACCCTGTCTTGAAAACCAAAAGAAAAAGAAATTGGTCTGCCTTTTGCCTTTGAGAGGAATGCCATCACACCTGTCTTTATTCCATTTCATTTCATACATTTATCTGTATGTGTGTGTGGTCTGACTTGATGTATACACATGAGCATTCTTGTGAAATTCTGTCTCAAAAATAAACAAATAAGCTGGAGGGTGACTGAGGAAGACACTGGATGTCAACCTCTGCCTCCACACACCGATGTGCATCTAAACACACAAGTGCATCTGAAGGTACACACCTACACACACACACACACACACACACACACACACGGTTCATACAGTGGTTGGACAGAGAGACTCGTGGCTGTTTGTAGTGCGGTCACGAGCACACTAGAAAAGAGAGTTTTCGTTTTATCGCTGCGGTGCTGGGCTTGAACCCCAGGACCAGGGCTTCCCGCATTCTGAACTCATGTTCTTTCTATGTTGTGTCTGTTCTTTATTTGTTTATGTACGGGGGGGGCAACATGCCAAAGTGCACACATGGAGGTCAGAAGACAACCTGCAAGAGTTGGTTCTTTCCTTCCTATCTCATGAGTCTAAGGGATCAAGCTCAGATCATCAGGCTTAGCAGCTAGCTCCTGGACCTGCTGAGCCTTCTTACCTGCCTTTGCTTCTGGATTTTGAGACAGGTTTTCACGCTGCAGGTCAGGTGGACATAGTACTCATTATTGACACTGTGCTGGCCTTGAACTTGAGGCAATGCTCCCGCCTCTGTCTACCAAGTGGTGGGGTGACAGGTGGGCAACGTCGCAGACAGTTCCTTTTGCACTTGTGCAGTCAGTGTTCTTTATCAGGTGTGTTAGTATTCAGGTTAGAACCACTGGCCCGCCCTTGTGGTTCTAACAGGCTACATCCTCAGTTATAGGCGCTACGAGCACCTCCTGTGCACATTCACTGTGCTCCCTTTGAAAAGGACCCTGCCCATCTCCCATTCTCGGTCTGTTTGTCTGTCTGTCTCTCTCTTTTCTTCTCTTCTGCCTCTCCTGTCCCCAGAAGCCCCTCCCCTCCACTATTTTTCATTTCCTTTCCCCCAATAAAAAATCCCCTCCATGTGAGTTCTGTCGCATAGTGTCTTTCTCTCACACCACTTTTTCTAAATTATAACAAGGTGTGCAAATAACCAATGAACACACAAAACAAGCAAGACATGCTAGTACATAACTGTATCCTAGGACTAGGGGAGTAAAGGCAGGAGCCTTTGGAGTTTATAGCCGACCTGAACTAAACAAGAGCCTGTCCAAACAGACAGACAGATAACTCCAGAGAGAGACAGAGAGAAACAGACAAAACAAGTGAAATCCCACAAAATGAAGAATTAAAAAGCTTTTTGAAAAACATGTTTAGAGCTGGGTGTTGGTGGTGCACACCTTTAATCCCAGCACTTGGGAGGCAGAGGCAGACAGATCACTGAGTCTGAGACCAGACTGGTCTACACAGAAAGAAAAGAAGAAAAGAAACTAAAAATACATAAAACAAAATAAAAACCACAAGATAAGCTGGCAAAAACTATATGAAAGTGTGCTCACTGTCGGTAGTCAGATGCAAATCAAAACCACAAGCGGAAAGCATCACTCCTCAGATAGCGGGGCTGTAGGAGAAGACATTAGAGATCAAGGGACCTGCTGAGGATGCAGAGAAAGGGGAACTCACCAGTGGGGAAAATGCAAAGGAGCAGGGCTTCTATGGAAAACAGAAGGAAGGTTCCTCAAAACACTAAAAATAGCATTAACATATGACTCTGCTATCTCACACTGGGTACATAAGCAACCAAAGATAGCTTGCTGTGCCAAGGAGATCTCCGAACTTCGACGTCTATTTATCTTTATTCCTTATCCTAAAATGCTTTATTTTTTTTGTTTTTTTCAAGACAGGGTTTCTCTATATAGCTTTGGAACCTGTCCTGGGACTCACTTTGTAGACCAGGCTGACCTCAAACTCATAGAGATCCTCCTGCCTCTGCCTTCAGAGTGCTGGGATTAAAGGCATGAGCTACCATCTCCCAGCTTCTCCTTCTTCCATTTTTATGTGGTTTCTGATGGCTGTTTGTCAGACTGGTATAGCAAGTGCCTTTACCCCCTGAGCCATTTGCTGGTGTCCTCTTTTTTTCTGGGGATGGGGGAACAAGGTCTCATGTAGCCAAACCTGGCCTGGAATTCACTACGCAGCCAAGACTGGTCATCTTTCCTCCAGCTCTGGAATTAACAGGCTTGCATCTCACCCAGTTTATGCAGTGCTGGGCATTGAACCCAAAGCCATCGTGTATGCTAGGTAGGCACTCTAGCAACGAACTATAAGCACTATACCAACTGAGCTATAAGCACTAAATCACTTGACCCACAATTACTCTACCAACTAAGCTACAAGCCCTGTGCCAATTGAGCTGTTTCTTCAGGTTACTTTCATATTTATGGCAGCCAGTATGTGATGTCAACTGAGGTGTCCTTTGACAGATGAATGAATAAAGAAAACCTGGGCATAGGGTATGGTGGCACAGGCCTGCAATCTCTTATGCCAGCCGGTGACACAGGAGCAATACAATCAGGAGACCAGCCTGGGTTGTATAGTCAGCACGAGACCAGCCTGAGAAACTTAAACTTTGCAAAGCTCTGTCTCAAAGTAGACATTAAAAAGGACTGAGAAACTGGGAGGTAGCTCAGGCAGTAAAATGCTTGCTATGCAATCGCGAGGACCTGAGTTCAGATCCCAACACCCACATAACAAGCCAGGTGCATAAAGAAGATGTGGTACATTTACATAAGAGTACTACAGCAGTTAAAAAAGATGGCATCTTGAAATTTGCTGACAAATGGATGGATCTAGAAAAAAACCATATTGAGTAAGGTGACCTAGACCCAGAAGGACAAATACACTATGAACTCATTTGTAAGAAAACCTAGATAACAAAGAGGACCCTAAAAGAGACATACATGGATCTACATAGGAAGGAGAAAAAGACAAGATCTCCCGAGTAAATTGGGAACGTTGGGGTCACGGGAGAGGGTAGAAGGAGAGGGGGGAGGAAGGGAGGGGAGTGGAGAAAAATGCATAGTTCAATAAAAATAAAGAATAATAATACTAAAAGCCAGGTGCAGTGTAATGCTTGTAGTCCCAGCACTGGGCAGGCCGAGACAAGGAGAGCCTCAGGCCCACTGGCCAGTCAGCCTTGCTGAATCCAAGAGCTCCAGATTCAGTGAGAAACCATCCCTCAAAAGCTAAGGTGAAGAGTTGGGCAGTGGTGGTGCACACCTTTAATCCCAGCACTTGGGAGGCAGAGGCAGACAGATCTCTGTGAGTTCAAGGCCAGCCTGATCTACATAGTGAGTTCCAGAACAGCCAGAGCTTACATAGTGATACTCAGTTTTTGCACATGCAAAAACCTGGATTCAGGCTGTCAAGAGGGCTCCACAAATAAAGGTGCTTACTGCCAAGCTTGACATCTGAGTTCAAGAGATAGAACTCCCATGATAGAGGGAGAGAACCAATTCCCACAAGTTGTGTTTTGACCTTCCACCCACACGTATGTCCCAAACCCAAATAAGTAACAATAAAAGCACATCCCCAAAACACTGGGTTCCGGGGTCAATGAGATGGCTCAATGGATAAAGGAGCTTGCTGCCAAATCTCACAGCCTGAGTTTGATCCCTAGAACCTACATGGTGGAAGGAAAGAACTAACAAACCAAAGTTGTCCTCCTACCTCCACATGTGTTGTTTGGCACACATGTGTGTGCACATGTGCGCGCGTACGCACATACACACCAAACTCCTTTGCTGGAACCAATCATTCTTCTCTTTGTAGTGCTAGGGTTTGAGTGAAGGACCCCATGCATACTAGCTCATCACTGCATAATAGTCAGTTAGGACATTTAATAGTATATCCTAGGAATGTCCATTAGATATATCAATGAGCCTGGGTAGGGTGCTTGCCTAACGAGCAGGGGGCCCTAGAGTCCAGCCTCAGTACCACATACACAGATCATAGTAACACAAGACAGTCCTTCCAGTCCTGGGGAGGTGGAGACAGAAGATCAGTTCACAGTTGTTCTCAGCTATGTAGTGAGTTCCAGGCCAGCCTGGGCTACATGAAACCAGTCTCATAAGAAATAAATTAATAATAGATGCAGAAAGAACAACAACAAACTGCTACATGTTTAGCTCAATAATTAAGTTCTCCAGAGGCTGCCCCACTAATGTGTCCTGGCTCTTGTTTCTTTTTGTTTGTTTGTTTGTTTTTACTTTTGTTGTGTGTGTGGTAGGATTTGGGGGTTTTGCTTTGTTTTGTATTGTTTGAGACAGAGTCTCTGTGTGTAGCCCTGACTGGCCTGGAACTCGCTAAGTAGACCAAGGTGGCTTGAACATACTGAGATCCACCTGCCTCAGCCTTGACCTTTTGTCTCTGATCACAAGGCCTCTCAGTATTAGAATCACTAATGCTGATTATTGAGTTTTCATCTCATGCCAAGAATTCCACCCTTGGTATCCCTCATTTCACTAAACTCAGCATTTCCCCGTTATTCAGGAGATGATGGAAAGGTGGTTGGCCCAGAGATCACTTGTTCCAGTTCTAAATTCTGTCCAGACCTCACAGTGGCTGGCAGTGAGCCATGTGTGAGCTCTTAGTGCCCTCTAAAGGTCAAGTGCGGAACAGAGACAATAACAGGCTTGGAGAGGACCTTAGTGAAGTGATACAGTCCAGTGACTTTTTTCTGTCTTGGGAGAGTCCTAGAAGGTAGAGGGGCAGGATCTTGGATTAGATATCGGGGGGTGGGGGGTGGACACACAGAATTGATGGGAGGAATGGAAATGGAAGGGATTCCAGAGGGTTATGACCAGCCCTGGAATCTAAGTAGGCCTAAGAAATACTGAAAGTGGGCAGGAGGAATGGCTCAGCAGTGAAGAGCACTGGTTTCTTTTAGAAGATCTGGGTTCAGTTTCCAGCACTCACATGACAGAGATGTCCATATCTTAGCTTCAGATCCAGGGGATCTGATACCCTCTTCTAGCCTTCAAGGGTAACAACCAAACAAATGATACACTGACATACTTGCAAGCAAAACACCCAAACACATAAAATAAAAACTAATTTAAAAAAAAGAGGGCTGGGGGGCTGGAGAGATGGCTCAGAGGTTAAGAGCACTGACTGCTCTTCCAGAGGTCCTGAGTTCAATTCCCAGCAGCCACATGGTGGCTCACAGCCATCTGTAATGAGGTCTGGTGCCCTCTTCTGGCCTGCAAGCATACATGTAGACAGAATATTGTATACATAATAAAAAGTTTAAAAAAATAAAAAAGAAAGAAAGAGCCGGGCGGTGGTGGCGCATGCCTTTAATCCCAGCCCTTGGGAGGCAGAGGCAGGCGGATCTTTGTTAGTTTGAGACCAGCCTGGTCTACAAAAGCTAGTTCCAGGACAGCCTCCAAGGCTACAGAGAAACCCTGTCTCGAAAACCAAAAAAAGAAAAAAGAAAGAAAAAGAAATACTGAAAGCTTTCGGCCTGGATTTTGGAAAGAGGAGACCTGGAGGTGGAGGCAAGAGAATCAGAAGCTCAAGGTTATCCTTGACTACACAGAATTCAAGGCCAGCCTGGGCAACGTCAGACCCTGTCACACCCAAAAGGTGCGGGGTGGGCATATAAAATTAGCATTAGCACTGGCAATCCAGAAACTGAGAGAGCTAGACTCTCAACTCAAGGTCGGCCTGGGCTACACAGAGGAGCCTTGTTTAAGGAAAAAAAAAAAAAAAAAAAAGATGCTTTCCAGATAGCTCAACAGGTTAGGTTTGCTGCCAAACCAAGGGACCTGAGTTCAATCCACAAGGTCGAAGGAAAGCTCCAACTCCCTTAGTAATCCTGACCCCTCCAAAGAATTTAAAAAGTTAAAATGTACTTGGAAAAGTAATTAATAGTAGTAGATGTCGAGGCACACCCTCTTTTTGTTTATTTTGTTTAATTTTCCAGAAAGGATCCCATTCACACTGTCCTGGAATTCATGACATAGACCGGCTGGCCTCGAACTCACAAAGATCTGCCTGGATTAAAGGCGTACAACACTATACCCAGTCTGGCACACATCTTTAATCTCAGCATTTAGGAAGCAAAATCAGGTGGCTCTCTGAGTTCGAGGCCTGGGCTACATAGTTCTAAGATAGTGAGGAGTGAGACTGACTCTGAAAGTCAAACACCAGTTTAAACCAACAACGATAAGACAGGGTTAAGGTATACGCAGAAATTGTTGTAATCAAAATAAGGAGCGTGGCAGGAAGTTTTGTCCAAAATCAATCAAAAGATTAACATTTAAGTGAACCTCATTGGTTAACTCCCAGCGCCGCGCTCCGTAGGGGCGGGGCTTCTGGCGTCAGTGGCGCTCGCGGGCATCGGCAAAACTACGCGTTCTAGAGCCGGGGGCCGCGAAGTCGCATTCGTGACGTCTGGCGTCTCAGCCTGACGTCATCAATACTGGCCGCGAACCTCCTTGGGGCTCGGAATCTCCGCTCTGCGATTTGACCCACGATGCTGCGATTGTTTCGGGCCGCTTCGCAGGCCTGGGATCGACCCTCTGGCTCCCGGGTAGGGCGCCAAGCTGAGGTCAGGGTCGGAGGTCAAAGGTTGTGAACGCTCAGGAAGCACTTTTAAATAAACGCCCATCGTTTTCCAGGTCCTTAACTCGCTAGCGGAACACTCGGCACGGCCAGCCCAGAGCTCGGAGCCGGGGGATAGCGCGGGTGAGGCGGCCAGGATCACAACTTGGCACAGAGTTAGGAGGATGCAGCGGAAGTTTGATATTTGTTCCTGACCCATGTTCACTCATTTCCCGACCCCCAGGTCTCCTAAGTCCCGTGTTGCGCAAGTGCGAGCTCCGGGTCCCCGCGCACCGGCGCCCGGTGCAGGCCTGGGTCGAGTCGCTGCGTGGCTTCGAGCAGGAGCGCGTCGGCCTGGCGGAGCTGCACCCGGACGTGTTTGCCACGGCGCCCCGGTGAGTGCAGGCTGTTGTGGGAGGGCTTTGCCTCGGTTTCCCTGCCACAGGGCGGGAGGACAAAGGACGTACATAATCCTACAGGCACCTTGGGTTGTTACATCCTGCCGTACTCTGGTGCTGGGTCCCCCTTTTATCAGAACTCAGGAAGTGGGGTGATGACTAGGTAGATTAATCTAGCACACAGGAAGTTCTCTAGAAACGTTGACTATTAGAGCAGCAAGTGCTCCAGCTGTGCACGAGGTCCTGGGCTCCCTTCTACACAACTGTCATAGGAACCCACACCTCTAATCCCAGCACTGTGGAGGTGGAGATAGGAGCTTAGAGAAATTAATAGTCAAGGTGAGTCCCAGGCCAGCCTGAGCTATGTGACACCGTAAGTAAAAATAAAAATGCTAAGTATCGCTGACATGAATTAACGTTTTCAAAAATGGCTGAGAAGGAGCCCAGTCATAGCCGGGCGGTGGTGGTGTACGCCTTTAATCCAGCAGTCGGGAGGCAGAGGCAGGGGGATCTCTGTGAGTTTGAGGCCAGCCTGGTCAACAGATCGAGCTCCAGGACAGCCAGTACTACAGAGGAACCGTGTCTCGAAAAAAGGATGGATTTGTTGGCATGTGCCTATAATACCAGCATGGGAAAGGCTGAAACAGAATTTTTGCACCATCTAACTGTAGTTTGAATCAGTGCTCACTCCTGGATATGTGAGCATCAGGGAAACACGTGATGCACATGTATACTATGTATGCAGGCAGGAGACGCATACATGTATAAAATAAATCTTAAAATCACAGAGAAGCATCTAGGTGAGATACTGCAGGAAGAGCTGCTCCCCCTGCCACTCGCTTCTTTTGTTGTTGTTTTCCTGGGTCTCTGTGTATTCTCCTGGCTGTCTTGGAATTCACCAGGTAAACCAAGATGACCTCGAACCCGGAGGCCCTCTTGTCTGCCTCCCTAGTGCTGGGATTAAAGGTGTGTACTGACAGGCCAGGCTGCAACTTCCTACCATCTCCATGATGAACTTGGGGCTTTTAATCCCCCCCCTTTTTTGGGGGGGGATGACAGACATGTGTGCACCAGTGCATTGTGGCACTGAGGGGACAACTTACGGGAATTGATTTTCTCTTTTCATCGTGTGTCTGGCTTAGTGCCTCTGTCCACTGAGCCGTATCAGTTGCCCACAGATTGCTTTTTCCACCGCATTGCCCCCACAGTGGACACTAGTAGCATGTGACCGATGAAGCACAGATAGTGATGAATACTTAAGTGACATTACCAGGCTTACTATAATGGGCTGGGGAGCCTGGTCAGTAGGCAAAGCACCTGCACACAAGTCTGAGTTTAACCCTCAGAACCCACATAAAGTCAAGTGTGGTGGAATATGTGTGTAATCCCAGCACTCCTGCTCACATAAGGAAGGTAGAGACAGGAGTGTGCCCAGAAGCTCCAAGGCCAAGTAGCCTGGCATTAATATCAGCAAACAAGAAGCCCTGTTTAGACTAGGGAGAAAGTGAGGACCAAAACCTAAGATTGTCCCCTGACTATGCGTACATGCACACACACACAGTGACATCTATAATGCCAGTAAATCTCACCTGCATTTTAGAGTTCTGTATTATATGTTGCTTTTGTTTGCTTAAAAAATATTTGAAGCCGGGCGCTGGTGGCGCACGCCTTTAATCCCAGCACTTGGGAGGCAGAGGCAGGTGGATCTTTGTGAGTTCGAGACCAGCCTGGTCTACAAGAGCTAGTTCCAGGATAGGCTACAGAGAAACCCTGTCTCGAAAAACCAAAAAAAAAAAAAAATATTTGAGCCGGGCGGTGGTAGCGCACGGCTTTGGTACCAGCACTCAGGAGGCAGTGGCAGGTGGATCTCTGTGAGCTGGAGGCCAGCCTGGTCTACAAAGGGAGTTTCAGGACAGCCAGGACTACACAGAGAAACCCTGTCTTGAAAAACAAAACAAAAAAAAAATTGAGATTTTTGTTTTATATATAGTGTTTTTCTGAATGTGTATGTGTACCGCATGTGTGCAGTGCCCTCAAAAGCCCAGAGAAGGAAGGGGTCAGGACTGGAGTTAAAATCAGTTGTGGGCTGTTTTAGGTGCTGGGAATTGGACCTGGACCCTCTATAAAAGCAGCAAGTACTCTTAACCACTGAGCCATCTCTCCAGCCTCCCTCCCTTCACAAGGTTAGATGCCTTGAGCTGGAGCCTGCTGGATCCAGCCAAGATAAGAGCATTTCAGTGAGAGAGAAGGTACAGAGGATCTGATATTCAGCTCCACTTTTTTTGTTTGTTTTTGTTTCTGTAGCTTTGGAGCCTGTCCTGGAACTTGTTCTGTACAGCAGGCTGGCCTCGAACTCACAGAGATCCTCCTGCCTCTGTTTCCCGAGTGCAGGGATTCAAGGCATGTGCCACCACCGCCCTGCCCTCAACTCCACTCTTTAGAGATGGAGTCTTACCATCAAGCACAGCCAGGCCTTTAGCTTTCCATCTTGTTGCCTTAACCTCTTGAGTACCAGGAGGTGAGGCATAGCCTCCAAGCCTGACTGAACTCCATGGTACATAGATGGGCTTGAGTTGAGGTGGTGTCAGCTGTGGTTATCAGAGTCCTGAATGCCCAAAGGAAGAGCCAGGATTCCTTTACTGGGGTGCAGGTGTGGGAGAGTTTCAATTGGGGTGTCCCTCTTAGGTCTCCCTTCCCTCTTTCCAGACTGGATGTTCTACACCAAGTTGCCATCTGGCAGAAGAACTTCAAGAGAATCGTGAGTGTCCTGAGTAGCTGGGCAGAGCCTACTGGGCTCAGAGGTGTGCAAGTGTGCTCTCTGGAAGCAGCCCAGCTCAGGCCTTGTCTGCCTGTGCCATTCAGAGGAGGTCACTTCTTAGGTCCTATCTCAGCACCCATCATTGTGGGTGTCATGTTAGCGGGTCTGCAGCACAGCACAATCCTGCCCCGAGGACTCAGGCTAGTGGGAGAGGTGAACAGAATCAGTAGTTAGAGTGGGTGCACATCACCTCTCCAGAGAGAGGTCCTCGGTGCTGTGTACTGGGTGATGGACCTAGAGCCTCAAAGGTTGGGTGGGCAGTTTCTCTTTAATAAGCCACCTCCCCCTCACTTGCTATGTCAGCAGCCCCTCATTAGGGTTTCTAGACAGTTCTCTACTGTCCAGCCATAAAGGGACATTTAACTTACTCTACCTATAGTCTGACTTATCTGACAGGCAGTGCAGCTGGAGTGAGGTTAATGGGGATGGCATGCCTGAATACTCCGAAAAGGACCACACAGAGCCTAGTATTATCATTTTGTCAGTGAGAGGAAAGAGTTTTGTGCCGAGAGCATTCAGGAGTCAGATGTGGTGGCCAAGGCTGTGGTTGCAGCACTGCCACAGCCGAGGAGGGGATTGAACATAGAGAGTCTGGGCTGTATGGGGAGGCCTGGGTCTCAGCCCAGCAAGCTAGCACACAGAAATGTCAGGTGCTCTGTGAACAAGGTCCCTTTACTCTCCCATTCCCTCCCTAAGACAGTCTTTGCTGCCATTTGTCTGAACCTCATCCCCACTCTTTGTACTCACAGAGCTATGCTAAGACCAAGACCAGGGCTGAGGTGAGTGGTGGTGGCCGCAAGCCCTGGCAACAGAAAGGCAGTGGCCGTGCCCGGCATGGCAGCATCCGTTCCCCCATATGGCGGGGAGGTGAGTGGGGCCCAGTTGGGAGGGAGTCCCAGATGACCCTTGCCATGCAGGTGCCCACAACTGCCATGACAAGGGACACCTGAGTCCCCAGCTTATTAGCCCACTGGGACAGGTGACACTGGACTCAAGCATGCTGAGCAGTGAGGCACAGAGATCTGAGAGCCCTGCACTACTAAGCCTGTTTATGTGGTGCTGGGGGTGGAACCCAAGGTTGTGTGCACACTGGGCAGGCCCTCTCTAACTGAGCTACAGCCCTCACCTTCTCCTTTGATAATGTGGTTGTGTATTTTTTTCCTTTGAGATTGGGTCTTGCTGTGTATCCCAAGCTGGTCCTCTTTCTTTTTTTTTTTTTTTCCTTTTATTTTCTTTCTTCTGTTATTGAACTCTTACTCTCCTTCAGTTTCTTGTACTAGAATTGGATGTCTATCTTCATGCATATTCACGGGCCCTCCTCCCCACTCTCTGTCCAGTCTTTCTTGTCCACTCTTCCCATGGTACCTGGTGAGATCTTCTGGCCCTTCCCAGCTCCTCCAGCTCCTGTTTATTGTCCACTCCACCACTTTGTCTCAGGCCCCAGGCTGATTTCTGACCTCCCAGCCCAGCGGTGTCCAGCACCTGTTCACATGCCACACTGTCCCTGCAGGAGGTGTAGCCCATGGTCCTCGGGGCCCTACAAGTTACTACTACATGTTACCCATGAAAGTAAGGGCACTGGGCCTCAAGGTGGCCTTGACCGTCAAGCTGATGCAGGTATGGTACAGTACAGCTGGGAGGGAAAACAGCTGGCGCCTGTCGGTTCTAGTACAGAGCCCAAAATTCTGTCTTTCTCCATAGGATGACCTTCACATCGTGGATTCTCTGGAACTGCCCACTGCAGACCCTCAGTACCTGACAGAGCTGGCCCAGTACCGCCACTGGGGGAGTTCCGTGCTCCTTGTAGACTTGTGAGGGCACAGAGCAGGGTGGGGAAGTAGGGGCCAAGTCTCTTGTGTTCTGCCTTGCCAGACTTACCTTCTTAGCCTCCATGTGTTCCAGGACACATGAAGAGATGCCCAAGAATGTTGTGGAAGCCACCTCCAGGCTCAAGAGCTTCAACTTGATCCCTGCAGTTGGTGAGTGATGGGCCCTGCCCTCACCCCCACAAGCCCTCACCTGAGAACCTTGGAGCAAACTAGCACAGATTCCACTGTTATTCTTGGGCAGTTCAAACTCTGTACAGTCACACCATGACCGAGTGTCATGCCTAAGAATTTACCATTGAGTTTTGGTGCTGGGGTGGAAGCCGGGGTGCCACTCTTCCATCCTTCAGCTGCCCCAACTGAAAGAAGCCCTGGGAGGTCATTATCTGCTAAAGTCTCTTCCACATATAGCCTGCAGGGGGCAAGCATGAGCCCCTGCGTGAGAACTGGTTTCCCCTGTCCGTTTCTTTTCCTCTCCTCACACGATGTCTGCTGATTCTGGTCTTCCAGTGATTCAGTATGTTTATCCACTTCCCAGGTCCTCATTGGAATGTGGCATGGGGGGGGTCACAGTCAAATACTGGGCTGATGTAAAGTTCCTTTTTCAGTGGGATCTAAAGACATGTTATACCCTAGAGGAGGGCAAGGGCTCAGGCTTCAGATAAAGAGGGGCTTGGTCTGAACTAGAGGACAGCCACACCCTGACTGTACACTCGATACATCCCAGGCCTGAATGTGTACAGCATGCTCAAACACCAGACTCTGGTCCTCACCCTGCCTTCCATCACCTTCCTGGAGGACAAGCTTCTCTGGCAGGATTCAAGATACACTCCGCTCTACCCCTTCCGCTTGCCCTACAATGACTTCCCCTGACCCTACCCTGGGCAGCTAGAGGGCCACCCCACTTGGGGACCAGGTCAGCACATCATCTGTCCTGCAAAAAAGCTGTTCCCTGGAAGCTGCTGGGTCCTGGTGCCAGGAGCAGATAACTGGACAGAGCCAAGATGAGTACCTCCTGGGGATCTCTTGCCACATTAAAAGTAAACTATTCTTCACAAGACTTGGAAATGGAGCTGGTCACTGCGTGTGGGATTCTGTCAGCACTTAGGCTGTTAATTCAGTGGTGGGCATCCTAGGTGCCTCTCCTCCAGGGCTCACATCCTGCTCTGATGACAGCCTTGGGGCTTGTATATTATAATACAGTGTCAGGAGGAACTTCTTCCTGCTAAGGCAGATGCTGGGAACGTGCATGGGTGCCAAGCCAGCAGCCTGCATTCACCTCTAGGAGGGTCTGCCACTTGTGTGCCATGTGGGCTTCCTCTGACAGCTTTCCTCAGGCACAGAATCAGACAAACCAATGTCGTGTTCTTGTGATAAAACAAAAAACCTGTTTAAAGACACCATGCCGGTATTCTCAGTTTTGCTTTTGTTGTTTTTGTTTTTCGAGACAGGGTTTCTCTGTAGCTTTGGAGCCTGTCCTGGAACTAGCTCTGTAGACCAGGCTGGCCTCAAACTCACAGAGATCCGCCTGCCTCTGCCTCCCGAGTGCTGGGATTAAAGGTGTGACCACCACCACACAACTGTTTTTGTTTTTGTTTTTTTGTTTTTGGTTTTTCGAGACAGGGTTTCTCTGTGGCTTTGGAGCCTGTCCTGGAACTAGCTTTTGTAGACCAGGCTGGTCTCGAACTCACAGAGATCCGCCTGCTTCTGCCTCCCGAGTGCTGGGATTAAAGGCGTGCGCCACCACCGCCCGGCCTGTTTTTGTTTTTTAAGACAGGGTTTTTCTGTGTAACCTTGGCTGTTTTACTCTCTAGATCGGGCTGGCCTTGAACTCACAGAGATCTGCCTGCCCCTGCCTTCCAAGTGCTGGGATTAAAGGCAAATGCCACCACTCGGATATAATCTCAGTTTTTTTTTTTTTTTTTTTAATTGTGGACTGGAGAGATAGATGGCTTGGCAGTGAAGAGCACTGGCTTCTCTCCCAGAAGACCAGACTTGGTGTCCCACTACCCACATGGCAGCTCACAGCCATCTTCAACTCCAGTTCCAGAAGGAGCTGGCACAAGGCACAAACAGTACATAGACATGTAGACAGAGGACATAAAGTAAGTTAAGAAAAATTAAAATGGCTTAAAAAAAATTTTCCCCCCTGTGGTCTTGTGTCTAGATGGGCACTCTAACCCTAAGCTCCACCCTCTGCCCCTCACCGAGTTTCCAGGCAGGGCTGTATCTCCCAAGTATAAAGACTTCAGGTACACACGACTATGCCTGATTTGTTTGTTCTGTTTTACTTATTTTTAGAAGAGAACATAGGTTTATTTTTTTTTTTTATTTTTTGGTTTTCGAGATGGGGTTTCTCTGTGTAATAGACCTGGCTGTCCTGGAACTTGCTCTGTAGATCAGACTGGCCTCAAACTCACAGAGATCTGCCTGTTTCAGCCTCCCAAGAACTGGGGTTAAAGCCAGCCGTATGTCACCACCACCCGGCAAACATAGGTTTATAAAGGAAAAATGAGGACTGGAGAGGTGGCTCAGCTGTTAGCAGCACTGGCTGCACTTGCAGAGGACCCAGGTTCAATTCCCAGTACCCGCATGGCAGCTCACAACTGTCTGTTGAACCCAACCTGCGGGTCCAGTTATTCAGGGTCCGAAGAGGCTCCTACCTGAAAATCATGGGTGAGAGAAAAGAACGAGACCAAGCAAAATCTTTCTTGTCAAGGTCTCACTTTATTAGGGAACAAAACCAGTATATATAGCCCAGAAATGTGGAGCTGGTGGAGGTGGAGGCAGAGAGCTGGAACTGGGGGTAATAAACACCTCGAGGCAGAGAGCGGGAACTGGGGGTAATAAACACCTCGAGGCAGAGAGCAGGAACTGGGGGTAATAAACACCTAGTTAGCTAACTAGCACACCTGTGCAAACAGAAACATTCTTTTGTGGATAGCTAACTAAGGAAGAGGGGAATCTCTGTAAACCTTGAGGCAATGGCTTCCTTATCTTTGTAAGCTTCCTAGAGTCAAAAAGTCCTAGCTGGCTCTGTTAAACATTCTAAGTCAAAGGCCTTTGATGACCTGTAATAGGGCAAATGGTCCCTGACAGTCTGTTAACTTGAGTTGCAAGGGGTCAGACACCCTCACACAGATATGCAGGCAAAACGCCAATGCACATATCATTTAAAAAGAAAATGAGAAGGAACTCCCAGAGAGTGGGCAGGGTCCCACAAAGAACAGTCAGCACTGTCTCTAAACTAGGACCAACGTTGGTTAGGACTGCTTTCTGTTGGTGTATGTACAGCCAGACAGCCCCAGTCCCACTGTGAGACTTGAGGCAGAAACAGGAGGGAAGGTTGGAAAAGTCACCCTTGACTGCATAACTTGAAGGGATACCACAGACCCTATTTCAAAAACACTATAAACAATGTTGGGACGTGGTGGTACACGCCTTTAATCCCAGCACTCAGGACACAGACAGCCTGGTCTACAAAGCAAGTTCTAGGACAGCCAGGGCTGTTACACAGAGAACCCTTGTCTCAGCATCACGTGCCCCAATCCCACTGAAGAAGCCACTGGAAGCCGGGCAGTAGTGGCGCACGCCTTTAATCCCAGCACTCGGGAGGCAGAGGCAGGTGGATCTCTGTGAGTTCGAGACCAGCCTGGTCTACAAGAGCTAGTTCCAGGACAGGCTCCAAAGCTACAGAGAAACCCTGTCTTGAAAAAAAAAAAAAAGCCGCTGGAAAAAGTTATAGGTATGCTCATGTTGGCCCAGTGTGTACTGACCACTGCTACAGAGGGTCTGAGGTGGAGAGTTCCAGCCTAAGGGGACAGTTGGACCTTGACACAGATGCAGTTTCTGTTAGAACTTGAAGGAAGCAGTAAGACCCACCACTCTCCACAGGGTTTCCAAAAGGCCAGAACCTGTCGCTCCACACTGGAGACCCTCCAACAGCTGTAGGAGACAAAAGGCATCCTAAGAAAGCAGTGCCGTTCCTAGAATGTACTTTCAAGTCATTAGGATGTAGCCAGGCAAGCTGCTGGGGAGTTGAGGCAGGAGGACCAGGAGTTTAAGGTTACCCTGGACTACATAGTCTGAGTCTAGCATGAGCTACATGAGACTTTGTCTTAAAAAAACAGCACCAGAGCTGGGGAGCAGAAGCTGGGGTGGCTCAGGCTTCAGGTAGTAGGACAAGCCGTGTTGGGGTGACTGGGAAAGCATGGCAGGCTGAGGGGATTTCAAGGTGTCCCCAGCAGAACTCGGAAGGTAACGTAATGGACTAAGGCTGGAGGCTTCCGTACATTCCTTAGTTTGTGTGAGACCATTGGCACCAGGGAGGAAGTCGTGCCCTTCCTGCAGACTGAGGCACAGCACAGGGAAGGAAACTACAAAAGAATGTAATTCTAGAATGTGCTACTCCGAAGTACGTTCCCATCCCCACCTCTGCAAATGCAAATCCTCCCAGGATTTCAGACCAGGACCCAGGAATTGCCCTTGGCCCTACCCACAAGCCTCAACAAATTCAGTGGGTCTAGCCTGGGAATAGATCTAAACCCAAGAGATGTTCAGTGGACCACGCAGGAAAGGTCACATATATATCAGATTAGCCTCTAACCGTCTCCCCTACCCCGAGACAGGGTTTCTTTTAGCCTCATCTGTCCTAGTACTCACTCTTGTAGACCAGGCTGACTTTGAAGTCATAAAAATCTGCCTGTCTCTGCCTCCCCAGTGCTGGGATTAAAGTCATATGCCACCACCGCCCTGGATTTTTTTTTCTTAAATGTGAGTGCTCTTGTCTGCATGTGCACAGACCTGCCAAAAGAGGGCACCAGATCTCATATATGGTTGTGAGCCACTGTGTGGTAACAGGGAATTGAACATAGGATGTCTGGAAGAGCAGCCAGTGCTCTTAACCGCTGCACTGTCTCTCCACGCTCACACATGTTTTTCTTTTTTCATTATAGGGTTTTTCTGTGTAGCCCTGGATATTCTGGAACTTGCTCTATAAACCAGGCTGGTCTCGAACTCAGAGATCTGCCTGCCTCTACCTCCTGAGTGGTGGGATTAATAGGTCTGTGCCACCACACTGGCCCAAGGCTTTGTGATTGTTAAAACAGTCACTCTACTGAGCTACAGCCCCAGAAAGATTTTTTTTAATTATTGTATTAGATTAATTGTATTTCATATGTGAATGCTTTGCCTGCATGTGTACCACTGTCACAGTAGAGTTGTGTTCTGTTTGTCACTGCTCTGCTGAGCATCCCAGCAGGATTTTCCAATATTCTGCTCAGGGAACGATGGTGCCCTGCACATAGTAGGCATCACTTAAACAACCATACTGTTAGGGCTGCAGATGGTAACTTAGGGAGCTGGAGGCTCATGCACATGAAGTAGGGGCCAAAAGACTCTCCGTGACACACAGAGAAAGATCCACTCCGAGGGTTTTCCCAGACCTCCCTGAGGTCACCCTGGCAACTCTGCCACGGTTGTTCGAGAGCGGAGACTGAATGCCCCCCAAGATCAAAAGATCCCCGTGGAAATTCCTTAGAAATGCCCAGGCCGCGGGCGTGGGTTGCGGAGTGTCCCGGGAGCTGCGGTGGCGGGAGGAAGAGCACGCTCATCTAGACCTCTCCCTTCCGCATCTGCAGCACGACCTCCTGGCCTAGCGCAGGTCTCCACAGCAACTGTACCCTGAGTCCTACAACAGGAAGCCTCCTCGGGCGCCTGAGGTCCAATGCAAAACTGGGGTTCAAAAGATCTCTCTTTGTCAGCTTTGGAGTTCAGGGTCCGTCTCAAGTTTCACTGAAGAAAACAAAAGTTAAAATAACCAAGCGTGGTAAAGCACGAGGCAGGATCCGGAATGCAAGGTCATTCTCAGCTACGGAGTGTTTGAGGCCAGCCTGAGCTATTTGACGCCCAGCCTCAAGAAAAGAGATGGTTTTGGGGGGGAGAGATAAGAGGGAAGGAGGGAGAGAGAGAGATTGGAGAGAAAAGGAGGAGGAGAGGAAGGAGGGGTTGGGGGTCAGGGATGAAGGGGAAGCCAGGTCCTTCTCTCTGGGAGGGGCCGCCTCTCCCCTTCAGTTGCTATCAGTTTCTCATCCAGCCTTGGAAAGGGAGGCGCAGGGCTCTATGCCACAGGACCAGACTTCTTCCTTCCTTCTTGGGGAGCTGTCAAGACGCCCCAGAGGTCAAAGTAGAAAGGGGAAGCGAGACCTCGGGGGCGGGGGCGCCCGTGGGTGGGAGGAGGGACGCGAGGACTGCACTACGCCTCTCTGGCAGGACTCACCACGCCGGATCTGTCCGGTCCTACTTGGACCGTTGCTCCGAAAATCTCTAGTGCCAACTAAGTGGGGCATGGCCCTAAGGAGAGGGGAGCCTCTGGGTAGACGGCGTCCCCCAAATGATTCCAGGCAACTCACCCTTGGCTAAGGATGTCTGATGGGTTAAAGGGGCCTGTAGGAGCTGGAGGTTCGGGATTTGATTTCGTTTACCTGCCCAGCACGAGCCGAGCCTCAGTTTACCCCTCGAGGGGATGGTCGTCCTGGTGGCTCAGGGAACTACGCATTAGTTAACCAATTAACCTGGAGGCATGACTCTAGGAGACCCGGAGCCTTTTTTCCTGAACTCACCTGACACCCTCTCCCTCACACACCCCGCCCCCCAACACGTCTATTGCTTCAGTTTGGAAATTCCTGGGCCACCCCTCTCGGCCAGGGCACTGTCTCCATCCGGAAATACCGAAGTCCTCATTCTGGAGGGGAAGGCGCGAGGTTTCCGGGAAAGTGGCCCCGCCAGCACCGCCCCTCGGTCCCCCCCTCCCCCCCATGGCCAGCGACTATAAAGGACCGGACGCGGTGCAGAGCCTCAGTCTGCACTCGGTGCTTGTGCCCCAGACGCTGCTACCTGCGCTCTGCTCTGGCCTTGCTATGGCTCCCACCCTGCCTCTGCTCCTGGCCCTGGTTGCCATTGTGATTCCAGGTGAGTCCGAGGTGGGGTCGCTTTTAGGGACAAATCTCTGGACACCGGGTGGGGTCTACTCTCCCTGGCCAGCGGAACAGCAAACCGGTAGTAATTAGGTGGCTATTAACGGGAAGTGGGAGTGGAAGTGAAGGGTTGAAAACTAACAGCTTGGAGTTCGAATCCTGCGAATGGGTTACAGAACACAATTCTGTTTCTTTCTCCTCTTCTCCCTCCCCTTTCCTCCCTTTCCCTTCTTTCCTATTTTGAGAATGCCTCCAAGACATTTAGCCTAGACTGGCCTTGAACTCTCAGTCTTCAGTCTGGGATCATAGGCTCGAGACACCACTCCGCTATAAACTTGTCCGTTTAGAACCTGGGATCCTAGTCTGTGCAATGGGAACTGTGGTTACCGCCCTTGTCATGGGGCAGTTAGAATGTGGCCCAAGTGGGGAACAAATAGTATGTGGAACCACTGATACCAAGCTGAGCCTTGAGGTCCGGTTGCTCCCCAGAGATACCCTGTTCCTCATCCTCACCCCTGGGGAAGTCCAGGTTTCTTCTGCGCTGGGGAATTCCAGGGTTTGTGTACTCAGGAGGCAGAAGCTGAGAAGTGAGGTGGCTCAGGACTCCCCACAGTTGCCCTCCCCTGCTGCTGCCTGGGGGCAGCACCTGGGTCCTCCAATGAGAGGGAGATTCAGAACTTGCTCTGCAGCTCACAGGAGGCTTCTGACCTGGACTCCCAGAATCCATTACTCCTAGCTGGATCTTTTTAGCCTCAGGGCTCTCCATGGAACCAGAATAATTCCAGAGGTGCCTGAGAGAATCTCCAACTGGAATACCGCCACCCCAGACTGCTAATCACAGCATTGGAATCTTTGGGGCGGAGGAAAAACATGAGCTCAGACACTTTTGTCTTAATTCCCCTCCCCCCAGGCAGGGTTTCTCTGTATAGCACTGGCTGTCCCGGAACTCCCTCTATAGACCAGACTGGCCTCAAACTCAGAGAGATCTTCCTGCCTCTGCCTCCCAAGTACTGGGATTAAAGGCATATACCACCACTTTTCAAAGAAAGAAAATCCAGTACTTGGTGTTGGGAGAGGGGAATTTCTGTAGCCCTTGAGCTCCATCTGTAGCCCAGAATGATGTTCAACTCCTGATCCTCCTGCCTCTACTTCCTGAGTGCTGAATTACAGGTGTGTCCTGCTACACCCATGTTATGGGGTGCTGAGGATGGAACTCGGGCTTCAGGCATGCTAGGAAGGCACTCTGCCCACTGCACTCAGCCCCGCCAGCCCCTCAACACCCCTAATTAGTTACCTTGTATACTCGAGCATGGCTGAGGGCAAAATCTTGCCTGACTCAAGGCTGCATACCCAGCACCTAGCTCTGAAGTTACATGGCTGAACCAGCCTATCATCTCTCCTTTTTGTTCCAGGGCCTGGTGGCGCTCAAGTATCCATCCACCCCATAGAAGCTTTCCTGCAGTGGGGTGCATCCATGCAGGTGAACTGCTCTTCCTCCTGCAGTGAGAACCTCAACCTGGGCTTGGAGACTCAGTGGCCCAAAAGAGAGGTAGAGAGTGGACATAGGTGGAAGCTGTTTGAACTGAGTGACATTGAAGAAGACAGCAAGCCCCTGTGCTTTGAGACCTGTGGCACCATCCAGTCCTCAGCTTCTGCCACCATCATCTTATACTGTGAGTGACAGGGCCAGGGGCAGAGTATAGGGAGACCCAGTGGGGACATGGCAACTGGCACCAGGAAACAGCCTTGGAAAGTCCCACTGTCACTTAGAGACCCTTTTAAACTTCTGCAAGGAGAATGTACCACAGGAATTTAGCATATTCCAAAATGCCACCATTTGATGTCTGGATTGTTCTGGTTGTTTTTTGTTTGTTTGTTTGTTTGCTTGCTTGCTTTGTCTTTATTTTTAATTATTTCTAATATTTTGGGTTTTATAAAATAATTTTTTTAAAGCCAGGTGGTGGTAGCTAATGGTGCATGCCTTTAATCCCAGTACTAGGGAGGCAGAAATATAGGCTGATCTCTGTGAGTCCGAGGCCAGCCTGGTCTACAAAACGAGTTCCAGGACAGTCAGGTCTGTTACATAGAGAAATCCTGTCTCAGAAAACAAAATCAAATAATATTATTTTATGTCCATTGGTGTTTTGCCTTTCTCTGTGTAAGGGTGTCGAATCTTCAGGAGCTGGAGTTACGGACAGTTGTGAGCTGCCCTGTGGTGCTGGGAATGGAGCAGGTCCTCTGGGGGAACAGCCAGTGCCCTTAACCACTGAGCCATCTCTCTGGCTAGTCTTCTGTTTTTATATTTGTTTAAAGACAGGGTCACATGTAGCCCAAGCTGGCCTTGAACTCACTACATAGCTGAAGGTGGAGACTGAACCCAGGACTTAGTGAATTCAAGGCAAGGACTCTGCCAAGGAGCTCTAGCCCAGGCCCTATTTCTGATCCTTAAAGACACCCAAAGGTCTCAGGAGTCACACTCTAGACTACATGGGATATTGTCTCAGAAAAGGGGAGAGGGAGGGAGAGAAAGAATTCTAGCCCTGAAATCACATTTTTTTACACATTGGCAACAAGGGGAAGAATTGGTAATGAGCAGACTAGCAGGGCTCTGGAGACAAGGGCATGAGCAGCCCAGAAGGAGTTTAAATTATGCTTTTTAATTTTTAGTTTGTTTTTAAAAATTATGCTGGGTGTAGTAGCACGTGCTTTTACTCCCAGCATCTGGAAGGCAGAGGCAGGAGGATCTCCGTGAGTTGAAGGCTAATCTACATAGTGAGTTCCAGACCATCCAGGGCTACACAGTAAGACCCCGTGTGTATGCACATGTGCCAAGGTCAGAGGACAACTTGCAGGGATCATTTCTCTCCTTGCACTAGGTAGGTCCCAGAGAATTGGAACTCAGATGTCAGGCTCGGTGGCAAGTGCCTTCATTCTCCGAACCATCTTGCTGGCCCTGTTTTTAATTTATTTATTTTTAAAAATATTTTTACTTGGGGGCTGGCGAGATGGCTCAGCGGTTAAGAACATTGCCTGCTCTTCCAGAGGTCCTGAGTTCAATTCCCAGCAACCACATGGTGGCTCACAACCATCTGTAATGAGGTCTGGTGCCCATCTCTGGCCTACAGGATTACATACAGACAGAATATTGTATGCATAATAAATAAATAAATAAATAAATAAATATCTAAAATATTTAGAAAAAGAAAAAATATTTTTACTTGTATGTATGAATGTTTAGGCCTGCATTATGAATGTGCCCACATGTGGAGGCCAGAAAAGGGCATTGAAACCTCTGGAATTAGAGTTACAGGTGGTTGTGAGTCATCTTGTAGGTGCTGGAAATTGAACCTGGGTCCTCTTCAAGAGGACCTCTACAATAGTAGCAAGTGCTCTTAACTGCTGGGCCATCTCTCCAGCTCCAATGTTTATTTATTTTCTTTTTCAAGACAGTTTGTGTTTTGGGTTTTTTTTAAGGTAAACTGGCTTTGATATCTTGCTCTTCTTTTTTTTTTTTTTTTTTTTTTTAGTCCTTTAAAACTATTTTTATTTCATGCGCATTGGTGTTTTCCCGGCATGTGTATCTGTGTGAAAATGTCAGATTCCCTAGAACTGGAGCTACAGACAGTTGTGAGCTGTCATGTGGGTGCTGGGAATTAAACCCGGGTCCTCTGGAAAAGCAGCCAGTGCTCTTAACCTCTGAAGGAAATGCGTGCTGAGGAGGAGTGCTGTGAGGGTTTCTGTGTTCAGGAGCAGTGGGGGCAGAATGGCGGACGCCGTATTTATACATGGAACTCAATGTTCACATGCTAGGCCAGCACTAACCACCAACCCAGCTCCCAGCTTCTCTGGGTATTCTAGGCAGGGGTTCTTTCCCTAAACCATGCCCCTACCCCCTAACTGGGGAATTCCAGGCAGAGGTTCTACCTAGTTGGCTCTGGAATTAGCACCAAGGAACTGGGATTGGGCACTTGGTGTCTTGGTTTATTTGTTGTCCCTGTCAGTTTCCCCCAGATTGCTCTGACATGAAGAAGCCTAAAGGCCATAATCCTAGCAGTATCAGGACAGAAGCCTTTGGGAAATCTCAGCATATGGTTTGGAGGATGTGGGCTTATGTGCCAGTGCTGCCCTGGAAGAAGGAAAGTCCCCAGGCATTCCTGGTGGTCACCTTAGGAAGTTCCTCTGAAGAGCTGGAATTCTGTCTTTGCGATCTTTCTGTATCTGTTACTTTGGCTATTCAACTGTGCCTTAACTTCTATCCTGTGACCACAGTGAATTTGAGCCAGGTGTGGTGGATGCATACCTTTAATCCCAGTACTTAGGAGGCAGAGTTTAAGGCCAGCCTGGTCTATTTAGTGATTTCCAGGTCAGCCAGGGTTGGGGGCGCTAACAAACAACAACTAAAAACCCAACTGGGTGCACCAGGCCGAGGGAACAGCCCAGAGCAAGGCTGGGGTGGGGAGAAGACTGTGCATGGGTGGGTGAGTTAGGTGCTGTCAGGAGCTAGCACACACTCCCAGGAGAGCCATGAAGGGTGTGGAACAGTCTGGTTAGCCGAAAGCTGGAGTACTGGAAGCTGGGCAGCAATTGGCATCCAGCCTCAGCCCGTCTGCATTTGCTGCTTCCAAGATGGGAAGGGCAGACAAATATTTGAAGAATGGAACAACGAGGACTTGCTGAGAGACTGAAGCTCAGAGTCAGGAAGTAAAGTACCGTGCTGTCCCACGGGCCTGTGTTTTAAGTCAGGGAAGCAGGCTCCGCAGCTGTTTGGGTACTTAGGACCCAAATTCTTTTCTTCTTCTTCTTCTTCTTAATTATTCATTTTTATTTTATATACTTGGCCTTAAAGATTGTATGCAGGAATCAGATCCCCTGGAACAGGAGTTAAAGACAGCTGTGAGCTGCCATGTGGGTGCTGGGAATTGAATCTAGGTCCTCTGGAAGAGCAGCCAGTGCTCTTAACCACTGAGCTATCTCTCCAGTCCAAGGAATTCAAATTCTACAAGTTGTATTTTTTTTTAATTTTTATTTTGAATGTGAAGGGATGGCACAGTATGTGTGTGGATGTCAGAGATCAACTTTTACAAAAAGGTCATTTTTATTTTATGTTTATGGATGTTTTGCCTGTAGGGAAGTCTTTACAAGTGAGTATCTGGTGCCTGAGGAGGCCAGAAGAGGTTGCCAGATTCCCTGGGCTTGTGAGCCACCATATATATCCTGGGTTCCCTGCAAGACCTGCCTGTGCTCTTAACACTGAGCCACCTCTCCAGCCCTCAGAGTCAACTTTTGGGAATCTATTTTCTCTTCCACCATATGGATCCCTCAGATTGAATTCAGATTGTCATGCTTGGGTGGAAAAAAACCCTTTACCTTCTGAATAATTTCTTGGCCCGTTCTTCTTTGAGATAATATATGACATAGCCCAGGCTAGGCTCCGGATTTATAGGTAGCTGGATGACCTAAACTTTTATTTGTTGTATTTCTTGTTTTTTTGTTTCATTTGTTTGTTTGTTTGTTTGAGACAGGGTTTCTCTGTGTTACTACTCTGGCTGTCCTGGAACTCTGGCCTCAAACTCACAGAGATTCACCTGCCTCTGTCTCCTGAGTGCTGGGATTAAAGGCGTGCGCCACCATGCCCAGCCTTATTCTTATCATGTGTGTATGATGTGTGAGTGCAGACCTATATGCCATGTGCACATGTGGAGGTCAGAGGACAACTCTGTGCAGTGGATCCTTTTTTTTTTAAGAAGTATTTTTTTTAAAGATTTTATTTATTTATTATGTATACAGCATTCTGCCTGCATGTATGCCTGCACACCAGAAGAGGGCACCAGATTTCATCATAAAAGGTTGTGAGCCACCATGTGGTTGCTGGGAATTGAACTCAGGACCTTTGGAAGAGCAGCCAGTGCTCTTAACCTCTGAGCCATCTCTCCAGCCCCTGCAGTTGGTTCTTTCTGTTCAACTTTACATGGGATCCAGGGGTTGAACTCAGGTACTCAGGCTTGTATGGCAATCAGTTTTATCCTCTGAGCCATCTCCCTGGCCCATTTTAATTTAATTTAATCTTATTTTATTTGTGGGACTGGGAATGGAACCTAGGGCCTCCTGCCTGGTAGGCAAGCCCTCTAAAACTGAGACACCGCCTCCCTCCCCCCATCCTGAAGAGTCTGATCAACCTCTAGTATACCCAGGTACTTAGATTTCTATTTATTTGCCCAATGTTCTGATGCTAGAAACTGGAGTTTATCTCAGATATTGCTGGGATGGTTATGGGCCCTGTGCAAACACTCCTGGCCTCCTCCCTAGCTTTCCCCAAAGCTCTCTGCATTCCTGGCTGCTTAGATGGTAGGGTATGTTTTGGGGAGATTGAGGTCATCAGACAGGTGTGGTCTGCAGTGGTTCAGCTTACAGGATCCTAACCCCCTGTCTCCCTGCAGCATTTCCAGAGCGTGTAGAGCTGGACCCTCTGCCCGCCTGGCAGCAGGTGGGTAAGAACCTCACCCTGCGCTGCCTGGTGAATGGTGGAACACCGCGGAGCCAACTCTCAGTCATGCTGCTCCGAGGGGAGGAGGTGCTGTACCGAGAGCCAGTGGATATGGACCCCAAAGAGATCACAACCACGGTGCTGGTGAGCAGAG
Organism: Dicrostonyx torquatus; assembly: GCA_028555095.1. Classification (NCBI taxonomy): domain Eukaryota; kingdom Metazoa; phylum Chordata; class Mammalia; order Rodentia; family Cricetidae; genus Dicrostonyx; species Dicrostonyx torquatus. The sequence goes on from JAQHUG010000150.1 coordinate 667,509, forward strand.
ATGACCACGAAGCCAATTTCTCATGTCGCACAGAACTGGACCTCAGGCCACAAGGGCTAGCATTGTTCCCGAATGTCTCCATGACCAGGCAGCTCCGGACTTTCGGTGAGGCTCTGGGAACCAGGGTATTCCTACATAGGGTGCAGGTGGGACCTTGGGAAGAAGCCAACCCCTGCAGTGGGGGCAAGGTGCTGAGAAAATGGTGATCTTGTTAGTGGAAGTTCTGGGACTGGCGAGATGGCTCATTGGGTAAAGGGCTTGCATCGAAGCTGGATGACATGAGTTCAGTTCCCAACTTCCAAAGGAGAAAGCTGACTCCTGAACCTCCTCAAGTGAGACATGTCCATGTATACACAGTAAATACATTAAGTAAATAGAAAGAAAAAAGGGGGACTAGAGAGGTGGCTCAGCAGTTAAGAACACTGCTCTTCCAGAGGACCCAGGTTCAATTCTCCGCACCCACATGGCAGCTCACAACTGTCTGTAAACTCAGGTTCCAGGGGATCTGACACCTTCACACCAATGTACATTAAAAAAGGAAGGAAGGAAGAAAAAAAGAAAGGAAGGAAGGAAGGAAGAAATGGGTTTGTGGGTGGCCCTTGCTCTTCCTTATGCCTGTCTTCTCTCTTTTTTTTTTTTTTTTTTTTTTGGTTTTTCAAGACAGGGTTTCTCTGCAACTTTGGAGCCTGTCCTGGGACTAGCTCTGTAGACCAGGCTGGCCTCGAACTCACAAAGATCCGCCTGTCTCTGCTTCCCGAGTGCTGGGATTAAAGGTGTGTGCCACCAATGCCCGACCTGTCTTCTCTCTTTAAGATCTTCCTGTGACCATCCTGAAGCTCGACACCCCTGACATCCTGGAGGTGGGCACCAAGCAGAAAGTGCACTGCTCCCTGGAAGGCCCGTTTCCTGCCTCTGAAGCCCAGATATCTTTGGAGCTGGGCGGCCAAACACTGACCTCCAAGAGCACAAACCACAGAGACTTGGTGTGGGCCACCGCCTTGGTGGAGGTGACTGCTGAGCTGGAGGGAACTCAGCAGCTGCGCTGTGTTTTGGAGCTGGCAGACCAGACCCTGAGGGCGGAGAGGACCTTGAGCATCTACAGTAAGAAGGGGTGGGCTTAGTCCAGAGATAGCTAGAGACTTGATACCAAGGAGGTGTACCAAAGGGTAGGACCCAGTGTAGGTGCCCAGGGGTGGAACTTCTGGGGGCCGTGGCCTAGGCGGGAGTCAGGACTGGGACCAGGGGCACAACTAACGCAGGTGAAAGTATTTTCAAGAGAAAGACCTGAGGTAGGGCGTAGTGACACACGCCTTTAATCCCAGCACAGGGGTGGTAGAGGCAGGTGGAATTGTTATGAGTTCGAGGCCAGCCAGGGCTACACAGTAAGACCCTGTCTCAAAAAACAAACAACAAAAGGAGGAACCCAGTCCCCGAATGTCCAATGCTGGAGGTTGAGGCTGACACTAGAGGGGGCCGCTGAGCTATCAAGGGCTGGGTTTGCATTGGGCGGGTTCACGGTGTGTCCTTCCCACAGGCTTTTCAGCTCCGGTCCTGACCCTGAGCCAGCCAAACGTCTCAGAAGGGAACCCAGTGACTGTGAGTTGTAAAGCCAGCGGTGGAGCGCAGGTGGTGAACCTGAGTGGTGCTCCTCCTGGGCCCCCGTCCCCGGAGGTCCAGTTCACGCTGAAGGCCAGAGCTGAGGATAACAAGCGACGCTTCTTTTGCTCTGCTGCCCTGAACGTGGCTGGGCAGGTGCTGTTTAAAAACCGGACCCTGGAACTACATGTGCTGTGTGAGTGGAACTGCCCGGTGGTAATTGCGGTCCCCTAGTGCCCCAGGTACCCTCTGAGCCCTTCCTGGCCTGTGTCCTCACACGATCATTTCTCCAGATGGTCCCTACCTGGATGAGAGTGACTGCCTGGGGAACTGGACCTGGCCAGAGGGGTCTCAGCAGACCCTGAAATGCGAAGCCAGGGGGAACCCATCCCCCACACTAAACTGCAGCCGGAAAGGAGATGGAGTCCAGCTGCCCAGAGGGGTAGTGGAGTCTGCCAAACGGGCGATGACCGGCACCTATGTGTGCTATGCTGAAAGCTCCCGTGGAAATGTCACCAGGGATGTGTTCCTGAGAGTGGACTGTGAGTGTCCAGGGGTATAGGGCTGGGTGAGTGGTGGGCAGGGTGCCAGGTGCTTAATCCTTATCATCCCCTTCTGTTGTTACTACACAGACCAGGACTATACCCTGATCATCCTTTTGGTGACAATGCTGGTCATTGTGGGCCTTATAATCATGGCAGCCATATACTTCTATAACCGCCAGAGAAAGATCAGGATATACAAGCTACAGAGGGCTCAGGAAGAGGCCATGAAACTCAAGGCACAAGTCCCTCCTCACTGAGCCACCAGGACACCAACACCTCCCTGGCCTCCCTCTGCGGGTAGCAGCTGGTGCTGCTTTTGAACAGAAAGGTAGACAGATAGTACCTCCCTGGCCCCCCTCTGCGGGTAGCAGCTGGTGCTGCTTTTGAACAGAAAGGTAGACAGATAGTGTTTACCCACCTCCTCTGGTTGTGACAAGACAAGATGGTGGCCTGGAATGCACCCATCAGACCTCCTTGGTTTCACACTTGTGGCCTCAGAACTGCGTGGTGGAGAGGAGGGAGCAACATCAAGGGCGTGGATCTGTGACCTGGACACACCCACAGCCTTGCAGGCCTTCAGTAAGGAAATGCTGACCTCATCTCTATTGCCCATGCTGAGGGCCCCTGCCTAAGGAAGAGTGATCTCCAATAGACACAAGCAGGAGTTAAAACGTAAGACCATACTTCCTCTGACACAGGAACGCTGGGACGTTGTCCCCAACTCTTCATGATGATGTATTTATTAATTCAATGTTTTACCTGCTATTTATTGAGTACCCTACACAGATACTAGAGCAGTGAGCAGGTGATCACATAGGTTCTTGTCTGGAGTCTATTGCAGGGGCTGTGCATACAACAGACCTGGAGAAAGGCTCTCACATGGGGCTAGGGCTCCTCTGTTGGTCAGGATGCTTTTCCCAAAGGAGCTGTCACAAAAATACTAAGTGGACTAGCAGTGGTTCCCTGCTCATAGGCCTCTCTTAGAGTCCCACATACATTCCTGTCTTTGCTCCCCATGTCAGCCCCCATACCTAAATATGGATGCCTACCCTTGGCAGCTGAACAATGGAGTCTCATGCTCATGAAATTGCATGAATCCCTGCATGTCCCACCTGGCTCCATCTCAAAGGGAAAGCCTGGAAGAAAATGCTGCAACCACTTAGGAGGGTCCTGCAAGCTGGGGTGGGGCACCCTCCCAGTTCAGAAGCCTTTCCTTTGCATCGATGAAGTTTTATGTTGGTCTTAGCCACTTGTGAGTTTGAGGACAGGTTACCTAAAGCTCCCTCTTAAGTATTCCTGACTCCCCACTTTTTTTTTTTTTTTTGAGACAGAGTTTCTTTGTAGCTTTGGAGCCTGTCCTGGAACTAGCTAGCTCTTGTAGACCAGGCTGGTCTTGAACTCACAAAGATCTGCCTGCCTCTGCCTCCCGAGTGCTGGGATTAAAGGCATGCGCCACCACAGCTCGGCACCCCACCTCTTCAAAGTGTTACCTGTTACCCTAACCCTGAGTCTGCAAACTAGCTTCTTGTTTGTTCTTTTCGTCGTCTTTGTTTTTTGAGACAGCATCTCTATGTAGCCTGAATGTACTGGAACCTGCTATGTGGAACGTGCTGGTCTCTAATTCACAGAGATCTGCCTGCCTGTCTCCTGAATGCTGGGATTAAAGGCCTGAGCTATTACAACACCCACTGAAATCTATTTAATGACCTTTTGGAGCTTAAGTGAAAGCTAAAGCCCCAGTTCAGAAAAGTGCAATGACTTTTGGTTAACTGTAGGGTCTGATGTGTCATTTGGGAGGAGGTGTGTTCAACAGGGCTGCTGGGCCCACTCTGGGGCGTGGCCAGGGAGTCTTATCTCCAGGGCCAGCTGAAACTTCCCTGGTCTCACGTACCGCACCGCGGGCTTTGTGCCATGGAGTCTGTCCTGCTCCCGTCGCTTTTGCTGGTGGCCGCCTATCCGTGGGGTGTGAGCTCCCACCATGAATGGAGGCAAAGCCCTCCCGCGCCTTCCGGGACCTCAACGCCTTTCTTGGTGCGTTTAAGCCCGGAGCTGGAGGCTGTGCCTCCCGGGGGCTCGGTGTGGCTTAACTGCAGCCACAGCTGCCCCCTGCCGGTGCGTTCCAGCCTGCGCACGCAGCTGCGCCAGGGAAAGACACTCAGTGGATCGGGTTGGGTATCCTACCAGCTGCTGGATGTGAGGGCCTGGAATTCCAAGGTGCGCTGCGTCGTCACTTGCGCTGGAGAAACGCGCGAGGCCACCGCCATGATCACCGCTTACAGTGAGGGAGACCGGGGTTCAGGCCGGGGTGGGGAGAAGGGTGGAGGAATGGGGTAGTTGGCAGTTACTTTAGGAGGTGCCTGCGGGTCTTACCCTTCTTGCCTTAGAACGGCCGAGAAGCGTTATCATGGAGCCTCCGGTCCTAATGGGCCACAAGTACACTCTACGCTGCTATGTGATACACGTGTTCCCCGTGGGGTTCTTGGTGGTGAGCCTGAGGAGAGGTGGCCGGGTGGTTTATTTTGAAAGTCTGGAGCGCTTCACCGGTTCAGATATGGCTAATGTCACTTTGACCTACGTGATGCGGGCAGGACCCAACGACCTCTGGCAACCACTCACCTGCCATGCACGCCTCAATCTCGACGGGCTAGTCGTGCGCAGCAGTTCTGCACCTGTTATGTTGAAGGTCCTCGGTGAGGCACACTGCAAACTCGGGGAATTGGTGCGGGAGAGGGGATGTTGTCACCCCAAGAGGGCCAGCAGAACAGGGGTGGGCTCCATTCACGCTTGGAGGTCCTCAGACCTCCTCGTTCCTGATTTTCACTCCCGCTCCCAGCTTTGAGTCCAGTCTCCAAAGCCTTGGCTTCTGCCTCCATCGCAGCCCTGGTGGGGATCCTCCTGGCTATGGGGACTGTCTACGTGCGCAAGTACCTGGCCATTCAGACTCAAGTTATAGACGGGTGTTCGATGCCTGACAAGAGGAAGGAAAAAGAAGCCCAGAGCAACTAATTCAGATACTCTTGTTGGATCAATAAAGCCTTCTTCCTCAGTCGTTGTCCTACGGTTCTTGGAGGAAGTGGTTTCATTTTTAGGGGACCCTGACGTCTCCAAACTCCTTGTTAATGGGTTGAAGATTTGTAGCTTAGGGGTACGTTTGTCTTGCCTTGGTTTCAATACCCGGTACCGGAGGAAACAACATCTCGTGTGTCTCAAGGCACCTGAAGTTTCTCCTTCAAGACCGGCTTGAGGTCCCAGAACCCGAGTTCCTCTCCGCGTTCAGTCTTGCTGGCTTTATCCCTGCAGGGCCGGAGGGCTAAACTCGCCTCTCCTGCAGGCCGAGTTGGGGAAGGACAGGCTCTTAATATGGCCTTTTCTGATTGGCTCTGCGTATACACACCATAGCTCTGATTGGAAGCTAAGTTTCCCTTCTCTTTTCTTCTCCCTTGCGGATCTTGAGCGTTGCTGAGGCCAGTGGGTGGAGCTAGACCCGGTCCCCGGGGTTACCATTAATGAAGGGGGAGGGGAAACACAAGATTGGGCGGGGTCTCCTGCACGGAGTAGAAGAAGCAGATACCCAGATTGGAAATCTAGCATAGCAACAAGTCTGAGATGATTGCTCAGACCACATGGGCTGTCACAGACTTCCATCCTGGCAACGCGTTTGTTGTCACCGGTCCAGGCATGCATGTGGGGAGGGGTGTCAAAGCTTAGAGACAGACGCGAGGTCACAAGTGTCCCCAGTTGATCTTCTGGTTCAGCTTGGATTGCTGAATCTTGCACTGGTTATCCAGCAGAGGCTGCGGCGCCCATGGTGAGGAATGTGCAGATGCTCTCCTGAGAGACTCGATTCACAACAGCATTGTAGACACATTCCCGCTGCACGCTGGGTAAATACAGATTGTGTGCCGAAACCGACTCTAATTTAGACGCCCGCGAACGCGGCGCACACGCACACGTGTCTGCGATTCGCGGGCACTTGATTCCCCCCCCCTTCGTCGCCGCGTGCACGGAGGAGGTCTTAGGGGCGTGGCTCCCATCCTCAATCTGCTGGAGGTCAAAGCTAAGCCTCAGTTAAGGGAGGCTTCCCCACACCCTCCTCTTAAAACCACCTTTCCAGCATACTACGACTTCCCAAGATTCTACAAGCAACCCACCATCCACCTGCTCCAAGGGGCGCTGGTGGAAGGCCGAAGATGGGCGTGGCCTGGAACCCTAGCGCGTTATTTCAGAATCTATACTTAGGATGGTGGAGTTTGGGCAGGGCCTATAGCATCCCTCCCCTCCATTGCCACAGATGACGCGGGAGAGCGTGGTCGCCCCCAAAAGGCTTTAGACCATCAGACCGCTCCACGTAGACCCCCCTCCCCTTACGGGGTACCGCTCCTGCCTGGTCAGCTAGTCTGCTCTTAGCCTAGAGCAGCCCAGTGCGTGCTCGCCTCCCGGCAGTTCGCCCCCCATCACCGCCTCTGCCACCGCCCCCTCCTTGGAAACCAAGTTACCAACGTTTAAACCAATCCCTGGGCGCAACTCTGCCACCCCCACACTCCACCCGCTGCGCTGCGCCGTCCTCCCAGCCCGGCTCTCCATCACTCGCGCTCCCCTCGCCTCCTGCGTTCTCCCCTCCCTGGCAGCGGCGGCGATGCCGGGGCCTTCGCCAGGGCTGCGCCAAGCGCTTCTCGGCCTCTGGGCGGCCCTGGGCCTGGGGATCCTCGGCATCTCAGGTAAGAAGAGCCGGCCCGCGGAGCCAGGTGGACAAGGCGGGGGCGGTTTTGAAGGACCCGAGAGGGCGGCCCGGGTGTCCCTCCAGGCTCCGCCCTCTTCTTGCTTCCCACGCTTCTGCCACCACTGGAACCCGGGGCTTCTCCCCATCCCTCCTCCACCCCAACACACCTCGATCTTTCAGATCTGAACCCAGCACCTTTTCTGGGTTCGGGGTTTTGCACCTAACCCCGCTCAGGAGACACTGTGGCTTTTCCTAGTCTTTCCTGCTCTGTCGTGCCCTATGGTTCACGGACTGGCATCATCCCTATTCGTGATCCTCAAAGACCCCCATCTCCTCAACTGTTATGACTCAGAGGCTCTGTACCCTCTCCACTTGTAGCCCTGACAACCAGCTTTTCTGGGGCTTTTCCCGCGGTTCCTTCTAGGAGTCCAGCCTTGGCTTTCTGTCCAAGTTACTCAAGTTTGGGGACAGTCTCCTTTAAGCCTTTGACTCAGTGTCGTCCCCACGCTTTCGCCCCCAGCCTCAGTGTATCTTCCCACTATTTCCTGACGATCTACCAGAGTCTTGCGACTCACTTGGTTCCCCATCCCCCCCCGAGTCTCCTCCCCACTACTGACGTGTGCATCCGAGACCCCATTCTCCCCGCACCGAGTTTCCCCATCTGTGCCTTAGAGAGCAAGGCTTCCAGAGACGCCCCTCTGAGAGTGTGCCAGCCTCGAAGCTTGAGTGGGATGCGGGACTCCCGTGCTGTTTCTTGGCGGTGGCCTCTCCTCGTCCTTGCTGAGACCCCTGATTTGGGATATAGAGGCGCTAAGATTTCAGAGAGGGGGTCCCCAGGCTGAGCCCGCGTTTTCCCGGGCAGCGGTCGCTCTAGAACCTTTCTGGGCGGACCTTCAGCCCCGTGTGGCGCTCGTGGAGCGCGGGGGCTCGCTGTGGCTCAACTGCAGCACTAACTGTCCCCGGCCGGAGCGCGGTGGCCTGGAGACCTCACTGCGCCGGAACGGGACCCAGAGGGGTCTTCGCTGGCTGGCTCGACAGTTGGTGGACATCCGAGAGCCAGAGACCCAACCCGTCTGCTTCTTCCGCTGTGCGCGCCGCACACTACAAGCGCGTGGGCTCATTCGAACTTTCCGTGAGTTCTGGGTGGTCACGCCCCTTAGGTCTCTGGACCTCCCCTTCAAGCTCCGCCCACCGGCCCTCACTCCCTCCTTTCCATGCGCAACCGGGTGAGCGTTGCCGCTCACTAGAGCCGAAGTTTCGGTCCCTTGCAGAGCGGCCGGATCGGGTAGAGCTTGTGCCGCTACCTCCTTGGCAGCCCGTGGGCGAGAACTTCACCTTGAGCTGCAGGGTTCCGGGAGCGGGACCCCGAGCGAGCCTCACGTTGACTCTGCTGCGGGGCGCCCAAGAGCTGACCCGCCGTAGTTTCGCGGGCGAGCCACCCCGAGCGCGCGGTGCGGTGCTCACCGCCACAGTCCTGGCGCGCAGGGAGGACCATGGGGTCAATTTCTCATGCCTCGCCGAGCTGGATCTGCGGCCACACGGCCTGGGACTCTTCGCGAACAGCTCCGCCCTCAGACAGCTCCGCACCTTTGGTGAGTGTGGACCCTAACTGACAGGTTTTAAGAAGTTTAGGGCAGCCGGTTGTGGTGGCGCACGCCAGTAGGATTTGCTGAAGGAGGCAGAGGTAGGAGGATCACGAGTTCGAGGCCAGCCTGGGCTACACATTGCCGGGCAGTGGTGGCGCACGCCTTTAATCCCAGCACTCGGGAGGCAGAGACAGGCGGATCTTTGTGAGTTCGAGACCAGCCTGGTCTACAAGAGCTAGTTCCAGGACAGGCTCCAAAGCTACAGAGAAACCCTGTCTCGAAAAACAAACAAACAAACAAAAAAGAAGTTTAGGGCAGCCAGGTGTAGTGTCGCACGCCTTCAGTCCCAACACTTCGGAGGCAGAAGCAGAGGTAAGGCAGATCTCTGTGAATTTAAGCCCAGCCTGAACTACACAGCCAGGGCTGCCTGAAGTTTAGTGCCTAGCCCTTACTTCAACACGATTACTAGCTTAAGTGTTTACCTCTGTGGGCTTTTTTGTTTTTATATTTATTTATTTAGAGAATGCACTCCCCACGGTGCATGTGTGGAAGTTAAAGGACGACTTTAGTGAAAGTTGGTTCTCTTCCACAATATGGGTCCTAGAAATCAGGTCGTTAGGCTTGGCGGCCAGCTGAATTCGCTGAGCCATATCGCTGGTCCTTTTGTATTTTATGATGAAACCAAACAATGCATACAAATTGCATGGTCCACACTGAACGCTTAATATATAAACTCGAGCTCTGGTTCTTTGTCTCCCCCAGCCCTGCCTCCAGTTCCCCCGAGCCTAGTTGCTCCCCGATTCTTAGAAGTGGGCTCAGAAAGGCCAGTGAGCTGCACTTTGGATGGACTGTTTCCTGCCCCAGAGGCTGGAGTTTACCTCTCGCTGGGAGATCAGAGGCTGCATCCCGATGTGACCCTCGATGGCGACAACCTCGTGGCCACTGCCACAGCTACGCCAAGTGCAGAACAAGAAGGCATCACACAGCTGATGTGCAGCGTGACCCTCGGGGGCGAAAGCAGGGAGACCCAGGAAAATCTGACTGTCTACAGTAAGGAGAATCGAGGATGGGCTTCAACTGCCTGGTCTGGGATCAGTCTCACGAAGGCAGAACCTGTAAAGTGGGCGGGGCCTCCACACCCGAATTGGCAAGGCCGGAGAGTTCCAGGGCAGGAGCAGAGGGAAGCTAGAAAGGAATAGAAGGGGAGGTGTTGAATTACCTGAGGGGGCGTGGCCAGTGAACCCCACCCAATGTTTTAAACACACTCCCCAGGTTTCCCTGCTCCACTTCTGACTTTGAGTGAGCCAGAAGCCCCCGAGGGGAAGGTGGTGACTATAAGCTGCAGGGCTGGGGCTCGAGCCCTTGTCACCTTGGAGGGAATTTCTGCTGCGGTCCCGGGGCAACCCGCTGAGCTCCAGTTAAATGCCACAGAGAACGACGACAAGCGGAGCTTCTTCTGCGACGCTGCCCTCGAAGTGGATGGGGAGATTCTAAGAAAGAACCAGAGCGCTGAGCTTCGTGTCCTGTGTGAGTGGGTATTCACCCTTTCTTTGTGACCTCCAAGGACAATACCGCCGGCCCCATCTTTAACCATACGGTATTTCCTCTGCCTCTTACTTGCAGATTCACCCCGGCTGGATGACTCAGATTGTCCCAGGAGCTGGACATGGCCCGAGGGTCCAGAGCAGACCCTCCACTGCGAGGCCCGTGGGAACCCAGAGCCCTCGGTGCACTGTGCCAGGGCTGATGGCGGGGCAGTGCTGGCGCTCGGCCTGCTGGGCCCAGTGACTCGCGTCCTCGCAGGCACTTACCGCTGCACAGCGGTCAATGGCCAAGGCCAGGCAGTCAAGGATGTGACCCTGAGTGTGGAGTGTGAGTGGGGAGAGGTTGGCATTCGCATCTCTGCATCTCTTTTGGGAAGCTGGCCTACAGAAAGGGAAAGAGGCCCGCCCAGCTCCAGCAGGGATTGGGAGGACACTGAGGGAAGTGGGAGGGTGAGTGTTCATCAACTTGGTTGTGGAGCCTGGGCACAGTCTGGCAGTCAAAACTGGGAAGTGTACCTGGGAAGGTCCCATGAGTGCTTTGTGGGAATCAGTCAGGAAAAGGGCCTGACCAATTGAGTTTCTCTCCAGAACCCATGTAAAGGTGGAAAGAGAGAGCTGCCTCCGACCTCCATGCATGGGCTGGGTAATGCTTTCCCACACAGAGCAAACAAATAAATAAAACAGTTCAGGCAGGACTAAGGAGACACGGGGAGGGGGGGCAGTAGTGGCACAAATCTTTAATCCCAGTACAGATCTCTGTGAGTTTGAGGCCAGCCTGGTCTACACAGTGAGTTCCAGAACAGCCAGGACTACACAGAGAAACCCTATCTTCAAAAATGAGAGAGAAACAGAGAGATATCCCATGCAGGATATAGCTTGCCAAACCCTTTCTGGAAGTAGAAGGCAGAAAGAAGGGTCATTGGGGGAATTCAATGGGTTTTTTAATCAATTGGTAGATTGCTTTCTTTTTTTAAAAAAAGATTTATTTATTTATGTATACAGTATTCTCAGTATGTATGCTGCAGGCCAGAAGAGGGCACCAGACCTCATTATAGATGGTTGTGAGCCACCATGTGGTTGCTGGGAATTGAACTCAGGACCTTTGGAAGAGTAGGCAGTGCTCTTAACCACTGAGCTACCTCTCCAGCCCCAAGGTAGATTGCTTTCTTAGCATGTATGAAGTTCCACCCTCTGCATAGCATAATTAAAGCCCAGAACTTGGAGATAGGAGGCAAGAGGAACAGGAGTTCAATTTAGTCCTCAGTTACATGAGTTCAAGGCCAACCTGAGGTACAGGACATCCTGCCTTACAAAACAAATTCCGTTCCAGATGCCCCAGCGCTGGACAGTGTAGGCTGCCCAGAACATATTATTTGGCTGGAGGGAACAGAGGCATCGCTTAGCTGTGTGGCACACGGGGTCCCACCACCTAGCGTGAGTTGTGTGCGCTCTGGGAATGAGGAAGTCATGGAAGGGCCGCTGCGTGTGGCTCGGGAGCACGCCGGCATTTACCGATGCGAAGCCATCAACGCCAGAGGATCAGCGGCCAAAAATGTGGTTGTCACGGTGGAATGTGAGTAGGGGTGGCTGAAAAGAAGAGCACACGGGTATCCTCTGTCCTCAATGTGAACTCCTATTTCCCTGCTTCCTAGATGGTCCCAGTTTTGAGGAGCTCAGTTGCCCGAGCAACTGGACGTGGGTAGAAGGATCTGGAAAGATGTTTTCCTGTGTAGTTGATGGGAAGCCAGAACCACGCGTAGAGTGCCTGGGCTCCGAGGGTGCTAGTGAAGGGGTGGTATTACCCCTGGTGTCCTCAAACCCTGGTCCTAGAAACTCTAGTAACCTGTCACCGGGCATCTACCTCTGCAACGCCACCAACCGGCACGGTTCCACAGTCAAAACTGTCGTCGTGAGCACAGAGTGTGAGCAGGGAGGGGGGCAGGTGGGCGGGAAGTACGGGGTATCCCAGGGTCCCTCCCTTCCCTGACGCCCCTCCTTTTGATGGTTGCTCTGCAGCGCCGCCACAGATGGATGAGTCCAGCTGCCCAAGTTATCAGACTTGGCTGGAAGGAGCTGAGGCTACCTCTCTGACCTGCAGTGCCAAGGGCCGCCCCGTTCCTCTGGTACGCTGCTCCAGGGAGGGTGCCGCCAGGCTGGAGAGGCTGCGTGTGTCCCGAGAGGATGCGGGGATCTACCGCTGTGTGGCCACCAACACGCATGGCACTGATTCGCGGACGGTCACCGTAGGTGTGGAATGTGAGTGAGGATAGTGCTGGATGGAGGCGACTCAGACCGCCAGCAAGGTGCCCGGAGGGCTGGAGTTATAGTCCAGTGGATGGAATGCTCAGTTAACGCGCGCGCACAAAGCTATGCATTCTATTCCCAGTACTCTTTAGTTCAAACACTTGGGAGGCAGAGGCAGGCAGATATCTGTTCCAGGACAGCCTGCTCTCTGTCCAGGACAACCTGGTCTATGTCGAGGCTACAACCCCCCCCCCCCAGGATTACATAGATTCTCTCTAGCTCGCTTTCTCTCTCTCCTTCCCACATCAGCCATGGGAGGGGAGAATCGCAGACCCATGGGAATTCAGAGGGACTGTTTTCAGTACCCCTCAGTAAGAAACAAGCGCTTCTGTTCCCACAGTAAGGTAGGTAGGTGGTGGGAGTGGGACTCTCATAGGAGGCAGCGGTTTTGCCCTCATCCCAGGAGGGATGGTCTGAGGCTGATTGTGGATATCCCCATCCCGAGGATGCTTGCTTGATTAACGCCAGTGCTGAGCAGCCTCTTTGTGCCCCTGCAGACCGGCCTATAGTGGCCGAGCTGGCGGCCTCGCCCCCAAGCGTGAGGCCTGGCGGTAACTTCACTCTGACCTGCCGTGCAGAGGCCTGGCCTCCAGCACAGATCAGCTGGCGCACGCCCCCGGGGGCTCTCAACCTCGGCCTCTCCAGCAACAACAGCACGCTGAGCGTGGCAAGCGCCATGGGCAGCCACGGCGGCGAGTATGAATGTGCAGCCACCAATGCGCATGGGCGCCACGCGCGACGCATCACTGTGCGCGTGGCCGGTGAGTGGAGGGTTCTTGGGGTGGAGGTGGGGCAAGGGACATGCAACAACGGAGTGACCTAGGCCTCGGGGTGACTGACCCCGACTCTACCTCTCGGTATGCAAGACCAAAGGGGGCCAAATGTGGAGGCTAAGGGCGCTAATGGATGGGGCTGTTGGTGACAGGTTAGGGGAAAGAAGTGGAGGCAGAGAATGGACAGGAGGCAGGACAATGCTGCCCGCTTGTGTGTCCCATATGGAGGGAAATACGGGAAGTGGAGGCAGAATGATTAAGGTTAAGGTCGTCATCCTTAGCCATACAGGGAGTGTAAGGCCAACCTATGCCACATAACACCTTTCAAACACACAAAAGGAAGAAAAGACTTCCAAGGACAGACCTGGGGTTGGGGGGGAGTCACAGCAGAGTGGGTACTAGTTGCTAAGAAACACTTGACCCAATTTACTCTCCACCATGTCACTGCAGAGGAACTGGGGTCAGAGATGTCCTCAGTGTAGCTGATGGTGACCCCAATGTCTATCCTGGGGCTGGGGTCTATCAGAGCTAGAGGAAGGCTGTCCCCTTAGGGGACATGAGGACGGTGTAGAGGGTACAAGGGCTTATAATCATATGGTTTAAGAGGGGTGTACATTGGTATTTTGGGTTTCCCCGATGCTGGAGAGGCCTTTCTGGGCCCCTTCTGTCAGGCTGCAGTAGCAGGTGCATAGGGACTGGGGGAGAGTAGGGGCTTGCTCACCCTGGCGAGGGTCTGCGCCCACAGGTCCGTGGCTGTGGGTCGCTGTGGGCGGCGCAGCAGGGGGCGCGGCGCTCCTGGCCGTGGGGGCCGGCCTGGCCTTCTACGTGCAATCTACGGCCTGCAAGAAGGGCGAGTACAACGTCCAGGAGGCCGAGAGCTCTGGCGAGGCGGTTTGTCTCAATGGAGCGGGCGGGACACCAGGAGCTGAAGGCGGAGCTGAGACTCCAGGCACTGCCGAGTCACCTGCAGATGGCGAGGTCTTTGCCATCCAGCTGACAGCCTCCTGAGCCTCTGGGGGGCCTCCCCAAGCACCAGGGCGGACAAATGTATTGTTCGCTCTCTTTATGTATTTATTCAACTCCAGGGGCATCACCTCCGTTTTCTACCCATTCCCCTCAGTAAAGTTTTTATAAAGGACTCTGAATCTCTGTCTGTAATGTATAGCAATGGGGGTTGAATTCCAATCTCAAGGGACATATTATATACATGTATATATAACATATATATATATATATATAACATATATATGTTATATATGTGTGTATATTTTTTGAGGTTGGCCTGAAACTTCCCATGTGGCTGAAAATGTCTTTGTGAGATCCTTCTGACTGTAATTCCAGTGGGCACCACCACACTTGGTTTTTGAAGTCCTGGGAACAGAACCGTTAGCTTCCAACATGCTCTGCCAACCAAGCTTCAGCTACATCCCCACTCTTTTGTTTTGTTTTGTTTTGTTTTTTGTTTTTTCGAGACAGGGTTTCTCTGTGGCTTTGGAGCCTGCGCTGGAACTAGCTCTTGTAGACCAGGCTGGTCTTGAACGCACAAAGATCTGCCTGCCTCTGCCTCCCGAGTACTGGGATTAAAGGCGTGCGCCACCACCGCCCAGCTGGTTTTGTATTTTTTTAAGACAGGGTCCTATGTAGTCCAGGCTGGACTGGAACTCCTTCTGTAGGTGAGGATGACCCATCCTCTCTTGAACCCATTTTCTCGCCTCTACCTCTTGAGTCAGACCTCAAGAGTTATTCATTGAGCTAATCATGGTGGTGCACGCCTTTAATCCCAGCATCTGCAGGCAGAGATGGGGGAATCTCTGTAAGTCTGAAGCTAGCCTGATCTACAAAGCAAGTTCCAGGACAGCCAGAGCTATACAGAGAAACCCTGTCTTGAAGAAACAAACAGGCAAGCAAACAACAATGAACTAAGAGTTTTTGAGGGGCTGGAAAGATGCTCAGGTTAAGAGTGCATACTGCTCTTACAGAAAACCCAAATTCAGTTCCCAACTCTAGGGGGGTTCAACATCTGGCCTCCACCTGCACTGCAGGCGTGTGCCCTCCATAGGCAAACACGCACATATACACATAGATAAAAATTAAGAAATAGTTCTTCAAAGCACTTTTTTGATTTTATTTTTATGAATTTCCAGTATGTTCCAAGCCATCTCTGCATCCTGAAACCTGGAGCTGATGCCCGACCTCCTATACAGCTGCCTACAACAAAAGGACACTTGGGAAGGGTGGGGACCAGCTCCTTTTCCGTCCCTCCCACTTACCTCTTCCGCCCATTTGCTGCCCTCTGAGCCCTCTGCTCCTCCAGGCCTGGTTATGGTCACAGCCAGGTTCCTTTTCCAGCATATGCGCTGCCATCTCACCCCTTCCCAGTGGCCTGTGGATTTCCGGCTTGAGTAAAAAGGCTAAAGGTGTCAGTGCAAGTATGAGTGACAAGCCCCTGTATCCCTGGCACTAGAGATTAGAGACAGGTGAATCACAAATTCAAGCTAGTCCTTGAGTAAGTATCCAGTTGAGGCCAGTCTGGGACAAGAACCTTACCTCAGAAGCAAACCAACGGAAAATGTTGCAGGGGCTCAGTAAAGTAGCTGCCACAGATCTGAGTTCAGTCCCCAACCCCCAAGTAAAAATCGAGGTGGACGTGGGCCAGTCACATCTCGGTGGGTAAAGGTACTTGCTGCACAAATCTGGCAACCTGAGTTTGATCCCTTCTACATAAAAAGGTAGAAGGAGAGAACAGATAGCACAAAGATGTGCTCTGACCTCCTCACGCACACTGTGGCACTCCATGTCCCCCACATCACACACACTAAGGGTGTCATGGCCGTGGGGAGGGGGAGACAAGCAGATGGTCCCGACAGCTAGAGATCCTGGTGGGGATGAGCTGGGAAAAGTGCTTGACACTAAGCCTGATGACATAAATTCAGTCCCAGGACTGCCATGGTGGTGGAAAAAAAAGTTGTCCTCTGACCTTCACCTGTATGCTATGACACAACACCACATGTGCAGGCGCGCACGCGCGCGCACACACACACACACACACACGACAGTGACTACAGCCCTTCACTTTTTTTTTTTTTTTTTGGTTTTTCGAGACAGGGTTTCTCTGTAGCTTTGGAGCCTGTCCTGGAACTAGCTCTTGTAGACCAGGCTGGTCTCAAACTCACAAAGAAAGATCCGCCTGTCTCTGCCTCCCGAGTGCTGGTGGTGCATGCGCCACCACCACCCGGCACTGTTTCTTCTCTTAAAGAGTGAGCCGCTACCCACTCTCCACACCTTCTCCTTCCTGTGTCCACCTGTGCCTCCTCAGTGTATCCCAGACTTGCCTTTCCACTCTGCCTGGCACAGTCCACTGCAGATAAGTACACACACGGATGGCTGCCACCCCCACAATGCAGCTCCTCCCTTCCCCCTTCCAGAACAGAGGCAGAAGGCAAGAACAGCTGGGCCTTCTCCCAGCAGCCTCCTCCTCAGTTTCTGCTCCCTGAAAAGCAGGAACACAGCTCTGGTGAGGGAAGTGGTCTAGGCAGCTCCTACCTCCATTGGTTGCTCAGATGCAAACATTTAATCAGCAAAGATGAGAACAGGAAGCAGGACAGAAGACAGCGAAGCTATGCCAGGGACACAAGAAAGACAGCACAGACTAAGTGAGAGCCCCTGCCAGGCTCTCCTCAACCCCTGAATTATCTATTCAATCCTAACTGCCTCCCTAAGCTTCCTGCTGTCCAGTGTAGTTCCTGTTGGCTTTTTGTTTTCTGAGACAGGATTTCTCTGTGTAGCTTTGACTGTCCTGGAACTTGCTTTGTAGACCATGGTGGCTACACAGTGTAGATCACAGAGATCTCCTGCTACTGCCTCCCAAGTGCTGGGATTAAAGGTATGCACCACCATGGCTAGGGAGCTTGAGCTCCTAAGCAAAAGATTGACAGAGTCAAATGTGTGCTGAGGAGCTTCTGGAAGGCTGTAAAGCCTGAGGAGCAGTTCACAGCAGAACCATGATGGAACAGTACAGGTGAAGACGATCAAGCTGCCCCAGGGGTGGGTGATCACCGCCCCAAACTAAGGAGTGCACATTTCTCTCCAGCAAAAGATTATGTTAGGGGTGGAGATGGTTTGCCCAGTCAGGAGCTCCCTGAACAGCCAGGAATGATGAATGGGGAGGCCACAGCCACTGTGCCAACCCAGGGAGCCTGCGGGTGCAGCAGGGGAAACCTGGACCACATTCACCTTTGGCCCTGAGTAGGTCTGAGCAGATTAAGACAGGCCACTGACTTGGTTAGGGTGGAGAGATGTAGGGTGGCTCTGTGGAAGAGCTCTGGGATATGGCCATCTGTCTGAAAATAAGGTCCAACAAGTTGACAAGACTGGATATCTCAGCTGGTCTTCAGTATATTCTGGAATCCAGAGAAGTAGGCTCTACTGCTAGCGAAGGAATGGACTTGCCAGGGAGAGTGAGGGCCAGCAGGCAAGGACAGCAAGCTTCCTGCTTCCATGTCCTCTGTAGAGGCTGCCAGCAGAGGGCATGGCCCAGACTAAAGGTGGATTTTTCCCACTTCAAAGATCTGGATTAAAATTGGGTCTTCCACCGGGCAGTGGTGGCGCATGCCTTTAATCCCAGCACTCAGGAGGCAGAGGCAGGTGGATCTCTGTGAGTCCGAAACCAGTCTGGTCTACAGAGTTCCAGGACAGCCAGAGCTGTTGCACAGAGAAACGCCTGTCTTGAAAAACAAACAAACAAACAAATCCCTCACAGGTGTGCCAGTCATTTAGGTTTTAGTTGACTACCGAGAAAGCATTACAACTCCACTCCCTGTCAAATTGACAGAAACTTATCTCCTTATGGCTTGCTTGATTTTCAAATAAAAACGGTAACCATGTCATAATTTACGCTTAATATGATATAACTATGCCTCATACAACTGAAAAAGTATAAATTTAGAGTGGGTGGCAATGTCCCTTGAGGTACTTTTTTTTTTTTTTTTTTTTTTGGTTTTTCGAGACAGGGTTTCTTTGTGGCTTTGGAGCCTGTCCTGGAACTAGCTCTTGTAGACCAGGCTGGTCTCGAACTCACAAAGATCCGCCTGCCTCTGCCTCCCGAGTGCTGGGATTAAAGGCGTGCACCACCACTGCCCGGCCATTTTTTTTTTTTTTTTTTTTTATCTCAAACTTAAATGATAATTATTGATATTCTCTTAAGTAGTGCTACATTACACAATAAATCATGGAAAGAAAAGATAGTTATCTGCACAAACACATTCTTAACAAAATGCAACAGAAACACTCATGTCAATTATAATCCTCTTTTCTGCAACTGGTCACGTGGCCTTGGGAGTTGTTTATAACTACCTTCCTCTGCTACCCACCTGTATTTCCTCCAGTCTCAGCAAGCTCTTTCTGAGGAGTGACCCACACCATCATCCCTGATGGATCTGTGCGCTTTGCCATCCTGTCTGCATTGGGCTGTTGTAGTTTCTCATTGACTTTAACCACAGGATGGTAGCACCAAGACAGGCCATAAAAGATCTCCTGCACTCCAGACATAATCTTCCTTACCTCCATTGTGTGGAGAAGCAATCTGGATCTGTCACGCCGTCCTAACACTGCTATTCCTTTCTTAGCTTGTTGACTTAAGGGCATCAGAAACCCCAAGTGGCCAGGGGAAGTTTGAGCGTCCAGCTCAATGTCATGTTTGTGTGGCTTCCCAGGCAAGAGTGCTCCCCACTCTGGAAACAAAACTTCTAGACCTGTAGAACTTCAGGTCAGAGGACCAGGAAGCAAAAAGTTTGCTAGTGGGTCACTAGGGGTGGTAGTGAGTGGAATCCTTCCCTTTGTTACCCTTGATTCATGGACCTGTGAATCCTGCTGTGGAAGAAACTATACCATGTGTTAGATGCTGATTCAGAGAACCCTGCCCCAGCCCTCCAGGCTGCTGCTAGAGTTGTGTGGTTTGTTTATTTGTTTTGTCTCTAGTGTTTTTTTTTGTTTTTTTTCCCCAAGACAGGATTTCACTGTGTAGCCCTGATCATCTTGGAAATATCTCTGTAGACCAGGCTGGCCTGGACCTCTCAGAGATCCACCTGCCTCTGCCTCCTGAGTGCTGGGATCAAAGGCATGCGCCACCACTGTCCGGCTGAGTTACTATTCTTACAGAATTCTTTGTTACAGGCCAGGCCATTATGAACATTGCTTTGTCTATACTGCCCATTATAATAACAACAGTCACCCTGCCTTTGGTTATCTAGTGCTTCCAGCTGCCCCCTGCTACTTGATGGCCCAATTAAACCCATTGTACTTAATCCATCCCACCCTAAGGTCTGGTACAAGTAGAAGGGCAACAACAAAACTCTCCAACGTGCTGGTGCCCCCTCACCATTTTATGTCCTGTGGGACTAGTGAAGGCCATGTCTTCTGGGCCTTCCCATTGTGGAGGATTAGGTTTTACACAGAGAATCCACTCGAGCATTGCAATTGTCCTGAGCCTAAAATCCCCTCATCAACACTAAGCCAAGGGATAGCAGGCATCTCCAACCCCTTTGTAATAGGCCAGCTTTTGGCAAGTGCTTCAGCCAACCATTCAAGCAGACTCTGGACACCTTTTTCAACTGTGGGAGCTTCCATATTAAACCTAGAATCTCCACTCAGAGGGTGCATATTAATAAACTCGGCTCAATCCAGTTCCATGTTCATTCTCTGGAGAAGTCTTTGTTAATGCAGATGACATGGAGCTAACCACTGAGTGTTTTGCAGATTAGAAAAGCCATGAGAGGGGCTGGAGAGATGGCTCAGTGGTTAAGAGCATTGCCTGCTCTTCCAAAGGTCCTGAGTTCAATTCCCAGCAACCACATGGTGGCTCATAACCACCTGTAAAGAGGTCTGGCGCCC
>JAQHUG010000150.1:697558-708509 GCA_028555095.1 Dicrostonyx torquatus
TGTTTGGCCTGGAACTTACTGTGTAGACCAGGCTGGCCTCAAACTCACAGAGATGCAGCTGCCTCTGCCTCCTGAGTGCTGGGATTAAAGGTGTGTGTCACTTGCCCTGCCTCACATGTATGCATGCATGGGAGCTAGAGGTCAAGCTGGGTGTCTTCCCCAATGGCTCAGTCTTCTTATTTATTTAGGTGTGTTGAGGGGGTGGCACCCTGCCAAAGTGCATTCATGTGGAGGTCAGACACAATTTTTGGGAGTCTGTTGTTTCTGCTGGGGAACATGGGTCTATCTATGCCAACACTCCCAGTTTAAGACTCAAAAACTAAAAAAATGGGTGTAGGAGGCCACTTGTCTGTGACGCCAGCCCAGGGAAGGACCCTTGGATGGTCAAGGTCAGTTTAGCTCAAGCAGCTCTGTGTTCAGGGAGAGACCCATCTCAAAAAGTAAGGTGGAGGGCCAACAAGATGGTTCTGGGAAGAAAGGCCCTTACTGCCAAGCCTAATGACCTGACTCCATTCCTGGAACCCACACGGTAGAAGGAGAGTGCTGATCCCCAAAACTGTGTGTCCTCTGACCTCCACAGGCATGCTGTGCACCTGCACACACACAATTAAAACGTCAAAACAGCTAGGCGAGGAATGGTGGTGGTGTCTGCAGTTTTAGCACTGGGGTGGTAAGGCAGCCACACAGAAAATCTGTCTTACAAAATAAAACCAAGAATCGAGACAGGGCCATGTGGTGCAGCTCAGGCCAGTCTCTAACTTTAATCCTTCTCCCAGTTTGTGCCCCATGTGAGTATGCAGGTGTGTGGGTCACACTACAAGTTACCTAGGGGAAAACTCAGATGGCCAGGCCGTGTGTATGCGCCTTTCCTAGATGAGCCATCTAGCTGGCTGGCTTGTTAAAAAAATTACTTGCTTTTCTAAAATTAAACTGAAAAGTTTTTGTATGTGTATGTATATGGGTGTTTTGCCTGTGTGTGTGTGTGTCATATGTATGCCTGGTGTCCTTAGAAGTCAGAAGAAGGCATATGATCCCCTAGAACTGGAATTACTGATGGTTGTGAGCTGCCAAGTAAGTACTGGGAATTGAACCTGGATTTTCTGGAAGAACAGAGCCAAAGCTCTTAACTCCTGAACCATCTTTCCAGCCACCCTTCTCCCCTTCTAAAATGTGGTTCATTCTTGCTTCAGACTGACTATATATACAATCCATGTTGGTTTTGTTTGTTTTATTGAGACAGGTTTTCTCTTTTTAACAGTCCTAGCTGTCCTGGAACTCAATCTGTAGACCAGGCTGGGCTTGAACTCACAGAGATCCTCCTTCCTCTGCTTCCCAACTGCTGGGATTAAAGGCCTGCACCACCTCTGCCTGCCTACAATCCATGTGTTTTTTTTTTTTTACCACCCCAAAGAGGAAACACCTCTTATGTTCCCAGGCTCAGGGAGGGATGCAGAGATACTGAGGGTGGCTCAGCCATCAGCATAGTGTAGCAGTGAGAATTTCCTCAGGTTTGTCAGATAACCCAGCAGGTAAGGATGTTTGCAGCCAAACCCAATGACCTGAGTTCAATCCCCAGAATCCACACACAGCTTGTGGGAGGTGAGAACAACTCCTAAAAGTCATCCTCTGTTTTCTGAAACCACACCATGCCCGAATGCACACACATACATACATACAAATGTAAAAGAAAATCTAAAGTAAAACGTAATTAAAAATAATAATTTCTGCAATGATTTCCTTTTATTTGGAGTTAAGCTAAGACTGAGTGGAAAAGGGGACTCTGGACGTAAGGCTGACTCTCCAACTGGGATTGCTGGAGAAAGACAGGCTGGGCACTTCCAGGGGCTCTATTCTACCTCTTCTCCCCTGGAGAAACTGAAGCGAAACTGATTTGGCTAGATAAAGAAAGGCTTACAGTTCCTGAGTTGGGTTTAGGTGGGAGTCCTGGGACACCCCACATCTGCCACACAACCTCTTGGGCTGGACGCTTTTCCTTGGAACCAGCCAGCAACTGGAACAACGGGTGCCATATTTCTTGTACCTGGAGGTGAGAGTGAGGGAGTAGGGTGTAAGAAACCACCATTTAGGATGCAATGGGGAACTAGAAACTACCAAAAGGAAACCATTTTCCTCAATAGGTGGCTGTTTTTCTTTCCCTAGTTCCCACACCAGCTGAGTCCAGTCTGACTGTCCCACCCCCAACACCTCTGGGTTGAGGACCTGATGCCACAGGCATTGCAGAGAGGAGTCCCATCTTCGGCATCTCTCCAGAGTGGAGTCCTCTGGGTCCTACAAGAAGCACAGCGCCTGGGCTCTGGAGTGTCAGAAGTCAAAAGGCACAGGGTCAAAGGTCAGAAGTCAATTTCAGAAGCCTGTGTGGGGTGGAGAATTCCAGGGGTGGTCTCTGATAAGGCTTCAGTAGCTCTGGGTCTGCCTTGGGTGTTGGCAGAGAAAACGGGGAGAGCTGGGCACTGGGACAGATGGTGAGTCAGATGGTGAGTCTCTACCGAGGAGGAAACTGGGGGTGGGGTGACTCAGTGCTGGGGGGGGCCTCTGAGCAGGTCTAAATGAGGAATTGGGATGAAGAAGGGGGCATGGAGAAAGCCAGAGGATGTGAAAATGGCACCCTCGAGATATTTCTAGCTCACATAATCTTTGCCTCTCACCAAGGGCCTCGTTGCCTCCTGGGTTGACAAGGGCTTTGGAAGGGCTTGCAGGGAGCTTTTGTAAACAACTTCTGCCAGGCAAGCTGCAAAAAGAACAAGAGGTAGTAGCACTGAGTGGGTCTGTAAGGTGGTCCCCAGAATGAATACTTCCCAGGGCCTCACAAGCCCAAGCAAATGTCACCATCGCCTGTTTCCAGTCCTCTCTACCTTCTTTTTAAAAAAATCAAAGAATGTTATACACTAATTTTAGATATATTAAATCATAGTAAAATAAATTTAAAAGTAAAGTAACATTGTCATAGAAAAAATAAAAATTAACAGATTCTTTCTACTTTTATTTTTCCAAGACAAGGTTTCTCTGTGTAACAGTCCTGGCTGTCCTGGGAAGCATTTATAGACCAGGCTGGCCTCAAACTCACAGAGATCCGCCTGCCTCTGCCTCCTGAGTGCTGAGATTAAAGGCGTGCGCCACCACAACCCGGCCTCTCTGTACTTTTGAAACAAGGTCTTAGTAACCTGTCCTGCTTCAGCCTGCACTGTCTTTTGTTTTTCTTGCTGTTAAGACAGGGTCTCTCTATGTAGCTGAGGTTGACCTGAATATGCTCAGCCTCCTAAGTGCTGGGATTGCAGGTGTGTGGCATCATGCTTGGCTGGAGATAATGGCCTCTTAGGGATCCCAGGGCTTTGTGCATGCTAGGCAAGCACTCTACCCACTGAGTCACAGCCCCAAACTAAGATTCATTATCAAGGTTAACAGGCATCCCTCAGGGGCATCTGATGTCAAAGACTGGTTTTATAATCCACTAGCAGCAATAAAATAATTAATATTGCATTTAAGTCAGATATGTTATATTCTGTGCTGAGGCTGCAGAATGGTGAAATTCTGGGTCAGCCTAGTCTATATAATGAGACCTTGTCTCAAAAATTAAAGAAAATAGAAAAAAAAAACCAACAACCAAACCAAGTAATTGAATAAAAATAAGCTGGATGCAACTTAGCAGTGGTGGCACACACCTTAATCCCAGCACTCAGGAGGCAGAAGCAGGCGGATCTCTGTAAATTCGAGGCCAGCCTGGTTGGTCTACAGAGAGAGTTCCAGGACAGCTAGAAAATCTGTCTCAAAAAACAAAACAAAAAAAGCTGGATGCGGTGGTGCCCACAGGTAATCCCAGCACTAGGGAGGTGGAGGTGGCAGGATTAGAAGTTCAAGGCCATCCTGGGTTATATAAAATCCTGTTTCAAAAAACAGCATTAACAGAATCCAATTCAGGGATTTTGAAGTAGCTCAGTAGATAAAGGGACTTGCTGCCACATCTAATAACACACACAATGGAGAGAACCATCTCCTACAAGTTATCTTCTGACCTACACACACACACACACACACACACACACACGCCATGGCACATGTGTACCCCCAAATAAATAAATAAAAATAAAATTTTTACATGAGGATGTATGTAGGTTCTAAGCAAGCACAAACAATAAACCTTCTTTGTATTTATTACATCTGTGTATGTATATAGTGTATGTCAGTGTGTGTGTATGTGTGTGTGTGTACCATAGTGCATGTTAGTGTATGTGTGAATGGAAGTCAGAAGACAACTCTTGGGAGTCAGGTC
This sequence comes from Dicrostonyx torquatus, assembly GCA_028555095.1. Classification (NCBI taxonomy): domain Eukaryota; kingdom Metazoa; phylum Chordata; class Mammalia; order Rodentia; family Cricetidae; genus Dicrostonyx; species Dicrostonyx torquatus. The sequence continues at coordinate 701,847 of JAQHUG010000150.1, forward strand.
TCTTCTACAACATTGGTCCTAGGGATGGAACTCAGGTCATCAGGCTTGGCTGCAAGCTCCTTTACCTACCAGCCAGCTCTGTAGACCAGGCTGGCCTGGAACTCACAGAGCTCCGCCTGCCCCTCTGCTTCTCGAATGTTGGGATTAAAGGCGCCCAGCAATCTGTGTATTTTTTGACATGGGTCTTCAGCCCAGGCTAGCCAGCTTCCAACTCAAAGTCCTCGACTTCAGCATACCGGGTGCTAGGATTACAAGTTTTTCTCTTTGGGGTGTGTTTTTGTGGTTTTTGTTTGTTTGCTTGCTTTTTCCAGACAGGGTTTTTCTGTAGCGTCTGGGTTGTCCTGGAACACACACACACACACACACACACACACACACACACACTCTCTCTCTCTCTCTCTTTTAAAAATTATTTATTTGATTTGTACTGGTGTTTTGCTTGTATATACTCTATGAGGTGTCGGATCCCCTGGATCTAGAGTTACAGACAATTGTGACCTACTATATGGGTGCTGGGAATTGAATCCAAGTCCTCTGGGAGAGCAGCCAGTGTTCTTAACTGCTGAGCCATCTCTCCAGCCCCCTGGGACTCTCTTTGTAGACCAGGTTGGCCTCGATCTCAGAGATCTATCTGCCTCCCAAGTGCTGGGACTAAAGGGTATTTTAAAAGTTGTTTTTATTTATTTACATTATGTTTGCTTGCTTGCATGAGTTTATGTGCACCTACTGTGTGCAGGAGCCTAGGGACGCAGGATCCACTAGAACAGGAGCTGTAGGCAGCTGTGATCCATAAAGGGGATGGCAGAAATGGAACCCAGGTGCACTATCTCTGTAAGAGCAGTCAGCACTCTTAATTGCTGAGCCATCTCTCCAGGCCCAAGGTGTTTTGTTTATTTTTTAATTTTTTTCTGAGTTAGGGTCTATTTATGTAGCCAGGCTGGCTTTAAATGTGCTTTGGTTCTTTCCCAATATGACCCCTTTATACGTGGCTCCCAGCCTTTTTAATTTCCATCTTGAGGCAATCTCGTTAAGTTGCACAGGCTGGCCTTGAACTCACTCCATAGCTGAGGCTGGCTTTGACCTTTCCCCGTCTTTCCTCGGTCTCCCGAATGGTTTGGATGACAGGCCTCTAATACCAGCCCTGTCCTGTAAGTGTACTGCTATTATTCGCAGGCGTATATTATCATGGCTGAGAGTCCCTACCTGTAGGTGGATACAATCTGGAGGCTAGAATCCGGCTGTATTTGAAACTTCAGAGTCACCCCCTTGAACGATGGGTCCCCCTTCTCAATGCCCTTTCGGGGGTTCAGCTGCTTCCGTGGTCTTCTCTGGAGTGAAGTTGGGGGAGCAGCACTAGACGGTTCCAGGTTGGGGTATTGTGTGCTCTTAGGATTCCTGGCCATACTTAGGGGGTCTGACATCCCTATGACCATCAGCTCCCAGCACGGCCCCAGGGCCTGGGAGGCCAGCGAAGGGGACCCCGGTGACCCGTTTTCTTTCTCTTGGAGGAAAGGCAATGCTGTGCTGACAGAGTCCTGGCATGCAGGCCACAGGGACCTGGGGGATAAGAAGCAGTAAGGCGTGGCCACCCCTTTCCTGGGGGCTTGGATTTGATAGGTATTGGGGGGGGGGAGCGCCGCCCAGTTGGTGCCTGATTTGGTTACCCTGTGCTCCACCTGGGGCCAGAATCCTGGGTTATTAGGTTTAAAAGTTGCAAAATAATTGTTAGCAGAGACTGAATCCCCCGTGGCTGGCTATCAGTTCCCATCAGCTACCCCCACCATCACTAACAAAGCAAGGACCCACCCTAGGCAATCTGCCCAATACAGGCTTCTGTTCGTAACAACCATTAGTCAATCACCCCATCGACTGTTTGTTAGTAGGTTACCCTCATCACTCCACGGATGACCCTTCATTGGCACCTTTTTGGGTCACACAGCCACAGAAGGGTGGGTAGGATGGAAATCACCTGTCCCCTCCTGTATGTAGGGGCTAAAACTTCATCCGTGCCGGTAACTAAAAGGGGGAAGACTGGGAAGCTGGGGATGGTGATCCCGCAATCTCCAGGACTGGTGAGACATTCGCTAGGATGGGAGGTGGAGGAGTCTTGCCCCACGCACCTGCCTTTGGGAGTGAGGCATCTCAGGGCTCCAGGCTCCCGTGCGGGGGGTCGGCTCTTACGGAGCGACTCGGTGTCCAGACAAGGTGGCGCCAGAAGTTCCTGCCGGCAGCGCTCCAAGTCACGAGCTGATGCGGCCTCCATGCCCACTCCAGGCCCAGCAGCAAAATGTCTCTGCCCTGCTCCCCCTAGAGATAAACCCGAAGGGTGAGGGCGATGACGATGGGCGCCACCTGGGCGGAGCCGGCCGGCGCAGGTCACGTGGGGGCGCTGTTTGCACCTAGGAGCACTTTTTGCAGTGGCTGCTAGGAGCCTCAGCTGTGTGGCTTGTGATCAGGAAGGTCCCCCTGGATCACCCCCTCTTTGCTAGCTATCTTCTGATCACTTAGCACAGCCTTGAAGGTCAAGGGGCGCTGTGGATCCGTTCTCTGTGGCTAGGGCGGGGCCTAGTCACGCAGGAGCGTCCCCAGGAAGAATGAAGTCGCGGGTGCTGCTGGGGTGGGGGTGTGGGCACAGCCAGGGCCCCTGTACTAGGAGCTGGACAGACCGGCCCCCCAAGGACACGAAACATGCCGCAGATGTGTATTACTTTTTATTGCAGCTCTGGTTTGAGTCCATTCCTAATTTAGAGTTCGATTCTCCCTGGTAGACTGACACACCCAAGATGGAGACCCACCCCCCTCAGTGCCCAGACACGGGCTGTACCCAGCAGCGGCTCTGGTCTCACACTGTGCTCTCAGCTTCTCTTTCCCGGCCAGTCCATTCACTGGGGCCGGAAGCATGTCTTTTCTTTTCAGTTCAGTGGCCCTGGTTGGTCCAGTGACTTCTTCTCAATGGGGCTTGGGGATGTGGCCATCCACGTAGAAGTTCCTAGTGACCTTGGGAAGAGTAAACTCAACTCCTTCCAGCTCAGGGGTCAGCACAATCTGGCAGCCCAGTCTTGAGTTCTCCTGGAGTAGCGGGGCCATGTCCAACATATCGTCCTCCCTGGGACAAAGGGCAGTGGTCAGGGTGGTGTAGGACTTAAGGCAGCTGGAGGTAGATGGAAGAGCCCTGAGCACAGGGAGGGAGACGCTGGCAGTAGAGCTGGGGGCTGCCCACTCACCTCTCCTCAGGAGGAGGCAGGAGATCCAGGTGGGTCTCACTCACATACACATGGCAGGTGGAACATGCCAGGGAGGCTTCGCAGGCCCCTAGGGACAGGAAGAAAGAGGCATCCTTAGTGGGGAACACGCTCCACCTCAGCTTCCTAGCCCCATCCTTCTCAGAGCTGAGAAGGTTTCTAAGTTGTCAGTATGCTTTTTGTTGTTTGAGACAGTCTTATGCAGCCCAGGCTAGCCTTAAACTCACTATGTAGCCAAGGACGGCCTGGAAGCGACTCTCCTGCCACCTCCCAAGGGGCATGATGACAAACATAAACCACTCTGCCTAGTCCTACACTAACTTCACTCCCACCCCAGGACCTTTGCACTCCTGTACCCATGGCCTAGAATGTTCTCTACTTTGTGGCTCGGCACAGCATCCCTATGGAAGTCTGCTGCTCTCCACCCAGATGACTGAAATCAGTCATCAGACTTTTGCTTCAAGTGCCTTGACCCCCTGAATCACCGAATTCTCCCAAATCTGTAATTTTTTTCTTTTTTGAGACAAAATTTCTCTGTATAACAGCTCTAGCTGTCTGGAACTTGCTCTGTAGATCAGGCTGGCCTCAAAACTCAGAGATCCACCTGCTTCTGCCTCCCAAGTGCTGGGATTAAAGGCCTGTGCCACCACCACCTGGCTAGTCAAATCTGTAATTTTTGAGACAGAGACTCTTGGTAAGTTATCCAGGCTAGGTCTGAATCTGGCCTGGGACTAAAGGCGTGTACCTTTAGGCCGACCCCTTAAATGCTTTTTAAACATTTATTTATGGATGTGTAAATTTGTGTGGAAATGTGCATACCACAGTAGACATGTAAAGGTCAGAGAACATCTTGAGTTGCTTCTCCTTTCAAGTCAGTTCTAGGGATTGAATTCAGGTCATAAAGCTTGGTGGCAAGTGCCCTTTAGCCAATGAGTAATCGTGCCAGCCCTGATCCTAAACTTTCCACTCTCTGGTTCAGCTTTCCAAGCAGATAGGGTTATAGGCCTGAGCCAGCAGGTCTCACTTGTTTGGATTACACTGGGTTTTTGTTGCACTGGTTGGTCTTGAATTCTTAGACTCAGGTAGTCCTGGATGCAGCAGGGTCCACAGGAATGCCTACCACTGCCCAGGTAATCTATAGCCACCTTTCTATCCTGGACTTGGCTTGCTGTCTGCTGATTTACATTTCTCTCTGCCAAGTATTAAATATGTCCATTCCCACAGCAAGCTGTTGAGAGCAGTGCTAAATCACCCTTTCATAAAGCAACAGAAGGCTCAGACACCGAGCTTGAGCTCACACTGGTGAGAAACCACAGACAAGGCCTACTTGCTTCGAAACCCTGTTCCAAACACTGATCTGTACAGCAGATAGACTCACCAGCCACCTCCCAACATCTCTATCCATTTTCACAGGCTTTTTGGTTTGTTCCGAGGAAAAGTCTCACTGTGTAGCCCTGGCTGTCCTAGAACTTGCTATGTAGAATAGGCTGGCCTTTAATCACAGAGATCCACCTGCTTCTCTACCTAGTGCTGGTATCAAAGGTGTGCACCACCATGCTCAGCCACATTGTCAGCTTTAGAGTAAAAGCTTTAGTCAGGCCCCTATTCCATTAACCCAGCGCAGACCCTTCAACTCATCTGCCAATGAAACCCTAACAGTTTCTTTATTACTTGCTCCTAGTTCCTGTTAGGCTCAGGCTGGCATGATATGACAGAGGACCTGTCACTTCGGCACACTCAGTAGATACTATTCACACAAGGATTCTCATCATTTCTTGAGATGTAATTTTTCATAATTTGTGTTTTCATAATTTCATTATTTTTGAGACAGGGACTCTTGCTAAGCTATCCAGGATGGGTATGAATCTAAGCAGACATTGTCATTTTGTTTTTGTTTGAGACAGGGTTTCATTATATAGCTCTGGCTGTCCTGGCACTCACTATGTACACCAGGCTGGCTTTGACTCAGAGATCCGCCTGCCTCTGCCTCCTGAGTGCCGGGATTAAAGGCATGTGCAACTACATCAGGCTTCATTTTTTTTTTCTTTTTTAAAAGACATCAAAAATCCCTGCCTTGCTTGGAATGCACTCATTGAGTAAAGGGATTGCTGCCAAGCCTAAAGACCTGAGTTCAATCCCTAGCAAAACAATATGGAAGGAGTGAATTGAGTGCCTTAAGTTGTCCTTTAACCTCTACAGAGGCACATGTATGCAAATAAATAAATTCAATAAGAATAATTTATAATTTCTTATAAAGAAATTTATAAGAATACCCACTGATATTCGCAAAGAGCAGCATGGGAGGACTAAATGTCCCATGTTTGAATCATGTTTTGCTTCTGAACCCACCTACCATCACATGGTGCAGTCTCCCTTTCTGCAAGGTGGAATCACTGCCTGCTCTGTTCACAAAGCTGCATGAGGACCTGGCACTCAACTACGCAGAGGACAGGAGAGCCCACAGGTGATAGGAATGAGGGAGATGGCAGAGAGCAAACGAAACACAAACTGAAACCACGAGCTACACAGACAGACATGGGCATGGGGCTTAAGCTAGGGTGAAAGGATGCCAGACAGCCAGGTCTGGAGAAAGAGCCTAGCTTGCAATGTGCTGGGAAAACACTTCTGACACAGAGGACAGTAAGCACAAAGGTCTGGGGATAGTACTGAGTTCTGCGGCCTGAAGAAGGGTCAGAGCCACACACATATGATCCCAGCACTGGAGGGCAGGGATCCACTAGCTGCAAGAGAAGCCATATTCTAGTAGCCTCTAGTAAACACTCAGTAAGAGCTGCTCCAAGACCAAGTTTTAGTTCAGTATTAAGTTTTTAATTTTAAGCATTTATTTGTATGTCTGTGTGCTGTACATGAGAGTGCAAAGGCCATGGAGGTCAGGTGAGGGTCTGAGCCGTGGAGCTATCGTTACAGAAGGCTGTGAACTGCCTGGCACAGAGCAAATGGGAGGAACTGAGCAAGGTCTTCTTCAGCACTGAGCAACCTCTCCAGTTCTATGATTTTTCTAATTTGAATGTATTATTACTGTGTACACGACGTGTGTGTGCCTGCCGCAGCCAGCTTTGTTCCTGCCTCTACGTGAACTCACGTTGGTAGGCTTGTGTAGGAGCCATCCTATAATCCCAGAACTGAGAAAGCTGAGGCAGGAGGATCATACAGTGGGTTTAAGGCGAAGGCACAGAGACTTAACCTCAGCACCCAAGAGGCAGAGACAGGAGGGTCACTCCCGTGGGTTTGAACCTAGCTTGGTTATATAGTTACTTTCGGAACAGCCTGAGTTACACAGTCTATCTCAGCTCTTCCCACCTCCACCCCCCCCACACCCCCGCATATGGAGGAGTGGTAGCACATGCTTGTAGTCTCAGTACTCAGAAAGTGGAGGCAGGAGCATCACTGTAATAAGGTG
>JAQHUG010000150.1:709138-719471 GCA_028555095.1 Dicrostonyx torquatus
CCTGTACTCCGGAGAGTCCTGGATGTCGCTGCCCCGTGCCCCGTCCAGTTACCCCAAGATCCTCCGGCGGTCCGCAACAGGACCCGGGCACTCACGCCGCAGGCCATGGAGGCGGCCATGATAGGCCACGTGACCGGAACACCGAGCATGCTCAGTGACTATGCTGCAACTTTATCCGCAGCCGCACGAGGTCAAAGGTGATGTACCAGCATTCACTCTGACTTTCCGGCCTGGCCCTTTGGTTGGATTCCCAAGCCCCCTCACCCCCGCCTTGAGCCTTATTGTGTGTTCTGCTTGTATATATGATCACTGAGGAGTGGGTGCCAGGTATCTGCAGAGCCCAGAATTAGCGGGCTGTTTGGGTGTTGGGAACTGAGGTCCGGTCCTCTGCCAGAGCAACAATTGGGACCAAACTCTGAGCCCTTCTTGAGACAGGGTCTCACTCTGTAGACAAGGCTGGAATTAAGTCTCTCAAAGACAGCGACTTGCCTCTGCTGGTATTAAGAGTTATGTGTCACCATGCTCAGGCTTTAAGAAAAATAACTTTTGGGGGGACAGATTTTTTCTATATAGACTAAACTGTTCTAGAATTTGCTATGTAGACCAGGCTGACCTAGAACTCATTCTCTTGCCTCCCAAGTGCTGGGATTAAAAGCTAGTGCCACCAACGCCCAACTTAAATTTTAGAGATTGTGTGTGGGTACACACTTGCCCATCTGTTACATGTGTAGGTCAGAGAACGACTTATGGGAGTCATCTGGGCCCCAGGGGTAAAACTCAGGTTGTCAGAGTTGGTGGTAGGTGTCATTCCTGTAACACTGAGCTATCTTGCTGGGCCCACAGTTTATCTCAAGAACCAGCCAGCTCTAATTTTTTTTAAAACCGTTTACTTACAAACTTTAATTCAGCAAAGGTCTGTGTGGGGGGAAGGAGGGAGGGGATACCCCCCTGGAGTGGGTTTGGGCCATCAGATTTGGGGAGGGAGGCTGGTGGCTCAGTTGGCCAGGGGCAAGAGTCCCTGGGTGGGTCTCCTCAGGTGGGCAGGCTGAAGTAGAACTTGTATATGTGGGCAGAGAGGAGGCCAGCTCCAGTGATCTGGCCTGGTGGTGGTGATCTGGGTTTGAAGGGACATGGCAGAGGCCCAGTGACCTGGGTACAATGGTCAACTTTCGCAGACAGCAGCAGGGACTGTTGAAGCCAGCAGAAAACACTGGTTTCTGTACTAAAGGAGCGGTGTGCCAAGACCAAGGCTTTGGCCTTCTGTCCACAGGGCAGACACCCTGGAGAAAGGACGATCCCTAGGTCAGAGCTCTTTGGTCCTGAGTCAAGCTTCCAGAGCCTGGCATCTGAGAAGCTCTGACCTAGTAGGACCTGTGGCCCAACTTTAAGGCATCAGAAGGCAAGAAGAGTATGGCAGGGGGGTGGAGATCCTGGGACTGGGGTACTGGCCAGAGTAGACAGGCAGGGGCATGAGACAGCTATACCTGCAGCAGATGATTGGGAAAAGAGAACAGAGTTAAGCTATTGGAAACCCAAAGTGTGGAATGGAGGCCCAGGTAGGCCAGATCCTGAAGGAATCAAAGTTGGGGTTTTCCTGGGGTGGGGGTGGATGTGGTCATCATCCTGGTTGTCTTAAAAAATAAAAATTAGAAAAGGAAATCAAATTCAATTGTCTAAGTTTAAAAAGGGGACTGTCCCTGATCCTCACAGGTCAAGGACACCTCCAAAGGCACTCGAAAGGCCAGAACACAGGAGTGACGAGGCAGGCGAGGAAGCCTGGAGAGCCGGGCACAGGAGACCAGGATTTGGGGAGGAAAAGAGAGCAGGCTGGGCCCCTCTCTCTTAAGGCTGCAGGGTTTTGACTCCAGGAGCAGGCCCACAGGTAATGGTGTGGCCCCCAGACACCCCCACATTCCTTGAGCTCCTGCTGGTTGGTCAGCAAAGTCTTTTTCAGAGATTTCTCTATTACCCAAAGAAAGGACATAAAAAATAATAATAAAAATAAAATCCCACAAAACACAAATACCAGAAAAAACCCAAAAGCAATTTGGTGCAGGCCCTTGGAGCATCTCTGGCGCCGACCCCTTAGAAAATCCTCTTCCGCTTCAGGTAGGAGTCCGCGTAGTGGCCACCGAGGCCCTGGGAGTGTTGACCCACGTAGCTGCCCTCTGGGCTGGGCTCAGGCGAGGGCAGCAGGTGGGAAAAACTGCGTTTCTGGCCGCCCAGTGGGGTCTGGAGACAGATGGCACGGGAGGCTGGGTCAGGGGCCTCCTAGGGGCCAAGGCTCCCCAGCCCTGAGCCTCCCCTCCCCTTGCCCGTACCTTTAGCAGGTGGCTGTGACCATTGGGCCCAGGGCCAAGGCCCAGGAGCCCTTCACTGGAGCCCATCGGGGAGGAACCAACCGCCTGGGGAAATGAAATAGGTGGGGCAAGTCAACCCTGGGGGAAATCTTGAGAGTCCAATTCTAGCCTTGAGTCTGCCACCCAGAGCTACAAGACCTGGTGGCAATTAAACTGCTTCTCTTCTGTCCTCTGGGGATAAGACCACTCACATTTTAGGTGAACTTGAGATGAGGGGAAGCTGATTAGTGTTGAGCTCCACACATAGCAGGGAGTCAGAGCAGACCATTGCCACTTCAGCAAGCAAGACTGAGCCCTGCCACCAATGGAGCCAAGAAACCCTAGAAACAGACATAGATACACAGGACCCAGTCCTCAGTGGGGCTGGCTTCTTACCTTGTTGAGGTGGCTCTGCTTGAGGCCAGCCTGTAGGCCACTGGTGAAGTAGGAGGTGGGTGAACCAGAATAAAAATGAGAGAGGGATCCCCCAGTGCCTCCACCACTCCGAGGCTCATTGAAGCTGCTGGGTGGCGGGGACATCTGCAGAGAAAAGTTCAGCTGAGTGAGGAAGATAACAGTGGAAACCCTACCCCACTATGACTTGGCTTGATCATGGCCATCTTCAGGGACTTATGGAACCACCTACTGCCCCAAGGTGAAAAACAAATTCTTGAGCCTAGAAATTTGAGTTGGGCAACAGCAAGATTGCCTTCAAAGTTTGTGAAGTCAGGCAAAGGTGGCATATGCCTTTAATCCCAGCACTCGGGAGGCAGAGGCATGTGGATCTCTTGAGTTTGAGGACAGCCTAGTCTACAGAGCAAGTTCCAGGACAGCCACAGTTACACAGAGACCCCCAACTCAAAAAATGAAAAAAAAAAAAAAAGGAAAAAAGTTTGTGGAGTTCCGTTCAGTAACTTTTCGGTTACACAGCTAGTGCAGACTACCATATTCACTGTGGTATACAGCCAGTGTCTTGACTCTTACCTTGTGTCGGCTGGGTCCATGAGGCCCTAGTGCTGGCTCCCGAGGGTGAGAGAAGAGCCGTCGAGGTCCCACATCCTAAATTAAAGGGGCAAAAGCATGGTGGGGGGGAGGCGGGGAAGGCAGGTGTTGATGTTTGCCATCCTTACCCTGAGTCAATTCCTCACAATTTAACACTAGGGCTCCATGACCCACAGTCGGGCCTGCATGGGCTTCAGTGGGATAGGGATAGCACACCAAAGCAGGTATGTGTGTACGTGAGCTCCAGGATGTAGTGAAATGACTATGTATTGTGCTCAAAATGGGACAGACAACATGCTAAGCCCTTTCTCTAGGGAGAAAGCATGCCCTGGAATTTAGGCTACACTTAAGTACCTGCCCAGCTAGCATGTATGAAGGCTGTTTTCCATCCTCAGTACCATATAAACTGGATGTGATGGTGAATGCCCGAGATCCCAGTACTCAGGTGGTAGAGATAAGAGATAAGTCATAGGGGGGCAGGGGGAGGCAGAGAAAAATGTATAGCTTGATTAAAAAAAAAAAAAAAAAAGACATTCAGAGCCATCTTAGCTATATAGTGAGTTGAAGTCAGCCTGGGCTACGAGCCATCTTAGCTATATAGTGAGTTGAGGTCAGCCTGGGCTACATAAGTCCTGTCTCAAAAACAAGAAAACAAAACAAACAAAAAAACTCCAAAAAACAAAAACAAACAAATCCAGTAAAAAGCCAGTAAGGTCTAAAGTCTAAAAAACAGACATGGACAAGAGACTTAAGAAAGGGAATGTGTTAGTCACAAGCTCCTGACTGCCCACCTGATAAAAGTGTCTGTAAACAGGAGTGTTTCTGACTCGAGTTGCCTTAGATTTTGAAATACCACATAAAGGAAGAAATGTGGGGGGGGGTCCCCCTAAGTCCAGTGAGAGAAATTCACCAGTGTCTCAGGTGCAATTCACACACATCTTATACTGCTAAAAAAAATTTTTGAGACCGGGCGGTGGTGGCGCACGCCTTTAATCCCAGCACTCGGGAGGCAGAGGCAGGCGGATCTCTGTGAGTTCGAGACCAGCCTGGTCTACAAGAGGACAGGCTCCAAAGCCACAGGGAAACCCTGTCTTGAAAAAAATTTTTGAGCCAAAGTTTTTCCATGTAGCCCTGGCTGTATTAGAACTCACTTTGTAGACTAAGGTGGCCCTGAACTCAGAGATCAACCTGCCTCCCAAGTGCTGGGATTAAAGGCGTGCACCACCACCTGGCAAAAATTTTCAATTATACTCTTTATGCCTATGTGTAGCCATGTGTAGGCGAGAGGACAACTTGTGAGAGCAAGTTCCCCCTCTACCGTGTGGGACCAGGAATGGAGCTCAGGTCTGCAGGCTTGGAGATAAGCACCTTTGCCAGCTAGGAATCTCACCAGTTCATACCTTCATTTTAATTTTGTTTTTCACAGTCTCATGTAACTGGGGCTAGCTTTGAACTCCTGATCATCCTGCCTCCATCTTCCAGTGCTGGCACAGCGCCCAACTGACAGGATATGGCCTGCTTTGTCCTATGACCCACCACACAAGGTCAGATGTAGAATGTCCCACCTTATTTTCTAGTTTTGGGCCTGTTTGTTTATGTGTTTGCACACATATATATGGAGGACAGAGGATGACATTCAGGATCTTTGTCTACCTTGTTCACTGTTTAAAGATTCCCACTGGTACCCATTCATCTAGCTAGCCAGCTCCCTCCAGAAGTGCTGTTTCCACCTCATACTCATTGGACTAGAGGTAAACTGCCACACCTGCCTAGCTTTTACACTGGTTCTGAGGATCCAAACTCCAGCCCTTACACACTCTACATACTGAACTACTGATTGGCCAAGCCCTGTCCCCCTTTTGAAGACGAGGTATCACTATGCAGCTATGGTTCATCTGCAATTTGCTGTGTAAACCAGGCTGACCTTGAACTCAGAGCAATCTTCCTGCCTCGTGAGCAAACCCAGTTGAGACAGGGTCTCACCACTGGCCTGGAGTTTACCTACTGGACTAGCCCTCTTCAAAACTGGAGTCACAAGCATGCTAGTCCTCCTGGCTCTTTTTATGTGGCCTCTTAGAATGAGACTCAGGTCCTCATGTCTGTCATGTTTTGGATGTTTGGACCAAGGAAGCTCACCCTGCATGGTTTGTAGATGGGCAGGCTCTTCAGGTACAAAGGGCCACCCCAGAGACAGGCAGAATACAGGGTAGCCTGGTACTCACCGAGGGGTAATCAAAGCCATAGCTGTCAGGCAGTCCTGGCTCAGGGGGGAGGCGGTTACTGGCAATGGGGCTGAGCAGGCGGGACTTCATTTGGAAAGCTTTGCTGCTACTGTTGTTACCATTGCCTCCACCAGGAACTGCAGGGCTGGGCAAAGGGGGCTCAGCCGGGCGACGGCCTCTCCCTGAGCCTCCCCAGCCCCGGGTCTCCTTGCCTGCCAGGTTGCTGGATGGAAGCAGGCTATGTAGATTCAGGTAGGGGTTCAGGGGGATGCGGTAGTCCTTTGGGGGCTCCCCCAACAGCGACACCTGTAACAGGAGGGTTGGTTTTGCTAGGGCCCTGGGCAGAAGGGACCTCAAAAGGAAGGGAGGCTGGAAACAGGGTGGTACCTTACCCCAGGGGGCGTTGGCAGGGGCCCACTGTCCTTTGGGAGGCCTCTAAGACTGGAGCCTCGGAGCCCCATAGGGGCTGGGGGTGGAGTGAGCTGGGATGCTGGGGGACCCAGACTCATGGGCTCCCGGTCACCCCCAGAAGGGCCCAGCAGTGGTGGTAGTAAGGGTTGCGGCTTCCCTCGGCGGGGTGGCAGTTCCGGGGCCAGGCCTCCCCCTAAAGAGAGAAGGAAGGTGTCAGCTAAGGGCCCAGACCTGAAGAGACATTCTACCCATGGTCCTGGGACGAGGAACAACACTATGCCCTACAGGCAGTTAGTGACTCAAGGTCTCTTTGGGCATCAGCATTCTAAGACACTCCCAGCTGCCCCATGAGGTGGGCACCAAAGGAACAGGAGAATGACGCAGACAAATTAGGTCACCTCTCCAAGGCTACAGAGTTCACTGGGGAAGCATCTCTAGAGAGGTGGGTGGCAGGGTCCAACTTTACCTGCAGACAGCTCCCCAAGGAGGGAATTGGCAGGTTGGGCCCCGGCCTGGAGGGTACCCAGAGGTGAGTCTCCCAGGATCCCAGGCTTCTGAAACAGAGTACAATCAGCTGGAGGTGGGAACAGTGTGGTCTGGACAGCAGACACGGGCCATCCACAGTCCTGGCAGTCACAATGCCAAGCACCACCAACTCCCAAGTTAAGCACAGACAGACACACAGGGAGTCCTCCAACATCTGTAACCCCACCCCCACCCCCCAACCATTACCTACTTGTGTGGTCTATAGGCTCCTGTTCTATGCACTAGGGATTATATGGGAAATGCTGAGCATGTCAGGGCTGTCACTCCACTTTCTACCAAGGTCACACATATACAATGACAGTCCTTAGCACTCAGGCCCTTGTTCATCACAGAACAAAAGCTGACCAAGGGTAACTACACCCCAAATGCACAAGGTCAGGCTTTCTTAGCCACATTCGTTTTGGAAACAGATATGGATGTCCTGGCCACCAGAGCAGACATCTCTCCAGAGCAGAGGGAAATGTAACTTCTGACATAAGGGGTGGTCTAGAAAAGGCACCTGGTAGGGTAGCCTTCACTGTGAGGCTGTTACCTTTTGGCTCTGGGTTTGCAGGGCTAACTGGAGCAGTGCAGTGGACAGGGCAGGTCCACTGAGCAGTGGCATGGCAGGGGGCGCACCCAAAAGGCCTGGAACGAGACATGGATGCCTTGTGATAACGCACCACCCAGCACAACCCCAAATTTTTCAGAAGTGATGGATGGGCCTGAAGGATCCAGACAGAGAAGGGTGGGTCTTTTTCTGATGCAAGTTCCGCTCCCGTTAGGGACCTCCATGCTCATGTCACAGATACCAACATAGGAGGAATGGTCTCTGCATGATACCCCTACAACCATGTGTGGCCCATCTTACCCTGCTTGCCACTGGCACCTCCATGCAGCAGAGGATTGAGCAGCAGCTGGAGGGAGGCAGATGGGCCCAGGTTATTCAACAGCTGCAGGATGTTTGGCTCAGGAAGGAGTCCTTTGCCTCGATTGAGAGCCTGAGGAGGGGATCAGAGGAAGGTTCAGAGCAGAGGCCACAAAGGGGGAAGACACTGGTGTCCGGGGGTACCCCTACTCACCGTGGCCTGGGCAGCAATAAGTGCTGCCAGCATGCTGCGGCCAGGAGGACCTGGAGCACAGAAGGACACACGAAGGTGACTGCCACCCAGGGCCAGGCCATCTGCCCGCTGTTGTGCAGCCTCTGCCATCTCTGCCGTCTCATACTCCAATACTGCAAAGCCCTTCAGCTGCCCATCCTGGCCACATGCCAGCTGTGGGAGATGCACTTATTAGCACCAGGCAAGTAACCATAAAGACCAGACACTGACCCCAAGAATTGACAGTGAGCCCTTGGAAAGGGTGATTACTTGCTACTCACTGTTCCCAGCCTTTTGCCCATTATCTGGTCAGTAAATCTGTGCAGTGGTTATAGGAGGCCCTAGAAGGTCAGCTTGCCCAAGGCCATAGGGCAGAGATAGGACCCACCTCAACTGAAGTCACTGTGCTAGTATTTGTGTTGACATGCTGGGAACACCAGGAAGTAGGATAGCTGCAGAGTGTGCCCTGAACACATACTTTGGGACATAGACACCATGGCAGGGGACTGACTTGGGAAGAGGCACCTAGGCCTGTCAGCCAGGGCCCACAGGCTGGCTATTCAAGGCTGCTATTGCCAGGTGGATGTGGAGGTCATGATGCTATGCAGAGAGGTTCTAATCACAGGCGGAGCTGTGTCATACCAGCTTCCTCCATAGCAGCCCTGTCATTGGTTGGGTCCATATCCCCCCATCTAGAAGCTCATACTGGGTGTGTTCCAGCAGTGAGATTGGATGGGAGCTAGACTGGTCCAATGCTACCCATACTGTATTTTAAATTTTCTATTAGACAAGATCTCACTGTATTGCTGGCTAGTCTGAAACTCATAAACCAGCATGGCCTTAACTCACAGGTACCTGCTTGCCTCTGTCTCCTGAGTTTTGGATTAAGGGCTTATGCCACCACACCCAGTCCTTCAAGAAAATAGGTTTTTGGTGTTATGTTTATCTCTCGTGTACAGAGAAGGACAAGTGTTCTCTATCCAGTCTTCATCGCTTTGAGACAGGCTCGCTCCCTGAACCTGGGGTTCACATTTTGTGGGCTAAGCTCAAAATCAGCAAAGAATCTTCCTGTCTTTATCTTCAGTACTGGCTGGGATTATATAGTAAAACACTATTTTGAAAGACACCGTCTCAGAAAGAGAAAAGGAATAAGGGAGGAAAAGGCTACATATGCTGGCATTCCCCTGTAACCATAGCACTCTATAAAGGCAAAAAAGTCAAGAGTTCAAAGCTGGCCTCGACTACATAGCAAATTTCAAAATAGTTTTTGCTACATCATGATAACTTCTCTTAAAAGAAGTAAATTATTAGCCCTTGCTCTGCCAAAAAGGAAAAAGAAGTCATTAGGTGGCGGCGGCACACACCTTAAACCCAGCATTCTGGAGACAGAGACAGGAGGATCTCTTGTTTTTTTTTTTTTTTGTTTTTTTTTGTTTTTCGAGACAGGGTTTCTCTGTAGCTTTGGAGCCTGTCCTGGAACTAGCTCTTTTAGACCAGGCTGGTCTCGAACTCACAGAGATCCGCCTGCCTCTGCCTCCCGAGTGCTGGGATTAAAGGCGTGCGCCACCACCGCCCGGCGGATCTCTGATTTTTAAAAAATATTTTTTTATTATGTATACAATATTCTGTCTGTGTATATGCCTGTAGGCCAGAAGAGGGCACCAGACCCCATTACAGATGGTTGTGAGCCACCATGTGGTTATTGGGAATTGAACTCAGGATCTCTGGAAGAGCAGGCAATGCTCTTAACCTCTGAGCCATCTCTCCAGCCCCATTGATCTCTGATTTTAAGGCCAGCCTGGTAACACAAAATACTAGTTCTAGAATAGTCAAGGCTGCTACAGAGTGAACCAAAACAAACAAACAAAAAACAAGTCAGTAGAGCTGGAGAGATGACTCAGCAGGTAGGCACCAGTCCGTAAGACCCAAGTCTAGTTCCCAGCTCCCACGGAGAAGCCAGGCAAGAAAAACAATGAGAATCTAAGCATAGAATTGGGCACAGTAAACATGTGACATGTCTCTAAGCTGTTCTCAGATGAGAAAGACTGTTCCTGAGTGTATTTCCACAACAACTCTCCTGCCTGTGTGCCTGGGCAGGTGAAGCCCTCACCCAGTTTTCTTACCTCACTATGTAGCCCAAGCTGACCCTGAACACAGAGAATTTTCTGCCTCTACTTCTGCAATGCTAGGATTTAAAGCCATATATAATAGCCTGGCTTGGTGGCACACGCCTTTAATTCCAGTACTCAGGAGGCAGAGTCAGGTGGCTCTTTGTGAGTTCAGGGCCAGCCTGGTCTACACTGTAAGTTTCTGGTCAGTCAGGGCTATGTAGAAAGAGCTTGTTGGAAGTGTGTCACTGTGGGAGTAGGCTTTGAGTCCTCGTATGCTCAAGCTACTCCCAATGTCACAGTTCACTTCCTGTTGCCTTCTGATCAAGACGTAGCCAGTACCATGTGTCACCATGATGACAATGGACTAAAACCTCTGAAACAGAAACCTACCACCTAAAGTACATGGTTTCCTTTATAAGAGTTGCCATGGTCATGGTGTCTCTTCACAGCAACAGGAACCCTAACAAAGACAGATACCCCCTTTTTTTTTGGTTTTCGAGACAAGCTATTTGGAGCCTGTCCTGGAACTAGCTCTTGTAGACCAGACTGACCTCGAACTCACAGAGATCCGCCTGCCTCTGCCTCCCAAGTACTGGGATTAAAGAAGGCGTGTGCCACCACTG
>JAQHUG010000150.1:753624-766970 GCA_028555095.1 Dicrostonyx torquatus
GTGTCTTTTGCTTTACAGAAGTTTTTCAGTTTGAGGAGGTCCCATTTATTGTTTCTCTCAGTGTCTGTGCTGCTTGCTGGGTTTCTATTTAGGTAGTGGTTCCCTGTGCCAATGCGTTCAAGTGTACTTCCCACTCTTCTTTTTTTTTTTCAAGACAGGGTTTCTCTGTAGCTTTAGAGCCTATCCTGGAACTAGCTCTTGTAGACCAGGCTGGTCTCGAACTCACAGAGCTCTGCCTGCCTCTGCCTCCTGAGTGCTGGGATTAAAGGCATGTGCCACCACCACTGCCACCTGGTTTGTACTCCTTTTTCTACAGGAAGCTGACATCCACAGATAGGGGATGTTGGCTGATCCTTCACAGCATGAAGGAATGATTACACAAATGAGAGAGCAGACCGTCCAGAAAGAGTGTCATCAGAACAGCAATGGCCGGAGCCAATCAGAGGCTAAGCATGTAGACAATGCTTCCAGGAATCACAATTCAGAACTACAGCTTGGTGTGCCCTCCCCTCTCTGATGCCCAGTCACCTGCACCCCCTCAGGTCCACATACCAGGTAGCTGAGGGCACTGGCCAGCTGCTGAGCCACAGTCATCTTCCAGGTCATAGGCACTCGGCCCCTGTTTCGTCGTAACCACACATCCAGGGGACCGTGTTCTATGAACTCTGCCACAATGATATCTGCAAAGATACAGCTGCTAGAGGGGCAGCTACCTGCCTCTTCCTCCAGGGACTAGGACAGATGGTAGGCTGAGTTTGCATTGTAGGTGGGGACTTTAAGAACAGAGAAGAGGGCCAGGCAGAGGTGCAATGGTGAATCTAGATGCAGAATAAGTGTCTAAGCAGAGGACAAGACAGAGTGCAGGAAGTAGAGAGGAGGTGGGAGGGGGATGGACTGAGGTGTGCAGCAATAGGCCAGACACAGGCTGGAAAGCAGAATCAGGGACACACATTGGAGCACTGCAGGGTCACAACTGGGGTCAGTCTGTACAAGAAGCTCAGAGGGACAGGCAGGGAAGGAACAGAGATGTCTAAGCAGGGTGGAAACACGAAACACAGGGTGACTGAGATCACAACAGGTCTAGGATCTGCCTGGGGCCACTGTGCTGAAGAGCTCAGAGCATGGCAAAAGGAATATGGTCTGGATCAAGGAGACAGGGCAGAGCAGGTATAGAAAGGGGTCAAAGGAAGGGGGAGGCTCAGAGTACAGTTCAGCATTCAAAGCCACTCATCCGTGTGGTGAGGAGTGGGCATGCTGAAGACCAAGGCCTGATCTCAGACTACAGGAGACAGTGATAGTCAGATGGTTTCAGTGTGGCTCAGAGGCAGAGCCCCTGCCTAGAATTCCCCAGTGAGGACCTGGAGGTGTGGCTCAATGATAGAGCCCCTGCTTGGAATACCATATAGTGAGGAGCTGGGGACACTGCTTAGGGGTAGAGTGTTTATCCCATATGCCACATGGTGACAGCCTGGGTTCCATCTCCATTACCACCAAAAAAAAAAAAAAAAAAAAGATTGGTGAGTCAGGATACAGGCCAGGGAGAGGGCACAGAGGGGTGGAATTCAAACTCAGTTGGGTATTGGGGTGAACTCACTCTCTGAGCCACGCACGCAGACACCATGCAGGAAAGCCAGATGCATGTGTGACACCTGGCTCATGAGGCTAGCTGTTTCATAGAAGGCCTGTGGGGACAGGGCAGGTCAGGCTCCTGCAAACCCACCCCATCCCTCCCAGTCCTCCTCTCCAGACACCCCAGGGCCAGCCTTGTATAGTTACCAAGGCGATGTCATGGTGACTGGGGTCCAGGACTTTAAGCACCACTCGAAGCTGCTGCCCACTGCCCCCGCCAGGCTCAGGAGGACATCCACTGTCTGTTTTGCCTTCGTCAGGGCCTCCCACTCTTAGAAGGCCCTCATAAACATTGGTCCTCGTGCCTTGACCCAAGTGGGACAGCTGCAAGAAGTGCTACTGAATGTAGCAGTGCTGGCTACCACTCTGCCCTGCCCCTCCCCCTCCATGTGCCTTGCCACAGAATACCTACCTGGGTGATGTCATCCTGGTGAACTCTGTGGAAGCTGAGCTGGCTGAGGTTAAGAGGCCGGGTGTGGGCACTAGACCCCCGCATGATCAAGAGGTTGGAGATTTCTAGGCACAGGAGCAGACACTGCCTTCGTGGGCTGGCTTCAGGGCACACAGCGTCATCCCTACCTGGTGCCTCTGGGTATCCTACTCACCTCCTGGCCGGGGCAGGCAACAGTGGTGCAAAGGGAAACAGTCATCACCAGCTCTCAACGAGCAGCCCTGCAAGGCAACCCGAAGGTCCCCGACACTGTCGAAGGAGCGGCCCCAGCCATCTAGCACAAAGGCTCCAGGTTGCTGGGTGATGGGGAACTTTCGGAGGCGCAGGCCCTTGGGGCCACTGTTGGGAGCCTGGGAAGGTGGGAAGGAGACTTGAGCAGGGGTCGGGCAGGGCTTAGATCCAGCCTCTGAAAGGTGCACCTCTCTAGCCCTCCACCCTTGCTCCAGACCCACTGAGTTTCGATGGGCCACAGTGAGGATCAGGCGGTGCAGGTGGCTGGTGCTCCACTGAATCAAGTAGAGGCCATCCTCTGGCCACAGCTTGGCTTGCACAAATGGATCCCTGGGAGAGGAAGAAGACAGGGGAATACCATCAGCCTCTTGTAGTCACTGTGGGACCCATGCTAGGCAATTAACACAGAAGACCTGCTCAGTGATACACACATCAGCCAGACACAAGTCAGAGAAAGGATATGTGGCAGTACATACCTGTAACTCCAGCTCTCAGAAGGCTGAGGTCACATGATCACTGAAAGTTCAAATTCAGCCTGGGCTACATAATACGACTATGTCTCAAGAAAAAGTGGAGCGAATAGAGATCAGGGCTCAGATCCCTGCACCTATGTGGAAATCTGAGAGTAGTAGCGTGCACCTTTAATCCCAGCCCTGAGGCTACAGCTCAGCTAGTCTAGCCAGTCAGCAAACTCCAGTCTCAAAAACTAGAGTGGCAGGGTTCTAGAGATGGCTCAGTGATAACAGGGCTTGCTGTTCCCATAGGGGACCAGAGGTTCACTCTTAGCACCCACACCTCATACCACCTGTGACTCTAGTTCCAGAGAATCCCATGGGCACCCACATACATGTGGTATACATTCAGATACACATATATAAATATGAAGAATAAAAAGAAACCAATGGAGAGTGACTGAGGAAGACACCCAAGGCTGCCTGCACGCACACACATGCATATAAAACCTCCAGGGAGCCTGTAAGTGAATAAAGGCACTTGAAGCCTGATGACCCAAGTTCAACATCCAGGACCCTTGTGGTAGAAGCAGAGAACTGACTTCTGTAGGCTGCCCTCTGACCTCCCCATATACACTATGACATGTCTCCCTGCACATAAATAAATGTATAAAAAAATCTCATAACTACTGACAATAGGTGAATACATACATATGACCACTGACATAGATACATGTAAGAACAATCACCTGTGCCTAACATCAAACACAGTCAATGACCAAGTTACAGATGCTGAGACAAGAAAACAGCTGTCTGATGGTACATGGGTCATACCCAGACATGGCCACACACAGGACAGAGTTACTTCCAGTAAAGAGATAGTCATTTGGCCCCAAAACACAGATCATGGATGCAGTTCATCACTATGAGTCACAGGGCCATGTGGGTACACCATTTCCATGTGTTCTGTCCCCTCTGAGGCTCATGTCAGGTCCTACACCCAACGATGACGTGTCAGACATGATGGGCTGCAGAGATGGCTCAGAGGTACTTGCTGCTCTTCCAGAGGACCCGGGTTCAATTCTCAGCACCCAGAAAGGGGCTCTCAACTGTTGTGTAACTCCCAGCCATTGTGGGCACCAGATATGCATGTTGTGCAGACATATGCAGACAGAAAAACAAACACACACACACACAAAATACATACAAAATTAAATTACAAAAAAAAAAAGGTAGACATAAACCAGGTGTGGCAACACAATCTCTAGTCCCAGCACTGGGAGGTTGAAGGCAGCGAGTTCAAGGTCACCCTCACAGAATTCAAGTCTAGTCTGGGCCAACTGAAACACCATCTCAAAAACAAGTCAAGGGGCCAGGGAGATGGATGACTCCCAATCTCATGACCTGAATTTGCTCCCCAGAACCAAGATGGTAGGAGAGGATGGACTCCTGGTTGTCTGGTGACCACCACACACGTGCTGGGAGTACTGGAGCATGCCACCAAACCCAGTTCAAGCAGTGCTGGGGGCTGAACGAAGGGCTTCATCCACTGGCAAGTACTACGGCTGGCTACAGCTGAGTTATAGCCACAGATCAGACTTTTTTACTGTGTCTGTGCATGTGTGAGTATGGGTGTGCATGCCACTGTGCGCATGTCAGAGGTATCTATCCTGTTAGAGGCAGGGATCTGTTGCTGTGCGGCATGAGCCTCCAGAGAGTCCATTTCTACCTACCATGGCACTGTAGGAGTGCTGGGACCCCACACACAAGCTGCTGAGCCGTGTGTCTTCTAGGGTCTCATTCAGACCCTCACAGTAGAAGGCAGGCACTTCCCAAGTCCCCTAGACAGTTTTCCTACAACTTAATTTTGAAGGCTGGAGAGATGGCTCAGCTGTTAAAGGAGCTTACTGCTCTGATGCAAGTTCAGTTCCCAGCACCCACACTGGGTGGCTCACAACCATCTGTAATAGCAGCCCCAAGAGGATCTGATGCTCCTGGCCTCAATGGGCACCTACACTCAAATATGCAGACATACCACACACATAATTTAAAATAATAAAAAATACTTAAATTTAAATTTTGAGCTGGGCAGTGGTGTCATACACCTTTAATTCCAGCACTCGGGAGGGCAACGGCAGGCAGATCTCTGTGAGTTCAAGACCAGCTTGGTCTATAGAGTGAGTTCCAGGACAATCATGGCTACACAGAGAAACCCTGCCTCAAAAGACAAAAAATAAAATTTGAATTTGAGAGAGGGTCTCACTATGTAGCCCAAGCTGACCTGCTCGGGTTAGGCTGTGCACCACCACAGCTAACCTCTTTTCTTCTTAAGTATCCAGACTAAGGCATTTTATTACAGTAATGAAAAAATAAACTAGTATAAGGACCTTGACATCTCAGAGGTGACAACAGCAACAACAAAATGGGGACTAAAAGGAGTCATACACAGAGGCCAGACAGTCAGACACAAACATGGTGACACTGATGTGGCCCACAGCTAGCTGGGCTGGCGGCAGCACCTTGGTGTAGCGGCAGCTGCATGAACACACACTAGGTAGATCACAGCCAGCCCTGCCACCCTCAGGCCACCACCACTCACATCAGGGGCCCGTGGATGCCATTCTGGATGCTAGTCAACAGCCGCGGGGGTGCCACCTCATGGCACAGGTAGTGGCTGGAGTCAGCGGTCAAACGGAAATAGCCATCCACGAGGGCCACAAAAGACAAGGCTTCAGCCCGGGAACGGAGGCACAGCAACTGTGGGCCAGGGGGACATGGTCAGGGAGCCTGGCAGGACAGGCCCATGCCCCCTCCACCAGCCTGCTGCCCAGGGGCCCCACCAAGCACTTGTTGTCCTGAAGGTGGATGCGCACGTGACAGTCCTTTAGCACCACGTGGGAAATGTCCTGGAAGTCACAGAAGTAGGTCCAGGATGGTTCCCCAGGACTCTTTGCCAGCTGCTCCTCAACCTCAGGGGCCTTGGCTTTCTTCCCAGATCGGCTGCCTTGGGGATTCCCTCTGCTGTTACTTCTTGCAGATTCCTAAAAGACATGCCAGGGAGTCGGGGGTGGAGGTGGGGTGAGGCAGGGGACAGAGCAGGGCAAGGATAGTTTATAGTTTATTGTATGTACATTGGTGTTTTGCCTGCATGTGTATCTGACCTTGGAGTTACAGACAGCTATGAGCTGCCATGTGGGTGCCAGGAATTGAGCCCAGTTCCTCTGGAAGAGCAGTCAGTGCTCTTAACCACTGAGCCATCTCTCCAGCCCTAGCAAGGTTAGCTTAATTTCCCCTCAAAACAAAGGACAGAAGGAAGCTGGGCTCAAGCTCCTAACTCCAAAAGTCAGAAAGTTGCAGGAAGATCAACATGACTTCAAGTCCAGTTTGGGCTACACAGCTGAGATCTGGGTCAGCCGGAATAACAGTACATAAGACACTAACTCAAAAAATAAAAAGAAGCCGAGCAGTGGTGGCGCACGCCTCTCCTCCCAGAGAACTCAGAAGTCAGAGGCAGGCAGATCTCTCTGAGTTCGAAGCCAGCCTAGTCTACAGAATGAGTCCCAGGACAGCCAGGACTACATAGAGAACCCTCTTCCAAAAAACAGAACAAAACAAAAATAAATAAAAATAAACTCTCAAGGGTCAGAAAGATGGCTCAGCGGGCAAAAGTGCTTGCTTCCAAACCTGATGACCGTGGAGTTTAACTCCCAGTGAGAAACCCGCTTCCCCAAGAGATCACCTGACCTCCATGTGCACACCCTACCCATGCCATGCACATTCCATAAATAAATGGAGGGGGAATCATCAAAGGAAGGACAGAAACACAGTAGACGGACGAGCCTCCACAGTCAGACAAGGACAGGGCTCACTTGAGCTACCCTGAGGAGCTTGCAGCTGAGTGAGTGCTCACCTGGATCTGCAGTGGATGCCACTGGATACCTCCGGTGCCTGTCACCAGTACCTCATGGGTGGGAAGCCTGGTGGCCAGCTCTGGGCCTGGGTCCCCAGTAGTCTGCCCACTGTTCTGGATGTAGCAGGGGTCCCTCTCAGGCTGGTCCAGCACCTCCAGATGACACACCGGTATGTGCTCTGAGCCAAATCGAGGAGCCAGCCGCTCCAGGGTGGCCAAGTACTTAACCATCACAACCTGCTGAGAGAGGTGGCCAGGCCGAAAGGCCCGCAGGAATCGCCGGAAGACTCTGCGGAGACGCAGGCGCGTGAGCGCATTGTGCTGACGGATGTGCTGGCGGAAGGAATGAGGGATGCAGTTCTTAAAGCTGTAAAGAGGACACAGGGACATGTCAGAGCCTGGGTAGCCAGAAAGGCTGGGTGACATGGGGTTAGTGGCTAAACCTCTCTGCTGCCTAATGTAGACCGCAGGCCTATGTCATGAACGCAGAAATAAAGAACCCAACCCCAGCACTATACAGTGAAATTCTGTCTCAACAGTTTTTATTTTTATTCCTCGTGTGTGTGTGTCACCACAATAGTGGGAAAAGGGTGTCAGATTCCGTGGAACTGGAGAGTGGCCGTGAGGCATCATGTGAGTGCTGGAAACTGAACTCAGGTCCCCTCCAGTAGCAGCTAGGAACACTCAGCCATCTTGCTAGCTTCTTACCTTACCTTTTATATTATAGAATGTAGCTCAGGCTGGCTTGGAACTCACTGTGTAGCCCAGGTTGACCTCAAACTTGAAGTAATCTTCCTGGCTCTACCTCCAGAGTCCAAGAATAATATGCATACCACCATATCTGGCCCTTTTTTTAAAAATTTATTTATTTGTATTTTATGTGCATTGGTGTTTTGCCTGCATATGTCTGTGTGAAGGCATTGGAACCCCTGGGACAGGAGTCACAGACAGCTGTGAGCTGCCATGTGGGTGCTGGGGACTGAACCCAGGTCCTCTGCAAGAGCAACAGTACTCCTAACGCTGAGCCATCTCTCCGGTCCCTGACCGTAATTGTTTGTCTTGTAATTCTTCCGTGTCAGCGCACTGGTGACTATGACTACAGATCTGTGCCACATGCCTGGCCAGGGACAGGGCTTTCTGAGCTTCCAGAAACTGCCTAGGACTCAATATTTGAGTTCTACAATGCCTTCCAGAAGTCTATATCCTGTACCCACAGGGAACCCCACTACTGAAGGCTAGGCTTTTATAGGGCTCTTCCTTTTCTTTTTGAGACAGGGTCTCTATGTAGCCCTGGCTGTCCTAGAACTCATTATATTCAGTAGGCTGTCTCAATTGCACAGAGGTCCTCCTGCCTCTGCCTCCAGAGGACTGGGATTAAATGTGTGTTCTACTATACTCAGCTTGAAGCAATATCTTTAAAAAACAGAGTAGGCTGGGTAGTGGTGGTATACTCCTTTAATCCCAGCATTTAGGAAGCAGAAGCAGGAGGATCTCTGAGTTTGAGGCCAGCCTGGTCTACAAAGAGCAGGTTACAGGACAGTCAGGGCTACACAGAGAAACCCTGTCTCACAAAAACTAACAATAACAATAAAAAAAAAAGTAAATAGCCAAGCAGTGGTAGCACATGGAGGGAGAAACAGGCAGGTCCCTGAGTTCAAGACCAGCCCGGTCTACTGAGTGAGTTTCAGGACAGCCAGGGCTACATAGAAAAACCCTGTCTCGGGGGCTGGAGAGATGGCTCGGTGGTTAAAGAGCATTGCCTGCTCTTCCAAAGGTCCTGAGTTCAATTCCCGGCAACCACATGGTGGCTCACAACCATCTGTAATGAGGTCTGGTGCCCTCTTCTGGCCAGCAGACATATATACACACAGACAGAATATTGTATACATAATAATTAAATAAATATTTTTTAAAAACCCAGAAGGTTTAAAAATAAAGAATTTTTTAAAAAAAGGAAAAAGAAAAACCCTGTCTCAGAAAAAAGAATAAAAAGAAAAACAAAGTAAATAAACAAGTAACATAAGTAACTAATGTAAACTCTGAATCCACCTTTCCTACTCAATTCTACATTTCATGTTTGTATTTCTGTTTTTTTAAGACTGTATTATTTTCCAGGTGGTGGTGGTGCACACCTTTAATCCCAGCACTTGGGAGGCAGAGACACGAGTATCTCTGTGAGTTCGGGACCAGCCCGGTCTACAGAATGAGTTCCAGGACAGGCTCCAAAGTTACAGAGAAACCCTATCTCAAAACAAAAACAAAACAAAACAAAACAAAACAAAAAAACCAAGACTCTATTATTTTTTATGTGCATGCTGTGTGTGTGCCTGTGCACGTGCGTGCTAATGAAAGCCAAAAGAGGGCTTGGGGTCCCTTGGGGCTGGAGTTATAGACAGTTGTGGGTCACCCAGTGAAAGTGCTGGCAACTGAACTCAGGTTCTCTGCAGAGTCAGGTCTGCTGAGTCAGTGTTTGCATTTCCTTTAGTACCCAATCCGCTTTACCAGATGTGAGCTCCCAGAGGTGGCACTGTGTTCACAACACTCAGAGCTAGCATGAGTACACAGCTGGTGATCAGTGTTTGCTGGATAAACAAAGGCAACATGAAAAGTCCACCCTGGTGCCCTGGGTATGGGGAGCTCCAGCCACTTATTCCTAATTAACACTCCACTTCCACTCACCTGACCTCTCTGGCCATCTCCTCCAGGGGGACACCACGACAGAGAGCAAGGTGGCAGAGGTGCAGAAAGGCCATGCCCAAGCTCTCATTCTTAAAGTGATGGATCTCTTCCTCACTAGACAGGTCCCGCAGAGACACCACATCATTCATGAATTCATGTTTTCCCTGAGGGGTAGAGGGGTGCATAGGAAAGAGTAGGGCAGGTGTTTGCTTTATTGCTAACAAACTCTAACTCCCTGCTTCTAGCATCTTGTGGGGAAGGAAGAGACAAGTATATTCCTTGAAAGAGCAAATGCACATCACAGAAACACCACGAGCACCACCTCCTCATGATTTTGAGACCATGTCAGACATTACTAATCAAACGGAGAACTCATTCACTCCAACTTCTTTAAGTAGAGACGGCTAAAAGATCCCAGCTAGTATGAGGTGAATCGTATTAGCTGCAATGGAGTGGGAAGTGGAAGAAAGTCTTCTCCATCCCTGCTCATACCTGCTCAAAGAGGTATTCAAATGAGGCAGAGTCCAAGAGCTGCACACCCTGCTCTGCCCCTGGGGAACCACATCGGTACACAGCTGGCTCTTGGGTACTCATGCCGTGCCAGTTCCGGAAGTAAAATCTGCAAGAAGGGAAAGGAGAAGCAGAGCCACGGAGGAGGTCTGATGGGTAATTAGTGTTGTGTTTCATCCGAGAGACTGTGGCATGGTGGATATCCTGCACTTCCCTCTACACCTGCGCTGTGGCGCTCCTGAACACACACCCCTTCCAAGAGATCTTCACTTACCTCATTCGGAAATACAGCCTTAGGCTCACATCTCGGGATGTGTCTAGAATGTGGTTTGGGGGCAGCCAAACTTTGGCCTGTGCATCATAGAGGGCAAAGAGATTCAGGCAGGGTGGAGTGATGCCTGGAAGATGGGAGGGATGAAGTCAGCAGCCCCATCAGCTGCAGACCTGCGCTCTGAGGATGCTGCAGCCCACTAACTCCTTTCACATACTCTTCCCACGCCTCTCCTATGACTCATCAAATACTGATAGACACACAAGGCAGTTCAGAATTTTCACCATGTCAATGCTTCCCAGAACTACATTTCCCAGATTCCTTTGCAGCTAAGATAGGAACACTGGACTAAGTGGCATGTGATTCCAGAACTCTGGAGGCTAAGGCAGAACAAAAGTCATTATCTGCTACATATAGGCAGCCTGAGCTCCATGAAACCCTGACTGAAAAACAAAACAAAACAGGCTGAGCATGGTGGCACATCCCAGCACTCAGAAGTCAGAGACAGGTGGATCTCCGTAAGCTCCAGGTCAGCCTGGTCTACAAAGTGAGTTTCAGGACAGCCAGGGCTCCATAGAGAGACCATGTCTCAGCATACACTCAACATACAAACAAACAAGACCAAAGGTTTCAACCTGTCAGATAAACACAAATTGCTCTCCAAAGTCACTACACATAACTTCACTACAGGTTTGATAAGATAAGGTACCTCGCTTGAGAAACATTTTTTTGTTTTCGAGACAGGGTTTCTCCCTAGCTTTGGAGCCTGTCCTGGAACTAGCTCTTGTAGACCAGGCTGGTCTCGAACTCACAGAGATCCACCTGTCTCTGCCTCCTGAGTGCTGGGATTAAAGGCGTGCGCCACCACCACCGGGCTGTGAAACAGCTTTCTAACATGCCAATTGCTTTACTCTTTGCCTCAACCCTTCCATGACTCCCTATTACTGCCCACTGAGAAATCCCAACCCCTTCAGTACTGAGTCACCAGGACCTGTATTCTGTCTCTGATGCTTGATTTTAATTTCTCTGATTTGAGATGGGCCTCACAGAGCCCAGGGTGGTCTCTGACACTAGCCTTGAATTTTTTTCTATGCTTCCTGCCTCCACTTCCCAGAGTACCTGGATGACAGATTTGCAACACTGAGCCTGGTTCAGCAGTGCTGGGGATGGAAGCTAGGGTTCTGTGCATGCTGGATAAGTGTTCAACCAGGGTGAGTGCCAACTTCAGTCTTAAGTTTCAACTTTTACTTCCTTTTCCCACTTCTTAGAACCACACCCCAGTCAGCCTGAAGGTCTTTTGGTTCCTTAAACAGGGTTACTCTGGACCTGTGCGGAAGCCATTTTCTCATTGGTCACATCAACACAACAGAAAGTCGGGCAGTGAGAGATGTTGCTGTCAGATTGCCAGCACACTCCCTGTGATGGTCTGAACATGCCCTAACATTCACAAGCTGGAATCTTAACCAACAAAGCATGTGTTAATGGAATTCAGGACATACCTTTTGACGCGTGACTAGGACTAAACGAGGCTGGGGGTGGTACCTAATGACAGCTTTAGTGCCTTTATTTGGTGGATACAGAGGATAGAAATTAGAACTTTGCACAAACTGGGCAGGTTCCACTGAGCCACACCCTAATGCCTCACTGGGGGATTCTGAGAAGGGGCTAAAACACTGAGTCACATGCCAGCTCCTCACTGGGGGCTTGTTTTTTAGAAAGATTTATTTATTTTTATATGCATTTTTTGCCTTGTATGTGTTTTGCCTTGTATGTCTATGTGAGGATGCCAGATCCCCCGGAACTGGAGTTACAGACAGTCATGAGCTTCCATATGGGTGCTGGGAATTGAACCTGGTTCTCTGGGAGAGCAGTCAGTGCTCTTAACCACTGAGATGAGCATTTCTAGGCAAGAGCTCTACCACTGAGCCTCAGACATATTTTGAGACAGGGTCTTCTTGTGTAGTTAGTTTGGCCTGGAACTTGTGATCCTCCTGCCTCAGCTTCCCAAGTCTGGGATCATATACCCCTGGCTCAGCAGTGTTTTCCTTCCTTGCCCCTCTAGAATAAGAGCCCCCCACTGGCCCCAACTTAAGCTGTCACTCAGACTCACTCTTCCTTGTCCAATGAGTGTGAAACACACCACCAGTTGCCCCTACCCCAGGCTCCACACTCACCGACTTTGTGTGCAATGTGTATGCAGATGTCCTCTGCAGTCAGAGATGTCTGGCTGAAGGTGACCCAGGGATCTCCGCCCTCTGGCCCAGCCCAGTGCAGCAGCACCACCAAGCTTTCCATGGGTGCCAGGGGCTGAGCTTCCGTGCCATCTGCCTTGCTGTCCTCCGACATGGCTCTCCGCCCACACAGAGGCATAGCTGTCACCATTCACTGCTGGTTAAGGACAGGCCGTTAGATCTGGGCCACAACCCAGAGGACTCTTACCTCTTCAGCCTCCCACAGGCTGAAGTCCAAAGGAAAGAGCTGGGGTCTTATCTTTCCTCAGCCTCAACACATACATTT
Organism: Dicrostonyx torquatus; assembly: GCA_028555095.1. Classification (NCBI taxonomy): domain Eukaryota; kingdom Metazoa; phylum Chordata; class Mammalia; order Rodentia; family Cricetidae; genus Dicrostonyx; species Dicrostonyx torquatus. The sequence goes on from JAQHUG010000150.1 coordinate 766,275, forward strand.
GTTTGCAGGCAGGAATGCTTATGGACTTGAGACTGCCGTTTTTAATGGTAGCAAAGCCATCTTATAGTTTTGCTTCATTTTGTGTATTTAGACAGTCTCATGTAGTCCAGGTTCGCCTCCAACTCAATACCGTACTTTTTCTTAAAGATGGGGGGGGGGTGCCCACGGGTATGGGTGCCCAGAGAAGACATCTTCTCACATTGAACTGGAGTTTCAGGCAGCCATGAGCCACTCGATGTGGGTGCTGGGAACCAAACTCCAGCTCTCCGGAAGAGCAGCAACTCAGCCTTTCAATCTAACCATATAACTAGGCCCCATTTGGGTTCTTTTTAAACAATTCTCACTCAGGAGGCAGAGGCAGGCAGATCTGAGTTCAAGACCATCTGGTCTACAGGGTGAGTGCCAGGACAGCCAGGCCTACACAGAGAAGCCCTGTCCTAAAACAAACAAACAAAAAGCAATTCTCAGGATGGCCTCAAACTCACGAAGTAGACCAGGATGCTCTTGAAGCTCTGATCCTAATGTTTGAATCTCAAATACTGGGATTACAGGTGTGCAACTGCTTCTTTGGTTTTTTAATGTCCCTTTTAAAAAATTAATTAAAGGGGCTGGAGAGATGGCTCAGAGGTTAAGAGCACTGACTGCTCTTCCAAAGGACCTGAGTTCAACTCCCAGCAACCACATGGTGGCTCACAG
>JAQHUG010000150.1:768598-796461 GCA_028555095.1 Dicrostonyx torquatus
CAGCTTGGTACAGAGTGAGTTCCAGGACAGCCAGGGTTACAATGAGAAACCCTGTCTCGAAAAACCAAAATGAAATAAAAAGTAATAATAATAAATTTAAGCCAAGAACATTAGTGCATGCCTTTAGCTCCATAACTCTGAGTTTGAAGGCAGCTTGATCTAAGTAGTTCCAAGCTAGTGAGATGCTGTCTCAATCAATTAGTCAATCAACCAATCAATGAGTTTCTGCTCTGAACAAAGTTCCCAGAAGGTAGGCAGGCTTGATGCAACAAACCTGGTGGCGTGTCTTGGAACTTTCGTATGACCTCAGGCAATGCACTTAACCTCTCTGGTACTCCATTTCCCTGTGTGAAGCAGAGACGCTGAGACCGCTGCTATAAAAAGATGTTCCAACCAGGTTCTGCATGGTACTGGGTCAACAGGAAACTGAACTAGGCAGGAAAAACAACAACCATCAAATATGACCCGAAGAGAATCCACTGGGGTGGAGGAGCTGCCAGCAGGAGCAGAGCAGCACGTGTCCTCCATGCGCTACGCCCCAGCTTCACCCCAATTCCACCAGAAAAGCAGTACTTCAACGGGGCCAGTGGGAAAACCTGGGTCCAATCCCTTCACCAACTGCTCTGAGTTGTCCTCTGACCTCCCTTGGGCTCTATGGCATGTATGCACACACAAACACAGTTAAAGGACATGTGACTTAGCCAGTCATAACGAGCTTCTTCACCATCATGCCCGAGATCCACCCCAAGAGGTGACCAGGGCTACTCTCACTCCCCATGGGGAGGATGCTCACCTGGGACACCACATTTCAGGGACAAGGTTCCACAATTTAAAAAAAAAATTCTGTGAGCATGGTGCATGTGTGTGTGTATAGGCATATATGTACATGGTATATGTGTGTGCATGGTATGCATGTTGTATGCATATGTGTGCAGGCGTATGTGTGTCTGACATAAACATGTATGTACATGAAGTTTAAGTGTGCACTAATAGTGTATGGGTATATGAAGGTATATGAGTGTGTGTATGTGTGCATGGTATATTTATACATGTATATGGTGTTATGGATGTATGCATAGTGTATGCAGGCATATATGTGCATGGGATACGCATGTGTGTATGTGTATAATGTCTGCATGTGTGTGCACCTAAGTGTGAAAGTCTGCTCCCTATACGCACACAAGGAGGCCAGAAGCGTACATCAGTTCCTTCCTCTATTATTTTCCACCTTAGTTTTTAAAATGCGTGTGAAAGTTTTGCATGTATGTCTGTGCTCTACCTCATATGTGCCTGGTGCTGATGGAGGCCAGAAGAGGGTATTGGATCCCCTGGAACTGGAGTTATACACATGGTTGTGAGCTGCCATTTGGGTGCTAGGAACCAAGTCCGAGTCTCCCGAAAGATCAGCCAATGTTCTTAACCCTGAACCATCTCTCCTGTCCCTTCACCTTATTTTCTGAGACAGGGTCTTACTAAACCTAGGATCACTGTTTTGGAAGCCTCTAGGACCTTCTTGTTTCTATTCCCTAGTGTTGGGTTGACATGTGACAGTTGCCACACTCCACTTTATGTAAGTTCTGGGATTCAAACTCGGATCTTTCTGCTTGCAGGCACTTTACCAACTGAGGGAATATTCATTCATCCTTTTATTTTATTTTATATTGGTCTGTGTAGCTCAGGCTATCTTGGAACTCACTCTGTAGCTCACACTGTCCTCCAACTCGTGATCCTTCTGCCTCAATCTTCTAAGTACAGGGATGATGCACTATACTCAGCATTTTATTATATATATATATATATATATATATGTGTGTGTGTGTGTGTGTGTGTGTACACATACACATGTGTACATATATAAATTTCTTTTGAGGCAGCATTTTACTATATAGCCTAGGCTAGCCTAGAGCTCACAGAAATCCCCTTCTCTGCCTCCCGAGTGCTGAGATCACAGGCATACATGTGTCAGCACACCCAGCCTTGAGCCCACCAGCCTTAATGACTTATGTTACTGTAAGAGCTCAGATCTGCTGGTACTTGTCTCCTCTCCAGGCCAGTTTCCTCATGCGGTAAGAGAGAAACCAGTGGCTACTTCAAAGGCTCAGTGGAAAGTGTCTGGCAAACAGTAAACGTTTAATAGATGTTACCATCATCTATTCACGTTCAAAACGCCATCCTGGGGACATGGGGCCTTTGGGAGAACTCACTTCCTCCTTTCCAGTTCCCAAAGATCCAGGTCCAGCTTTGAAGACAAATATGAGGTCTGTACTTGCAGAAGCTGCATCTGTCCCTACCCATCGCCCGAAAACCTGCCGACCCATCTGGCTCAGGCTATAACTGCACTGTGCACTCTCCAGGAAACCGACAAGTATGGAGACAGCGGGTGCTCCTGGTCGGGGAAGTTCTAGTGCTGGCAAGTCCCCCGCGTACTCCCCCGCCTGCGTCCCAGGGGCGCCCCTCCGCACTCACCCTTTGCAGGGTTCTCAGGCTTGGACCCTGGACCCCGCCCCACTGCCGCGGGGAGCAGCTGCAAATCCACAACCGACGCACCGCGGGCCATTGGCCGCCTGAATCGCGCATGTCCTTTGGCCGCAGTCCGTCCCACTAGGCCTATGATCCTACGTTCCTATTGGTCATGTACAAGAATGGCTTCGCTCTGAATGGTCGTGGTGGAGGAACGTCCTAGCCGTTATTTGTTGGAGCGGCAAGCGGAAACGCTGAGGCCTCTGCGATTGGATGTGCGAGATGAAGGGCGGAAACGCAAAGCAAGACTGCAGGGCCGGGCGGAAGAGTGAGGTCTGTGGGCGAAGGGCCTGGAACCGGCATTGCTTAAGCTTCTTCTTCAGGTACACACCTGGACTCGGAGGCTGCAGTCACCCAGACTTGAAGCTCCCGGTCTCATGTAGCCCAAGTGCACCCCCCACCCCCGCCTCACAAGTCTTCCTTGAACAGTATTTGGTGAAAAGACTCAGGGTGCGGCTCAGCTGGTAGCGTTTGCCAGCATGCACGAAGTCCTGGGCTCCATCCCCAGCACCATCGTAACTGTGACACATGTCTGCAGTCTCATTTGAGTGGCAGAGGCGGGTCAGAAATCCAACATCATGGTGTGTGTGTGGGGGGCGCGTAGGTAGAGAATAATTTAGGCAGTAGGAGACCCAGTTTTTGTTTTGTCAAGACATGGTTTCTCTGTGTAGCCCTGGCTGTCCTTGAACTCAGATTTGCCTGGCTTTGCCTCTGGAACGCTAGGATTAAAAGCCTGCGCTGCCACCACACCCAGCCTGAGACACAGTTTTACAAAACAGTGAGAAAAAGTTACTCCTCAATACTCTTCTCCATGAAACCCCACTTTGACGCTGGTCCTGTCTGTCCAGCCCCGTATTAGCCAAGAAACCTACTAAATCATATCCCAAACCTTGACCTCTGACCAAGTCTCCTCACTTCTGACGTGTGCCTTTGTCCTTCCCTCTAGGAAGGTCTGGCTCTGCGCTAAGAGCACTTGCCGCTTTTCCAGGTGACCCCGGTTCAGTACTCACCACTTACATAGCAGCTCACAACCATCCATAACTCCAGTTCCAGTAGATCAGACCCTCTTCTGACCTCCGCAGGCACCAAGCACAAACGTGGTACACAGATATATATGTAGACAAAACACACACAACATTTATTTACAAAAACAACACCAAAAACTGGCACGGAAGCACATGCCATTAATCCTAGCACTTGGAAAGCAGAAATAGGTGGATCTCTGAGTTCAATGTCAGCTTGGGCTACCCAATGAGACCTTGTCTCAAAATAAAGAGAGACCTCTCTAGTCGATATTGGAGACTTCCTTCCTCCCTCCCTCCCTCCCTCCCTCCCCCCCTCCAAAGCTCAGAAGATAAAGGCATTTGCCGCCAAGCCTGAAGACCTGAATTAAAACCCCACATTCCACATGGGGGAAGGAGAGAACTGACCAACTTTTACAAGTTGTGATCTGACACCACATTCTGCCTTTACATAAACACATACACACGTATGTGTGTACACACACAATGTATGTAAATAAATAAGAGAATATCTAGGAAGCTACATGAGACTTCTTTTTTAAAAACAATGTCTATGACTACTTTTATCTGCATGTATGTAAACGCACTGTGTGACCTCAGAGGCTAGAAGAAGACTTCTGATCCTCTGGAACTGGAGTAACAGGCAGTTGTGACCCACTGTTTTAGGGTTTCCATTGCTGTGAAGAGACACCATGACCACAGCAACTCTTATAAAAGTAAAAAAAAAAAATGGGGTGGCTTACAGTTTCAGAGGTTTAGTCCATTACTGTCCTGGTGGGACATGGAGGTGTGCAGGTAGACATGGTGCTGGAGGAGGTGAGAGTTCTATATCTTGATCAGTAGGCAACAGGAAGTAAACTGTGTCCCATGCAGGGCATAGCTTGAGCATATAAGACCTCAAAGCCTACCTCTGTGGTAACACACTTCCTCCAACAAGGACACACCTATTCCAACAAGGCTACTACCTGGACATTCAAACAAATGAGTCCATGGGGGTCTTGTCCATTCAAACCACTACAACCACCATGTGGGTGCTGAGAATTTAACCCTGGTCCTCTTTGAGAGCAGCCAGTGCTGTTAATTGCTGGGCCATCACTACAGCCTACTTCTTTTTTTTTTTTAAGACAAGGTTGCTCTGTGTAGTCCTGGCTGTCCTGGAACTCACTCTGTAGATCAGGCTGGTCTCAAACTCCACCTACCCCTGTCTCCCAAGTGCCTTTAATAGATGTGTGCCACTACCACCTGGCTGAGATGTATTTCTTAAAATAAATATAATATAAAAATAAAATCAAAGACCAGCGGTCATGTTGCATATCTTTAATCCCAGCACCTGGGAGGCAGAGGCAGGCGGATCTCTGAGTTTGAGGCCAGCCTGGTCTACAAAGTAAGTTCCAGGACAGGCTCCAAAGCTACACAGAGAAACCCTGTCTCAAAAAAACGAAACAAAATAAAATAAAATCTAATCATGGTGGCACATGCCTGTTACCTCAGCATCCAGGAGGTAGGTAAAGGAAAGAGGATCAGTAATTTAAGACTGACCCTCTCTGATTGTCTTTTAAATAAAAAGTTAAGGATGCTTCTCATCATGCTAAAAATATCTCGGTCCAATCTATACATTCTGAACAAAAGAAAAATGTTCAACCCAAATCCATAGCTTTTGCTCTTATTCAAAGGCATGATTCTACTCCAGCTGTTTCAGAGACATTCGCTGACTGCTTTTTCTATAATATGGATTTCAATGTACATTAGAAGTTTCAGAGAGTCTAGAAAGTAGTAAGACTTGGGTCCAGGGCTGGAGAGTTGTCTTAGCAGTTAAGAGCACTAGCTGCTCTTCCAGAAGACCCAGGTTCAGGCAGCTCACAACTGTCTGTAACTCTAGTTCCAGAGGATCTGGCATTGTCACAGACAGACAAATATGCATTAAAAAAAGATGACTTGGGTCCACCTCTCACAGAGCAAATGGATTCCCAGGTAAGTACTCTTGTCAAACAATAGCCTAAACTTCCCTGCCTATTGTTCATTCCTGAGGGGAAGTTCTAAATTTAAGTTTTCTTTAAGTTCATTAACTTCGGTCCCCATTCTGTATCTATCTTGGCAGAGTTCCACTTGGCTGGTGGACACCATCCAGAAATTGGCTGCAGACCACAAATGCTCCAGATGATGAGCCCTAGCTTTGCTGAATGCTGATGTGAATCAGTCCAGCTGATGAGATTACTCCCTGTCTCTTCAGCTGGGTCAGCAAACCAGATGCTCCTCATGAATGCCCCACTGCCCTAACCTCTTCTGACCTCTAATATTCCATCCTTCCTGGGCCCTGACAATGGTGTCCTAATTTCAGCAGGAAATAGTTCCAGAGTAGAGTACTTCACCCCTACGCCTCCAAAGGGCCTGAATGTTAGATCCAAAGGAAAGTCCCTGGCAGCAGGGACAAACAGCTATCTGTAATACCTATTGCCATACCAAGATTATATGTGCTTAAAAATTTGTTCTTTCAGATGGGCAATGGTGGCGCACCTCCCAGCACTTGGGAGGCAAAGGCAGGCGGATCTATGTGAATTGGAGGCCAGCCTGGTCTACAGAGTGAATTCCAGGACAGGTTACAAAGCTGCACAGAGAAACCCTGTCTCAGAAACAAAAATGCTAAGAAAGACTCTATCAAAGATTTGACAGGGACACGTAAGACACAAATCTTATAGTAAAAACAAACTAGGTTCATTCCTGTTTATGATTAAACCTCTTTTTCTCAAGGATTGGGCTATGCCCAACCTGTAACCTTAACTAAAAATAATTCTGTACTGCCTGTTCCAGAAAATGCCAATCATGTCTTTGTTTCAAAAAATTGCTGGGTGGTAGTGGCACACACCTTTAATCCCAGCATTTGGGAGGCAGAGGCAGGTGAATCTCTGTGAGTTCAAAGCCAGCCTGGGCTACAGGCTAGAGAGTGAGTTACAGGATAGCCAGGACTGTTTGGCAGAGAAACCTCCTCTCGAAAGAATCTGAAGAAAAAAGTTATAAACATCTTGCAAACCTACCATTGTTTCAAAAGGCTGTGATGCCTATGTGTTGCTAAGATCACCTTGCAGTCACATCTTTGTTTGAGCATTATGTTAATGCTTATGTTCTGCTCTTAAAACCCTGGCTATTTTGCCTGCCGGATGCCCCATTTGGAAACCCCCTTACCCTGAGCTGTAAAGACCTTGTCCTCCTTATGTCCAAGGTTGACCTCTCAAACCCCACCTTAGGGAGAGGCAGCCTGTGGACACAAATGAAAAGCTTGCTTTAATTAATTCAGCCATGATGATTTCATTGTTTTTTTTTTCTCCCATCTTTGGGATTAACATCCCATTTTTGGGATTAACATTCTTTAGTTACTTTTCTGTTTGTCTTCCTTTGTTTCCTTTTCTGGGGCAGGGTTTCTCTATGTAGCCCCAGTGGTCCTGGAACTCACCCTGTAGACCAGACTGACCTCAAACTCAGAGATCTGCCTGCTTCTGCTTCCCAAGTGCTGGGATTAAAGGTGTACAACACTGCCTGGCTTTTCTTTCTTTTTAAGATTTATTTATTCAGTATGTTATAGTGTATACTGCCTACCAGAACTCATTAGAGATGGCCACCATATGGTTGCTGCGAATTGATCTCAGGACCTCTGAAAGAGCCAGTGCTCTTAATCTGAGTTATCTCTTCAGCCCAGAATCTGGGCTCTTAAGGTACACCCTTGGTGATGTACTTCTTCTAGCAAGGCCACACTTCCTAAGCTTATGCAGACATCTACAACTGGGGATCAAGTATTCAAATGTTAGCCAGGTTTTAGTGGCACTTGCCTTTAATCCCAGCACTCAGGAGAGACAGACAGGCAGATTTCTGTTAGATTTGAGTTAGAGGCCAGCCTTGTCTAGAGAGTGAATTCCAGGACAGGCTCCAAAGCTACAGAGGAACCCTGTCACAAACAAACAAACAAACAAATAAAATTAAAGACAAAAAATAGAAAACAAACTATTCAAATGCTCAAGGTGATGGGTGACTTCATCATTTAAACCACCAAAAGTAATAAACCAGACTTCAGATTAAGACATACAAGCTCAGAGCTTCTGGTCAGTTTTGGGCTGGAACCTTGTTCTTCTTTTCTTGAGCCCTTGTCATAACATGGAGGCCTTTTCTTCTCCACCTCTAGTGATGCTACATAGTGGACCTTGGACCCAGAGCCCCGCACTTGCCAGCCAAGCGTTTACTGCTTAGAAACATATTAAGTTCACTGGGAATTTCTTTTCACCTCCTCCTCCCCTCTCCTTTTTATTCTCTTTTAAGTTATACTTGTAGATTTGTGTGGGGGTACTTTGCCTGCTTGTATCTCTGTACACCACATATATGCTTGGTGCCTATGAAGGCCAGAGAAAGCACTGGATTCCCTGAAACTGGAGTTATAAATGGTGTGTTTCACCATGTGTGCTGAGAACCAAATCCAGGTTCTCTCCAAGAGTAGCCAGTGTTTTACATGGCCGAACCATCTCTCCGGTCCATAGCCATCTCTTCTTGAGACAGTTTGGCCTGAAATCCCCTATGTAACTGAGGATGACTTTGAACTCCTGGTCCTCCTGCCCCCACTCCAGCTGAAATGATGTGTGTGTGTGCATACGCACGCACAAGTGTGAGGATGGGACCTGACAAGCAGTGACACCAGGTTCATCAGCACTGAGGATGGAGCCTGGGTCTTGTATACACCAGGTATAGGCAAGTGCTTCACTCATTGAGCCCTGGCAACTACAAATTTCTTTGAGTACCTGTACTAATTAATACCTCTTTCCTATTCTAGAATGTCTGACCACCAGGGATGGGAAGTAGTGTGAGCTGGAGACGCAGGTTGCTGTCCTTCCCTGCTTCTGAAGGGCTGACAGTCTTCTCCCTGCCTGACCCTCTGTGGTGATCAGAATGAGAATAGCCCCCATAGGTTCATATATTTGAATCCTGGCCCCCAGTTGCTGAATCTGCTTGGGAAGTCTTCGGAGATATGGCCTTTTTTGAGGTGTGTCACCGAGGGTGGGCTTTCCCAGGTCACTCTTTCTGCTGCCACCTGCTTGTACATCAGGATGTAAGTTCTCAGCTATTGCTCCAGCGGCATGCCTACCTAATGCCATGCACCCCACCATGATGGCGAGGGACTCTAGCCTTCTGGAACTCTGACCCCCCAATGTTTTCTTTTATAAATTGCGTTGGTGCATGCCTTTAATCTCAGTAGTGAGGAGGCAGAGGCAGGCGGATCTCTGTGAGTTCAAGGCCAGTCTGGTCCAAAAGACTAGTTCCAGGACTGGCTCCATAGCTACTGAGAAACCCTGTCTCGACAGCGCCCCCCCCCGCCAAAAAAATTGCCTTGGTTGAGGAGTCTCTTCAAAGCAACAGAATTAAGATAATCTCTTCTGTCACTGCCCAGGGCCACCAAGAGCTCAGTAGCAGGAAGCAAAGTGTGCCAAATTCAAGAGCCAACTTAAATGGGCGTAGTCACCCCTGGAGTTCTGAAGCTAAAATAGAGCCTGGGATCCTGTATCCAGCACTTCAGATGGTGACTCATAGCAATAATGATCATAATAGTCACAGTAATAACAAACAATAGCTCATGCCTGCCAAGGGATGCTGAGTCATGGGCCAGAGTTTGGCATTCTCCAGTGGTCCTGAGCTTTGTCCTTTCTTCATTGGTATTTGTGTGTTCCTGTGCATATGTGTGTCATATTCATGCAGGTGTGTATCTACTTGAGAAGGGCAAGGGAAAACCTCGACTGTCATTCAATTGCCATCCACCTTGTTTTTCTGCGACAAGGTCTCATTGGCCTGAATCACCCCTGTTGGGTAGGGAAGCTGGCCAACATTCTGCTATAGTCAGTTCGCTTCCCCACACTGGGCATTGAGTAGGAAGCACCCCACCTGGCTTTTTGGTGTGTTCTGTGGCTCAAGCCTCATTTCCTTCACAGTTCACTTTTTAGACAGAGCTACCTCTGAGTTGGCTGGCTTGGTTTCCTCCTTCCCTCTGGTTTGTTTGTTTTGTTTGGGGGGGGCAGGGTCTCTAAAGTTCACTTTGTAGGTTGGGCTGACCTCAGACTTAAAACCTTTCTGCTAGCTGGACAGTGGTGGTACACACCTTTAATCCCAGCACTCGGGAGGCAGAGGCAGGCGAATATCTGTGAGTTTGAGGCCAACCTGGTCTACAAGAGCTAGTTCCAGGACAGGCACCAAAGCTACAGAGAAACCCTGTCTCGAAAAACCAAACCAAACCCTCCTGCTGTTTCAGCCTCCAAGATATGAGTGCCATCTCAAGCCTGAGGTTCATTCCACGCAGGACAAATGCCCACTGACTGGAAAGAGCCTATGTTTACTCCTCAAGGCCCAGAGGTGTTGTAGAACTTCTGCATCCTAAACCTGGCCTGGCAGGGATACCCAAGGGGTTTCCCCAACAGGGACTTTCCACACTAACAGGGGACAAACCCAGGTCAGTTAGATAATTTTCAGAAATGGCATGGGGGGGCTTCCCCCTAAGCAGAGCACGCTTTTCAGGGAGGGGCTTCCCTAAAGTTACCACCAGGCCTGGGACAAGCCAATTTAAGAGATTTAAAACAAAACCCTCTGTTTTCTAAACTGGGGAGGTCAGGGGACTCAGGCCCCTCTCCTGAGAGCTGTGAGGTGACTTGCTGTGGGACTGTCAAAGACGGTTGTTCCGTGTTGGACGTGAGTGTGAAACCACATTCTCCAGAAAGTGCACAGCAAGCACAGCAGAGAAAGAACAAGCTACAGGCAGCAGGGCCCGCGAGAGACAGCTCACATTCTAGCCACTCTGCTCTGTGACCTTGTTGTTCTCCTTCCCAACTCTGTGGAATCAGAGGTATATGTGGAGCATCAACCAATTAGTAAAAGTGAAAAGCTTGGCGTGAGGGAGATGGCTGTCAGCAAAGGGCCTGCTCTGCCCTGCAAGACCCAGCTCAACCCCCCAGGACTGTAGTAACATGTCTACAACCTCAGTGCTAAGGAGGCAGGGACAGGCCACCAGAGGCTCACTGACCAGCCAAAGTCACTGGGTGGGTCTCTAGGTGCTGAGATGGCCCAGAAGGTAAAGACACTTGCTACCAACACTGCCATCCTGAGTTCTACATGGTGGAAACAGACAACTCCACACGTGTGCTGCGCGTGCATGTTCACAGGCACACACAACAGATGCCAATAAAAATTTTAGACCTATATTTGTGGAACTATTGTTATGAAAAAAAAAAACATAGGTTGGGAGAAGATACCTAGCCCAAGCTGGCCTTAAACGCTCTCCATGTTCTTGCCGCAGCCCCCCAAGTGTTGGGATTATAGGGCATGAGCCCCTTACCCAGTTATGATAGCTCACAGTACTAGGATGGTGACATAATAAAAACACCATCCAAGCTAGTCAGAGCAGCTCAACTCATGCTCATCACAGAACCTGTGAGGATAAGGTAAGATTGCCAAAAGTTTGAGAGTAGCCTGTGTTATAGTGAATTAGTCTAAAAAAAAATGACTGGAGTTGGAGGAATTGCTTATTGTTAAGAACACTGATTGCAGCTAGGCAGTGGTGGAGCACACCTTTAATCCCAGAATTTGGAAGGCAAGGGCAGGCAGCTCTGTGAGTCCGAGGACAGCCTGGTCTACAGAGACAGTTCCAGAACAGATAGGGCTACAGAGTAACCTCGTCTCAAAAAACCAACAAAACACTGACTGCTCTTAACCCGGCTCAATTCCCAGCACCTACACGACAGTTTAGAAGCTTTTCTAATATATATATATATATATATATGGATGTGCTGTCCGCACGTATTGGATCCCCTGCAACTGGAGTTTGAACAGAGGCTGCAGAGCAGTGTGGCTCACTCCTACCCCCTGGTGGAAATTCACCCGGACAACAGCATTCAGGCATATTCATCCTTCACTGCTTGGCCAATCTTTGCTGTGGCCCAGGCCCAGTGCTGTCTGGAGGAGGAGAGTGTGCTAAGTGCTGAAGCTGCCTATAGGCCACAGAATGTGACAGTACCCAGGTTGGTGAGGCTGCCTGGACGGCTAGGTGTTGACAGGCTCAGAGAGGTTCTCGGACATTACTGGAATGTGGTGGCACTGAGCCTCAACCAGTTAAAATGTTGTGATTTTTTTTTGTTTGTTTTTTTCCTTTTCCTGATATAGGGTCTTACTGTGCAGCCCTGGCTGGCCTGGAACTCATCATGGAGACCAGACTTGCCTCAAACTTAGAGATCAGCCAGCTGTTGACTCCCAAGTGCTAGGATTTAAGGTGTGTGCCACTGCCTGGTGCTGAACTGGGTTGAGTGTCAAGCAGCTCCCAGAGTGCAATGTACCCCGGAAAGGAGGATGAAGGGATCAGACATCTGGAAAGTCATGCCTTTTGCTGATGTCAGCTGAAGCAGCTCACTGCACCATTTTTTCCTGCTTATTCATTTGTTCATCTATCTTCTGGGGTAATGTGCATGTGTGTGGAGCTCAGAGGACAACTCACAGAGCTGGTTCTCTCCTACCACCTGAGAGTCCTGGCGAGTGAAACTGTGCTAAGCCTGGTGGCAAGTGCCTTCAGAGACTGGGCCATCTTACCAGCTTGCATTAATTTAGTGATTGATTCTCTCTGACGTGCTGTGTATTTGTAGGGTCCAGAGGGTGCTGAATGCCCTGCTCTCTCATGCTCCTTTATATTTCCTTAGACAGAGCCTCTCACTAAATCTGAAGTGAGACTAGTAGCCAGCATGCCACGTCTCAATCCCCAACAGCAGCAAGGCTACATAAATGCACATGGTCATATCTAGCATTTTCTGGTGGGTGCTAGTATTTGAACCTAGGTTCTCTCAGGCCTCTGCACCAATAGCCACATTCCCAGTCAACTGGTTCTCGACATAGGGTCTTGGGGCTGCAAGTGTGTGCCACGCCCAGTTTATGCACGGTGGGGCTGGAAGTCAGAGCTTCCTGAACCAGGCTCAATTTCCACTGAGACAGGGTCTCACTGGTCAGCCCAGCCTGGCCTTGAACTCATGACCCTTCAGTTTCATTCTCCTACCTGCCTGATGATAGGTGTACACTGTTTTTTATTTTTGTTGTTGTTTTTGTTTTTTAACAATGCTGGAATGGAAACCACACATTAAACTAAACTCTGCCACAGAACTCCAGTCTGGGTCCCATTGTGCTCTTTTCAATAGCAGAAATACTTTCCAAATCCTTGAAATTGCTTCTCCAGTGGACATGGACAAGGGTCAGGGTTGCAGAGGACACTGGTTCCACCGGAAGAAGCCATGTGCTGGGCTTCCAACACCTGTAACCGCAGTTCCAGGAGACATTCCATGTGCTCACACAACACTCACACACATAAAGTAAAAAATGAAAATTTAAGCTGGACGTGGCTTGTGCTTTTGATCCCACCACTTGGGAGGCAGAGGCAGGTGGAATCTCTGAGTTTGAGGTCAGCCTGGTCTATATAGTGTGTTCAAGGACAGCCAAGGATACATAGAAAACCTGTCTCGAAAAGATACATGCATGCACACACTCTCATGAGCACACATATGCACACACACAGAAACATACAAATCAATATTTAAAATAAGCTACCCTAGCAGAGGCAAAGGTTACATATTTCTCGTGTAGCCCAGGCTGTCCTCAAACTTGGGCCCTTTGCCTCCATGGAATGCTTGCTAGGTGATGAGGGGAGGAAGAGGGAGGAAAAGAGGAAGGACAGGCTGACAAGGAGTTGGAGGGACACTGAGGGCCAAGAGCATGGCTGTCAGGACTCTCTGGTTCTCCCCATCTAGGTTCACCCTCTGCCTCAAACAGCATTGAGCCATCGGCATCCAGCACCTGGAACTGTTTATTAGACATTGTTGCCAGTTGCAGGATAGAAAGCTAGACAGAAGAAAAACAGTGACCACAGATCCATAGGGACAGACCCTGCCCATCTGGGGACATGTGTATACCCAACCCAGTGGACCAATCTGGCAACTGTTGCCCCTCCCCAGACCCCCAGGACTTTGGCATAGTGCTGATGGGGGGGAGGGGCTGCGGACAGTAGAGCCCCTCAACCCGAAGCAGGAAGTCTGATGAGTGCTGGGGACAGGCTGGAGGAGAGGGGACATGGGGCAAGCCAAGGGCTGGGATGTGAGGGGCAGCAGAAGTGAAGGAAGTCAGGAGCTAGGAACATGATGTCTAGGTTTCCTTTTCTGGAGAAGGGCCCACAGAGGCCTGCAGGCCAGTGGCAGTGGCTGGGGCAGGTCACGCACTGATGTCTTTCTCGTTGCCCGCTTTGGGGACGGCTTCCAGCAATGGGTCCCCGGGGCCCGCCTCCTCCCCCTCCTTGGCCTCACCAGACTTGGAGTTGGGGACCCAGAGGCCAGAATCGATGCAACGTTGCATGTGATACTTGGCATCCTGTGGAGATAAAGCACGAGCAGGTGAGGCTATGCTAGCACCATGGTGGCCCCACTGTCTCCTGCACCTCTCTCCACGGTTGTTCAGCACCTACTCTACCCAGAATTGTCTAGAGGAACAACAAAAAGGACTGGTACTGTGGCTCAGCTGGTAGATCACTTGTGTTCATAAGGTTCTTGGCACCATTCCAGTACCACATAAGACTAGATATGGTGGTGCACACTTGTGATCCACCACCTAGGAAACAGGCAGGAGGATCAGGAGATCAAGGTCATCTAGCTACACAGCATATTTGAGGTCAACTTGGGCTACATGAGACCCTGTCTCAAAAAATAAACACATGCACACAAAAAGGAGTAGAGGTAGCTACTGAGTAGGTGGCTCAACAGTTAAGAATGCTGTCCCTAAAATCATCAGGACCAGAGATCAGATCTCAGCACTAAAGTAACAAGTGAGGCTTCCTCAGCACTCAGAAAACAGAGGCAGGAGACCTGTGAGTTTGAGGCTAGCCTGGCCTAGATCTTAGTGCACACTCCCTAAGCTGACCAATGCTGCAGCCCATTAGCTGTGAAGAGCAGCTATAAACAGAAAGGAATCCAGAAGCCGTAAACAGACGAGATGGGACTATGTCTAGAGCAGAGCTCGGCAGACTTTATCTACGGTGCTAGGCATAGAGTCCAGGGCTGCACAGAAGCCATAAACAGACGGATGGGACTATGTCTAGAGCAGAGCTCGGCAGACTTTATCTATGGTGCTAGGCATAGAGTCCAGGACTGCACAGAAGCTTTCTAAGTGTCTACTGAGCCACAGATTTGTCAAAAAATTAGTTTTTATACTTCTTTGTCTGTGCATGCGTGTGGAGGTCAGAGGGAATTTGTGGGAGTCAGTTCTCTCCTCCACCATATAGGTCCCAAGGATGGAATATGGTTAGGCTTGGGGGAAGGCACCTTCTTGTGCTGGGGTATCTCATGGCCTTCACTTGCTTTCTGAGGCAGGGAATCAGAATGGAGCTCACGCTGGTCTCCGCTCACAAGCCTCTTCCCGCAGCTTTAAAAGCGTTGCCAGAACACCTGTTTTCTAATGAACTATGCTTCTCTTTCAAACAATTTTATATGTATGGCTGTTTTGCTCACATCTGTCTGTGCACCAGCTGCATGCCTGGCTTCCAGAGAGACCAGAAGAGGGCACAGGATGCCCTGGGACTGGAGTTACAGGTTGTTGTGAACTGCCATGTGGGTGCCAGGATTGAACCTGGGTCTTCTAGAAGAGCAGCCAGTGCTTTTAATGACCAAACCATCTCTATAGTCATTCTCTTTTTTGGTTTTAGTGACTGGCCTTAATGTGTCCCAGGCCTCACTATGATAGCAGACTTCATTCCCAATTGTCCTGAGTGCTGGGACTGCAGGTATGTACTTGTCACTACTGGCTTTAAGCAGTGCTATGGACAGAACTCAGGGCATCCTGCATGCCAGACAACTGTTCTGCAACTGAACTGTAGCCCCAGTCCTGGCCACCAAACTTTCTGTTTGTTTTTTCGAGACAGGGTTTCTCTGTATAGTCCTGACTATCTTGGAATACGCTCTGTACACCAGGCTGGCCTCAAACTCAAGAGACCGGCCTACCTCTGTTTCCCAAATGCTGGGATTAAAGGTGTGCACCACTACCACTGGGCCCCAGAGTAAATAGTTTTGATTCTGTCTTATAGTGTTGGTCATAGTGACTCTGAGGTTGTAGCAGAACACATCGATTGTAAATGATGCACAAAGAAGCATGGGGCAGCGTTTCAATTACATTTGCTCTACAAATGTAACTGGCAAGCCTTCCACTGGAGTTTGCAAACTCTGTTCTACATATGCATTCCCATGGAAGCTTCTAGAATCCCTAGTACTGTTCCTGTGTATAGAATGTTTCCACAGATAAGAAAACTAAAGTAGCTAAATTAGAAGCCAGCTGACAGAACTAACAACACACCAAGTTGTTAAAATTCAAACCTGATTTGGATACTTGGCTCAGGGGTAGAACCCGGGCCTAGAATCCCCCAGTGAGGGGCTGGGGTGTGACTCAGTGGTAGAGCCCCTGCCTAGAATCCCCCAGTGAGGGGCTGGGGTGTGGCTCAGTGGTAGAGCCCCTGCCTAGAATCCCCCAGTGAGGGGCTGGGGTGTGACTCAGTGGTAGAGCCCCTGCCTAGAATCCCCCAGTGAGGGGCTGGGGTGTGGCTCAGAAGCAAACTGAGTGTGTGGGAAGCATTGGATTATATTATTAAGAGTCACCAAAAAGAATAACAGAAAAAAGCTCAACATTCACTACTGATGACAAGTGTACAGCAGGTACTCAACAATTCGTGCCTCTGTCAGGAGTGCGGGGCTCTCCTGTCTTAAGAGAAGCCTAGGAGGGACACTATCTTTCATTTTCTTGCATGGCTGGGATGGAAACAGAGCCCCAGATGTAGCAGGCAAGAACTCTACTACTGAGCTGCACCGACATCCTTCTACTGTCTCTCTGAGATAGGGTTTCACTGAGCTGCTCTGGCTCATTTTGGACTCATCCTGTCTAATCTTGGCCTTGAACTTACAACCCTGCTCTTAGTCTCTTGAGATGACAGGCTTGCACCCCTAGGCCCAGCCAAGAGGGCTACTCCTTTCCATCGTCTGCAGAATCTTGGGGACCAGGTCTAGACACACAAGCAGCCTTCAGGATCACTTATGGGAACTCACAGTAGGATCCATCTTGCTGATGGCGTCTTGCAGCATCTGCACATCCTTCACATCAAAGCATTTCTGCAGCTCCTGGGGTACAGAGGGGCAGAGTGAGGTATGGGGGAGGGGATGGAAATGCTCACACATCACTCCCCTCCTCCAGAGCCCTGGAGAGTCGCACCTCGGGCAGGGACTCGTAGACCTCCACGGGGTCCAGGCCACCAGGGCCCAGCCTCTTCTTGCGCTCCTCCTCCTCATATTCCTTCATGGCCTTCTCTATACGTAGCTTGGCGCGGCCCCGAACACGCTCCTTAAAGGCCTCCAGTTCATACTTGAAGCCCTCCATGTACTGGTGGTCGGCGGTCTATGGAAACAGGTGGGTACTGTTCACTGGACAGTTGACACCCAGGTGTTTGGGGGTGAGGCCTGTCTGCAGCTCTTGGAAGCCTTCTGTGGCTCCCTGAGGCTTTTCCTGAACTCCCCATGGGCACCTTGCTTTGCCTTGCTCTCCTACTACCTTGTAGCCCATCTACTGATGGCCAGCTGCCTGGCCAGCCAAACAGCACAGGCCTGGTACCACACCCACAGGTGTCCTCCAGCAAGGTCTTACAGTTACCGTAGTTCTGGAGTATTCTACCCTGCCCTGCTTTCAGGATTCCCAAATCTTTCAGCGGACCATGTTCAGTTTCCAGCATCCACATGACAGCTTAGAACACCAGTGATTCCAGCTCCAGGGAGGAATCCAACACCCTTTTCTAGCTTCTGGAGATACCTGCATGCACACAAACTCGTTCAGGCATGCACCGTCAACAAGAAATAAAGGAATAGCCGGGCGGTGGTGGCGCACGCCTTTAATCCCAGCACTCGGGAGGCAGAGGCAGGCGGATCTCTGTGAGTTCAAGGCCAGCCTGGTCTACAAGAGCTAGTTCCAGGACAGGCTCCAAAGCCACAGAGAAACCCTGTCTCAAAAAAAAAACAAAAAAAAAATAAAATAATAATAACAACAATAAAATAAAGAAAGGAATAAATATTAAAGTAAATAAGAACAAATCTTTAAACAGGGTTAGCAAGGTAAGGCTCAGTGGATGAGAGTATTTGCCATGCAAGACCAACAGCGTGCTTGAGCACGGGAACCCACATAAAGGTAGAAGGACAGAATCAACTCACAGAAAGCTGTCCTCCTATCACATGGGTCCACACACACATCATAAATACATACCATACAGACGTGTCTACATACATACATATATACCATACACACACACACACACACACACACAATACACATACACAATCTTAAAAATTAAAAAAGAGCCAGATGAAAGCCGGGTGGTGGCGGCGCACGCCTTTAATCCCAGCACTTGGGAGGCAGAGGCAGGCGGATTTTGTGAGTTTGAGACCAGCCTGGTCTACAGAGTGAGTTCCAGGACAGGCTCCAAAGCTACAGAGAAACCCTGTCTTGAAAAACAAAAAAAAAAACCAAAAAAAAAAAAAGAAAGAAAAAGAAATGAATATGATGACCATATTCAGTCACTGTATTCCCCACACCACCCTGAGCCCTCCTGATAAAAGATCGGACCCCAGGTCCCTAGTCAGTGTTTACACTTGGTAGTACGGGAGCCCATACCTTGATCTTGGTGAAAAACTGTCGGAAGCAGGCGCGGGGGTCGACCTTCAAACTCTTGGCTAACTCCAGAATAAACTGCATCACCATGGTCTGGTGAGCCACCTGCTCCATCAGTGCACATTTCTGCAAGGACAGAGAGGTAGGGTGTCACCAAGCAGCAGTGTCTGGGACTCTTTCTGAAGCTAGGTGAGGTTTTACGTACCTCCTCCACTTCCAGGTCGATGCACCAGATAACCAAGTAGTTGGCTGTCTCCTCACACACCAGGTGGACGTTGTCCGACAGGTACTTCTGGCTATCATCCCAGCGGTGGAGCATGCCTGCAGGGAAGGATGTTGCAGAAGCCACTGGAAGCCTTTCTGTGGTCTTGACTCCCAACTGGAGGCCCTGTGCAGGAACTTACCAAAATGTTTGATTTGTTTCTCGTACTTTTCAACGAAGGTCTTGTGTTTCTGCTCTCTTGCCTCCTCTGAGTCTTCCTCTGCCTTCTCAGGCTTGGTATTGACCATGCTCTGTGACAGGGCGAGAGGGCAAGTGGGCTGGGGCAAGGCAGGGGTGCGCCTGGGGTGCGGGGGCCGTGGCCGCCGCGCCCATCCTGTCCACATCGGAGGCGGTGGTGTCGCTAAGTGCATCAAGGTGGCAGAGGCGTGGCGGCGGGCCTTGGGGCAGATCAGAGGGTATGGGTGGGCTTCACTGGGTTCCACCAGCCAATCCCAAGCTCAACCTGTCCCCCTGTGGCTTTGCCTGACTCTCATTGTCAGAGTTCTTCTTCTAACTTACAGGGATGGGGAGATGGGGGGGGGAAACGACCTAAGGCCTTCACAGTTCACAGATCGGTCTAGCCCCACCATCAAACCACGTTCAACCCAAGTCTGACTATACTCTGCAGTGCTCACGCCCGTGTCCCACCTTGCTGAAGCCATCTTTGCTGAGGGTGTCCACATTCCAGGGCATGCTCTTCTCCTTCTTACGCATGTCCTCCAGCTTCTGCTCCCAGCTTCGCTCCTCCTTGCGCAGCTGCTGCGCCTCAGCTCGCAGACGCTCAAGCTCCACATGACCACTGCCCTCAGCCACCTCCAGCTCCCTCAGCTTGCGCTGGCACTCAGCTACCTTGCGTTTGCATTCACGGCAGCCCCGGTCCAGTTCCTCCTTCTCCTTCTGAAACTGCTCCATGCGCTCCACTCGGGCCTGCAGGCAGGGACAGGCAGCAGCTGGTCACTTAGAAAGAACAACTTTGGGAGCCAGGCATGGTGGCGGTCACCTTTAGTCCCAGCACTTGGGAGGCAGAGGCAGGTGGATCTCTGAGTTCTACAAAGAGAGTTCCAGGACAGCCTAAGTTACACAGAGAAAAACCCTGTTTCAAAATAAACAAACAAACCAAAATGAGAAAGAGAGAGAGAACAAACAAAAGAACAACTTAATCCCCTGAGCCCTGTCCAGCCCTGGGGTTTCAATCTCTGCACTGGATATGTATGCACCAAAGTCTAAGCCCTGGCCTCCCAACTTCCACCCTGCCCACCATGGAGGACTAGACATATCCTAGTCAGGGACAAACCCTGAGTCCTTGCTACAGTCCATATAGCACTATGCACTACCTGCTGGTGCCCTGATGCCACATTTTTAGTTTTTCGACTCATCAGCATCAACTTCTCTACATAGTTGAGAATGAATATAAACTCCTAATCCTCCTGCCTCTCCAGTGCAGGTGCAAGGTAGAGCAACAGGAACTGGTCATGAGAGGAGAGTAACTCAGCAGTAGAGGCCTTGCTCAGCATTTTAATTTGAAAAAATAGGTTTAACCAATTTATTTATTTGTGTGTGTGTGTGCGTGCTCGCACAAAGAGAAAATGTAAGGGTTCCACCGTGTGGGTGCCAGGGATTGAACTCAGGTTGTCAGGCGTGGTAGCAAGTGCTTTCACCCATTGAGCCATCTTGCTTTATTGATAGCCCTTGCTTGCCATCTTAAGACATCTCAGTGGCTGGAGAGATGGCTCAGAGGGTTAGGAGTACTGGCTGTTCTTCCAGAGGTCCTGAGTTCAATTCCCAGATTCCCAGCAACCACATGGCAGCTCACAACCCTCTATAATGAGACTTGATGCCCTCTTCTGGCATTCAAGCAGACAGAGCACTGTATACATAACAAGTAAACAAATCTTTTTAAAAAGACATATTGGACTGCACCAGCACCATAAACCAAACCAAAGGAAAACCCAAGTGGCCATGGTAGAGCACTCCGGTGACGAAGCTCTCAGGGAGGGTGTAGTAGAAGACTGAGCACCTACCAAGCCAGCCTAAGCAACTCAGGAACACCTGTCTTGAAATAAAAGTTAAGGCCAGGTATGGTAGCAAATGCCTTCAATCCCAGCAATGGGCAGATGGAGACAGGCGGATCTCTATGAGCTCCAGGCCATCCTGGTCTACATAGTTAGACCCTACCTCAAAAAATAAGTAAGCAAATGAAGTAAAATAATTTTAGGGCCAGTGAGAGGGCTCAGAGAGTAAAAGTGCTTGTTGCCAAGTCTGACGGCCTGTGCTTTATCCTGGAGACTTACATGGTGGAAAGAGAAGCAATTGCTCCAACTTGTCCTCTGACCTTCACACATATACTGGTTCTCTCTCTCTGTCTCTCTCTGTCTCTCTCTCTCTCTCTCTCACAGCACTAAAGTAAGGTCCATAGGAAGTTGGAGATGATACAGGAGTCGGCGACAGTGAGAATGCTTTAGTAGGGAGCTAGTTCCAGGGAAGAACACTGTGCAAGGGTAAGCCCGAGTTTAGGTCCCCAGCATTCAAGAAAAAATTGTGCTGCCTGTAACCTCAGCACTGTAGAGTGTAAAGACAGGAGGATGGCTGGGACTTATTGGCCCCAGCCTAGCTCCAGGTTTAGTGAGAGACCCTGTCTCAAGGGAATAAGGCATAGGGTGATGGAACAAGACCCTGAACTCCTCCTCTGTCCTCTGCATGTGAACCCACACGACAACAAAAGTCCCCTTCTATGGCAGCCCTGGCCTGTGCCATGTTCTCCTAGCACTCTAAGGTAAGCGCCTCACTAGCCCCAGACAACGGCAGGAAGCTGCCAGGCTGCTGGCATTCTGGAGGGTAGCCACCATTCTCCCTAGTGTCCTCTGAGTAGCTGCCAGGGAGGCTGAAGCTTTAAAAAAAAAAAAAAAAAAAAAAAAAAAAAAAAAAAAGTGTGTGTGTGATGTTGGTAATAGAAGTCACCTGCCTGACCAGGCTTATACCTTCCACATGGCAAGGGCAGCTGGAGGCTGACCCAGGCACAAGTAACAGGGAGGTGAGAGTGTTCCTTACAGAAGGGACACTGACGGTCTCAGAATTGACACCATATAGCTCACTGGAAGGAGCCAGAAGAAACTCCACATGGCACATGTCTGGCCACAGCGCCTAGGAAGTGGGGCTGGGAACTCACCCCTTTCTGAAACCTCCACATCTGTTTCTTCTTGTGGTGGTTCTACCAGGGCCTGACCCAGCGCCCCACACCTGCCCTGCAAGGGGCCTGCTACCGAGCTGCACACAGCCTTTTTCTATTTCATAGTTTGACATGGTTGTCTTACATCGCTGAAGCTGACCTCACTCTACACTGTTGAGGATGGCCTTGAATTTGTGATCTCCTGCCTCAGTTTCCCCAGTAGCTGGAAAAATAGGCCTACACCACTGGACCAAATTGGGATTTTTTAAAATTTCACTTTTTAGTTCACCGTATATGGTGGCAGGAACAGACATGTGCCGCAGTGTGTGTGTGGAGTGTGGAGGTCGGAGGACAACTCTACCACGTGACTAGCAGGGATCAAACTTGGGTCGCCAGCCTTGCTGACCAGTGCCTTTACCCACTGAGCTATCTTGCTGGGCCCTTACTGTTCAGTTTTAGACAAGGGCTCATGTAGCCCAGGCTGGCCTCCATTTGCTGTGTGGCCATAGATAGCTCTGAACGACAGCCATACACAATCATATCTGGCTTCGAATATGTTTGGAAACCACAAGGCACACCTAAACAGTGATGACAGTAACTATTACTTCAACAGCGATGACAGGAAATACTAACCCAAGGGAAACGTTATTAAATACTAGGAAACTTACACCAACCCTATGGGTCGCACGAATCCTACCCACGTTCTCAGACTGAGGCACTGAGAAGTCGAGCAGAGCCTGCAAGACACAGCACATCAGGACCACAGACTGGGAACACAACCTGTCGGGCTTCTCTGCTCAGAGCTGACGAATCCAGCCCCATCACAGATGAATGCAGGAAGAGGCGAGGTTAGAATGTCCTCCGGAGCCTGTCTGTCCTCTCCCATGTATGGGGGCAGAAGACCCTACTTCTCTCCTCAGGATTACAGTCACAGCAGTAAGACAGGAAGCAGGCCCTGGACTAGTCAAAGGGCAGCCTCCCTCCTACCCAGCAGTCCCCAACTGTTTTCCACATTGTAGGAAAATGAACCTCTTCATACATCAGAAATAGGTGTTCCCAAGGGGGTCTCCAGTGCTTCCTCACACAATGCTACGAGAGCACAGGTGCTAAGAGGGCACCCGATGCCATGCACTAGCAGCCTGCCTGGAAATTGGAAGGGACACGTGCACGTGGGGTGGAGAAATTTGGGGGAGATTGGAAAGGACCTTCTAAGAGCTTCTAGATAAATGAGCAGGAGCTACCCTCAGGAAGGTGGAGTGCAAAATTCCTAACTGGAAAGGACCTGCCCCCAGCTTGAGAGAATAACAAGCTAAGGAGCCAATGAGAGGGCACAGCACTAAGAGGCCTGCCACCAAGCCTGAAGACCTGAGTTTGATCCCTAGAACCCATATGGAAGAAGTTATCCTCTGATCTCCAGAGGGTATCATGGCATACACATATACATTACACAGACATGCATATACACAAATCAATAAAATGTAATTTAAACAGAGTATATTGCCGGGCGGTGGTGGCGCACATCTTTAATCCCAGCACTCGGGAGGGGCAGAGGCAGGCAGATCTCTGAGTTCAAGGCCAGCCTGGTCTAAAAGAGCTAGTTCCAGGACAGGTTCCAAAGTTACAGAGAAACCCTGTCTTGAAAAAAACAAAACAAAACACAGAGTATAACACACACAGGTATGTAAACACAAGGGCTTTGATTTAGGAGGGTAGGTTAGATCATCTCTTTACTGGTGTGCTAGGGATGGGATCCAGGACCTCCTGCATGCTTGGCAAGTGCTGTCACTAAACCACATCTCAGACACCCTTAGGTCTTGGTAGTACACCACTGTCCTGTGGGCAATGCTGGGCAGAAAGGAGAGGAGTGGAAAACATGGCTCAAACACATTTGGGATTCTAAGGTCTGAATCTGGGGGAATCTGTTCTGGACAGATTTTTTTTTTTTTTTAAAAAAAAATGTTTATAATCTTATTTTATTTGCTTGGTTATTGACAGGATTCCATGTAGCCCTCCTCAGCCTCAAACTTACTATGTGGCTGAAGGCTCTGAACTTCCACCTCCCCAGTGCTGGGCTATCGGCTCTCCTACCATGGCAAGCTTTTAAGTAGTAATGGGGCAGAGAGCAAGCAATGACAACAACTGAGCACCAGCCTATGTGGGTTTGAGACAGTGTCTCAGGTAGTCCAGGCTAGCCTAGAATTTGCCATGTAGGAAGGATTGACTGAATTCCTCGTCCTCCTACCTCCTTCTCCCAAGACCCATATTTACAGGTGTGTGCCACCATGCTCGGCAAGTAAAGTGACATTGGTATAAGATACAGGAGGTCCAGTTGAGTTGGGTGATCTGAACCCCGGAGAGAAGCCAATGAGGCTGGAGGGGACAGGTTGGGTTTGGGGTTCTGTTCTCTGTGTAGCCCTGGCTGTCCTGGAACTCACTTTGTTGATTGGGCTGGACACGAACTCACAGGCCTCAGTTTCCTGAGTGCTGCCCAGCTCCCAGTTTGATGAGTTTTCAATGATGACCAAAGTTCATGCAGAAGCTAGGAAGGACATGATGGGGGTCTAGTTACTATAAAAGACCAGAGGATGTGGCCGGAAGTTGAGTGGGTGGGGTTTCCTGGAAAAATGGGAAATAAAGAGTCTACAGGAGGCGAGAGTAAGGAAAGCCACTGGAATTGGATGATGGGCAGGAGTGGAGCTGGAAGTCAAATGAAGAGAAGGGGGCTCCAACAGTTAAGTCCTAGATAGGACTGAAGTCCCTAGCGAGGCTCTGGTCTATACTCCAGGGAAAGGAGTTCTGAGTAGCAGAATCCCAGTTCAAAGCTAATATTGGGAGATTAATAGTAGGATGCAACCCTCATTCAGTGTGGGGGGTCGAGGGTGTCTCTGGGCCTTAAAGGAAATTCATGCTTAAGGAATGGGAAGTAGATGCCACAATCAAATCAAAAGTATTGTGCATCCATATTCTAGGGGGTGAGAAGAGGCAGAAGGGAGATGGGCAGTCAGAAGTGGATGCACGGCTAGGATAAGGGAGAACCTAACAGAACCTGAGATCTGGACTCCAAGAAAGAATTCTGAGGAGGAAAAAAAAGTTCCACACAGGATGATGGGAACCCCTACACACAAGAGTCAGCGTTGGTAGAGTGTAGATTCTGATGAAAGTATTAACAACTGATAAGAGGGAGCTGCATGGGCGCTTGTGGCAAAACTGAGGTGACCTGAGGTTCATGCCCTGTTTCAACGTCGTGAAAGGAGAGGCCTGCCTTCTGCCAATTGTCCTTTAATCTACAAATGCATGCTGTGCCGCACGCACGCACACGAGACACCACAATAAATAAACTAACAAACAAATGTACAAATAAACTAAAAGAAATAGCAGAGGCGGGTGGTATGTATATTCCTGTAGCCCTGGAATGGAATTTAAAGGTCCAGCCCAACACGATAGTGCACGTCTTTAATCCCAGCACTGGAGAGGCAGAGGCAGGCGGATCTCTTGTGAGTTAGTGGCCAGCCTCGTCTACAAGGGCTAGTTCCAGGCCAGGCAAGGCTATAGTGAGATCCTATTTCAAATCGAGAGAGAGAAAGAGAGAGAGGCACCAGATTGTGGAACAAGAGGCTCTAGATGTCAATAACTGAGGTTCCCCCAACCCCGGCCACGGCCAGGGCGGCCAGGGTAAGAGGTCAGAACTCTAGAGCGGGGGTCCCGGGAGTGGGGGGAAGGGGAAGCGCGCGCACAGCCCCACCTGGTGCCGCCAGCGGAAGAGGCTGGCCGTGTCGATGTTGGGGTGCGTCTCGTCCTCATCGTCCGATACCTCGATGTGATCCCAAACGCTGTAGTCCACCATCTTCGCCTCGGAGGCCCGGATTGGCTCCCGGCTCTACACACGGCCGGGCGCTGAACAGGGACCCACAAGGGATAGAGAGTCCGCTCGCGGAGCCCCGCCCCTTCCGCTTCCGGCCCAGGACACTGCGCATGACAGCCCCGCCCCAGCATCCGAGCGTGACGTCACGTCCGTAGCAACGGGAGTCGGCGGCACTGACAACCAGTGGTGATTCTTAAAGGGCCAGGCTCACGTGGTGAGGCCTTATGGGAGTTCCCGCCGAAACCTAACTGAGCTCACTTGGGAACAAAAAAGGTAGATACCTAGGTTTTGGTGGCCCGCGGTAATCCCAACACTTGCGAGGCAAAGGCAGTACTAGGCCAGCCTGATCTACATAGTTCCAGGCCGGCCAGGGCTACACAATTTAAAACTGTGTCTCAAAATTGAGGCTTCAGGGGTGGCTCAGTGGTTAAGAGCACTGGCCACTCTCCCAGAGGACCCGGATTTTGCTCCCAACACCCACATGGTTGCTCACATCATCACTCCTACCTCGGGATCTTACGCCCCCCCCCCTGCCTCTGCCTACACTAGGTATGCATGTGGTGCACAGATATACTTGCAGGCAAAACAGTAATATTCTTCTTTTTTCTTTTTTTTGGTTATTCGAGACAGGGTTTCTCTGTGGCTTTTGGAGCCTGTCCTGGAACTAGCTCTTGTAGACCAGGATGGCCTCGAACTCACAGAGATCCGCCTGCCTCTGCCTCCCAAGTGCTGGGATTAAAGGCGTGCGCCACCACCACCCAGCAATGCCAACCATTATTTTTCTTAAAAAGGATCTTTACTCTTTTTATTTTTTTCCGAGTCAGTGTCTCACTATATAGCCCTGGGTGTCCTAGATCTCACTATGTAGACCAGGCTGACCTCGAACTCACAGATCTGCCTGCTTCTGCCTACCAATGCTGGAATTAAAATCATGCCTCACTACGCCATGTCTGCCCTTAAAATTTTTTTTTTTAAAGTTATATTTTAGGGACTGAAGAAATGGCTCAACAGTTAGGAGCACTGGCTACTATTCCAAAGGACCTAGGTTCAATTCCCAGCACTCACACGGCAGCTCACAACTGTAGCTCCAGCTTCAGATTTAACATCTACATGCAGACAAAACACCAATTCATATAAAAATGAATAGTAGGTTTTATAAAATTACATTTTATTAATTCTGTGTGTATGTGTACACGTGTGAGCGTCAGGACAACTTGCGGAAGTCAGTTCTCTTCTTTCTCCATGTTACAGTCCTGTCCTCGCTTCGGGATCAGAATTGGATGGTGATTGACACGAGCGAGTCTTTAGACCCCAACACCATCTCACCCCACTTGTAGGCAGGAACCTCAGCCCTCTGGAATCATCCAAAATCCCCCACCTCAAGTGTCTCCTTGCACAGCCTCTGGGTGTCGCTGATGTCTAAACCAGCGACAGCGTTACCAGTTCTGAACCCAGCGGGAATTGGAAGGCACCAGAGGGGGCTATCCTTACCATCTGGGACTACCCACAGCCTCTCTTCCAGCTCACCTGAGCCCCCTGAATTTCTGCTGGCGTTTGAGGGAATCCATTTTTTCTGAGCTTCAGATACTTTCCATGCTTTGATACAGGATCTAGAAACGCGCTGCAGCCGAGGGCCAGGATTATCTCAGATTAAGGGGTGCTATTTGAGATGGGGTCTGGTGGAAAGAGAGGAGCATTATGCATATGGCTTGGGGGAAGGTCCTCTTCCCAGCTCGGGAACTGTTGGAGAGGGGCTGTCTGGAGCAAATAAAGGTCTGCAGATTGGGGGGTGTCACCGTTCATGGGGACAGTGGTGGGACAGAGGGGGAGAAGTGGTGGGCATAAAAGCTTCTTCCCGCTATGACCCCTCCCCCTGTCGCTTATTTAAACTCCAGAGTGGGCGGGGGCGGGGCCGAGGGAGCCCCGTTTCTCTTCCCCCTCCTCCCCCAGCTTGGCAATCCACCACACCAGCAGTGGTCTATCCCAGCCAGGGCACGCGCATGACGGACCTATACCCCGAGGGTCTCCCATACACCTACGCACACCAGCAAACAAAGAGTCTGGACACTGGTCCCCTCCCGCTGTCCCGACCCCAGGTCCGAGAGAGCGGGCCTCCTCTCTCCAGCCCTTTTTCTCAGCAAGGTAAGTTCTGGGGTTGCTAGCTATGTTGGGAAGGGGGGGGGAACCCGACTCCCGGGAGGAAGGACATTAAGATCATGGGGTTCCCCTAGCTCTACATGAAAGCTGTGATCCCTACACCTTTGCCTTGGTACATTCTTGTAGGGTCTCCATCCCACC
>JAQHUG010000150.1:802233-817619 GCA_028555095.1 Dicrostonyx torquatus
GGGATTAAAGGCGTGCGCCACCACCGCCCTGCTGCATCCTTTGGATATATACCTAAAAGTGGTATTATTGGGTCTTGAGGAAGGTTGTTTCCTAATTTTCTAAGAAATCTCCACTCTAACATCCAAAGGGGTTGTACCAGCTTGCATTCCCACCAGCAATGCACAAGTGTATGGCAGGAAGACTTTGAATTTGAGACCATCCTGGGATATGTATCAAGAGTTCTCTCTTTCTTACACCACATACAAAGCAGGGAGGATCTTATACAAAGCAAGTAGTAGCATGTTTGCCTGGCATGCAGGAGAAAACCCTGATGTTAATACTTAGCACAACACTGCCCCCAATAATCTCATTTCTGATAGACTGGAAATTATCTCAGTGAGTCCCAAAAACACAGAAATAACTTAACTGGGTGTGGTAGGTATAAACAACACATAAAAAATGGAAGCACAGTGGGCGGATAGCACACACCACTCAGGAGGCAGAGGCAGGCAGATCTCTGAGTTTACAGCCAGCCTGGTCTACAGAGCTAGTTCCAGGGCCCTGTCTCGGGAACAAACAGACTTGGAGACAGGAAGACCTGGAGTTCAAATTCAGCCTGGACTTCATAGCAAGTTTGAAGCCAGCCTGGGCTATGTGGAATCCTGTCTGGAAAAAAAATGGTAATCTCTTCGTATCGTCCTATAGCTGATGCTCTATTTTCTTTGTTTTTTCTTTTTCTCAAGACAGGGCCTCAGTATGAGTCCTGGCTGGCTTGGAATTCACTATGTAGACCAAGCTGGCCTCACACTCAAGGAAATTGATCAGCCTGCCTCTGCCTCCCAAGGGGTAGGATTAAAGATGTGTCCCACCAAATCTGGTTCTGATATTCCACTTTTCATTTTGGCGTTCCTGTGTTTGTACCCATGTGTGTGGGTGCATTCACATGTGGGTGCATATAGGGGTCAGAGGTCAACAACAGATGTGCTCCTCTATTGCTTCCTACCTTATTTTTATTTTAGATACAGGGTTGCACTATGTAGCCCAGGCTGTCTGCCAACTCACAGATGAGATTCCCCTGTGTCTGCCTCTGACCACAAGGATTAAAGGCTTGCACCACAACGCCTAACATAATTTTTGAGACGGGGTCTCTCACTGAACTTCAAGATCATAATTTCTCTAGACTGGCTGGTCATTGAGCCCCATGATCCAGATGTGCATCTCCCATCCCAGCATGGAGAGTTACAGTATACCCCACCCCACCCAGCTTTTACAGGGGTTTTGGGGATCTGAATTCTGGTCCTCATGCTTGCATAGCGAGCACTTTTCTCATTCCATCTCAGTCCAGGCTGCAGCTGATATTCCAGTATAGGCAGATTATGTCATAAATGTAGTAAAGAAGTAACGCAGCAGCACTGTGCCTGTCCCTATTAGAGAAGCAGGAGAACGGGAGTTCCAGGTGGGCTTGTAATCGTATATGAAGCAGAAACCTACCTGAATGCCTATAATCCTAACTCAGGAGGCAGATCAAGTGGATCTTTGAGTTCAAGACCAGTCTGGTCTACATAAAAAGACGTTAAAAAAAAAAAAAAAGTCTGGCTATGTCTCAGTTCATAGTGCGCTTGCATAGCATATTGTGCAGTCCTAAATTGGATCCCTTAAATGTGCTTGGTGTTGCAAGCCTGTAATCCCAGCACTGAAGTGGAGGTAGAGGGATGAGATGTTCAAGGTCATAGAAGTCTGAGGCTTGCCTGGAAAGAAGAGGGGAAACTGAGGCTCAGGGAGGTTAAGTCGGAGACCCATGCCACACAACCCACATCTTCAATGTCATGGTGTGAAGGTAAAAGGAGCCAGCCTCTCCCTCCCCTGTCACCGCAAGCTGCGTCTGTGTCCCTGTCTGTCTGTTTCTATTTCCACCAGTCCCTGTCTGTCTCCGCGCCTCTGCCTTGTGCGTCCCCCATCTGTGCCCAGAAGCCGCCGTCTCTCTCCGCGCCGGCCCCCGCACACCGCAGCTATTTTGGGCGTTTTGGGTGTAGCAGAAAGCCCAGCAGCTCGCAGGAACGCTTCCTCCGGCCCCCGGCTCGGACCACGCAGCACGCGGCCGGCTCCTCCGTGGGATTCCCGAACGGGGAAGTCCCAGCGTGGGGCCGCGAAGCGCGAGCAGAGGGACCACCGCGCCCCCAGTGGTCAGCCGCCGCACCTACACCCGCCCGAGCGCGCGTGCGTCACCTGTTATCATGGTAACTGGAGGGCGTCATCTCCCGCAAGCTTTGAATCAGCTGCTTCTTGACGTGCGCTGACGTCACACACACCCTTGGGAGAGATGAGTGATAAGCGAAGGGGCTGGGAAGGTTCCAGACCCGGTCTTCAGGGGGAACCCGCTGGTTCTATGGGAAGTTGCCCCTCGTCCTCCGCACAGGCAGGTGACCCTTGACGGGGGCTCAAGGGATGAGCTAAGGGAAACTGAAGAAGAGCAGTGGGTAGTCAGTGGTCCCGACCCAGGTCCCCGGAGGGGGCGGGACATGGGCGTGGGGCGGGGCTTAGACAATAGTCCCCGTGGAGACAACCCTCTAGCCACAGTAGCCGGGCATACTTATGCCTCAGTTCACTCCTTTGCACCTACACACACACACACACACACACACACACACACACGTACTTATGCCTCAATTCACCCCTTTGCACCACACACACGCGCTTTCCAGATTTACAAATTCTCAGTCCAAAGATAGTGGACAAGGCCGTGGTGGTGCACGCCTTTAATCCTAGCACTTGGGAGGCAGAGACAGGCGTATTTCTGTGAGTTCGAGGCCAGCCTGGTCTACAAGAGCTAATTTCGGAGAAAC
Source organism: Dicrostonyx torquatus (assembly GCA_028555095.1). Taxonomy (NCBI): domain Eukaryota; kingdom Metazoa; phylum Chordata; class Mammalia; order Rodentia; family Cricetidae; genus Dicrostonyx; species Dicrostonyx torquatus. The sequence goes on from JAQHUG010000150.1 coordinate 805,057, forward strand.
CCTGTCTCGACGCCATCCCCTTGCCCCCCCCCCCCACACACACACAAAAGGTGGTGGGCTGGGAACCTTTCTTGTGGCTTCTCAGGTGCGGAGACAGTTTTGGCCAGCTGGTGAAGGAAAGTCGCCCAGGATTGGGTCTTGTGGGTTTCAGATGTAAGGAAAACTAAGGTGGGAGGGGAAAACTGCTTAGAAAACACGAGTGGATCACTTTTGAAGGGTGATACTGAATGCAGAGACGTAGGCCTTTAATTTCAGCGCTTGAGAGGAGAATCAGGCAGTGATCTCAAGGCCAGCCTGTGCTACATAGCGCAATTCTGTCTAGAGGAAGGAAAGAGAGAACTAAGGGAGAAAAAGATGATGAAATAGGGGCATAGAGGTACAGAACTGTAATGCCGGCAGGTGGTAAGCTGAGGCAGGAGGCCAGCCTAGGCTACATAATAAGTTCCCCCACACTTAAATTATATGAATTAAAGAGGTTCTTTCACACCTAAGTGTGGGAGGGCACTCTCCAAGGGAGGCTCAGAAATGAGAGGCCTGTATGTGCCCATTAGCTGCTCCCTGGGGTAGTTAAGTAGTTGTGTTCCTGGGGGCGGCATTTAGACCCGCAAGACACACCCCAATTCCATCCATGTCCCTCCACAGAGGCCCAGGGAGCCACAGAGTCCTGCTGTGTTAACATGCTAGGGGCGGACCTGCGCCTCCCTCGCCACCATCTCCTGGTCAGGGCTGGGCTCAGCCCGTGTCCTCAGATCCTGGGGTCCCTCCGATGCCAAGGCCCAACAGGCTATCGCTGCTGATCCTGCCTCGAATATTTATCAACAGAGCAGGAACCAACAGGTAGGCAGGAGGGGGATCGAAGTGGAAAGCGAGCATGGAGAAAGTAAGCCAACCAGGAGCTTCCTGAGTTGCCAGCGTTTTGTAAATGCCGCTGATTCTGGCTGGGACAGCTCTGTTCGGAGGTGCCCTGGCAGCCTCAGCAAGCATTTTTTCCCCAAGCTGCCTGAGTCAGCAGGGGCCTACATAGAGGAAAAGGGTTTGCACACCTCCAGAGCCTTCAGAACGCCCCTAAATTCGCAGAGCTGAGGGGCTGGCCTTTGGCCAGCGTGTGGTGCAGCTGCTTTAGTTTCCCTGCTGGCAGTATTCAAGATATCTCAGCTTTAGCCAGGATGGTGGCAGCTTGGAGTAGGTCCACAGCTTGTGTTTTTCACTGCGGCGAGGGAAGGGGTATGAAAAAGGTCTAAGTCCTATTTGTACTTTTGTTTTTCTTTAAAAATTTTTATTACATTTATCTATTTTTGTTTGTTTACTTATTGTGTGTATGTGTGTGTCTTGTTCAGAGGACAACCTTGAGGGTCGGTTCTCTCCTTTCAGCATGTGGGTCCTGAGTATCTGACTCAGGGTTAGGCTTGGCAGCAAGCTTTCCATGCTGAGCCATCTCAGCAGCGCGCTAGCTGCGCTGTCCACTATTTCTCATGGGGGTCCTCCCAGGGCAGCCTAGCCCCTACTCCCACTTCTTGGCTAGGAGCTCAATTAGAGAGCCAAATGGCGGAGCTGGCTGGCTCTGTCAGCCCACCCCTGCCCAGACCTCAACTCCCCTAGCCTCCATCTTTGTAATAGCAGTCTCGCCTAGTCCCAGCCCCATCCACTCCCTTGGAGGGTCTCTTCTTCCAGATGAGAGGAAAAAGTTCTTTCTCCCACCCTCCAGGCTGTATTTGGTTCAAGTCCACCTTGATTCACCTCAGGGCTTGAGTCTTGGCTCACAGCTTCGAGCCTTCCACCTGCAGCTCCCCCATGCCCCATCATCCAGAGTTGGAGCCAAGGCTACACCTCTCAGCTCCATTCCCAAAGACTGGTACAGCTGGGCACCCTCAACACTTGCAAATCCCGCTTAGATACCTGGGGGAAGGTTCCTGAGAAAAGTGGGGGGACATACAGTTCTGGCTTCGCGGAACACCTGGGGCTGTTGGGGGGCAGTTCTTTGGCCGCGTTCATTAGCCCACGCTTAGAGTCCCCTCCAGCTAGAGAAAAAGTGGTTGAATAAGTTGGAGCCTGGGAAAGATTTGTTGCCTGTATGTTAAAAGGAACGGGAGTTGTGGGGGGGGGCAAGAATGCAAGGTTGTCCCCCTAGGCAATCAGGAGAAGGGGGTGATGTACGGGGGCGAGAAATTGGACCGGGGACACTGCAGCGTTTGAGCAAGGATCCAGCCTGGAAAGGAGTTGGGGCACCGGGGATAGCAAGCAGCAACCGTCCCCCCAACCCAGCAGCCATCAGGGCTCAGCCAGAGCTGGGAGGAGGGATGGGGATGCGCTTGAATCCCCGCTCACTCTTTGCTCGTTCGCTCGGCACGGCGCTGAGGGAGGCGGGAGCGTGAGTCACGGCGACTCCGGATTTAGGTGCCGGAAGGGGGGTTCTGAGGGCGGGGAACGAGGGGAAGAGGCTCCGCTTGTTTACTCGCCTAAAAACGACAGAGGTGGGGTGTACCCTCCTAGGCTCTCGTGTCCCAGCTACCCCTATCATCTACCTCAGTTTACCTTCCGCAGAAAAACTTTTAATAATTAAAAGAAGAGGGGGCGGCGATTGGGCCAGCGAGATGGCTCAGTGGACAAAGGCATTTGCCTCCAAGCTTCCCGGGGCCCACAAGGTGGAAGGCAAGACTTGACTCCCGTGGATTGTCCTCTGACCTCGCCTCTCCGAGGCATCTAACGAATATTCGCAAGGACTAAGGGTGCACAGCTGGACCAAATCTTGCTTCAGGAGTTGAGTTACGTAGTATTTGGATGGTGAGGTGGGGAACACGCGTGCCCACACGCATACACACACAAATAATGTAATACATAAGAAAAGAGGTAGCGATACCTATTTTTCAGTCACAGGGGGGCCCAAAAGGACACACCCCCGACAAAGACACACCTCAAAAGACCGACCACACAGACTGGCACTAAAATACACCCTCGGGAGTCACAGACAACAGAGGAGAAATTCCGTGGACAACTCGTACCAGCATCCTCCCATCATAATCACAGTACAGGGCCCAAGCGCGTGGGAAGGTGTGCGCAGCCTGGGGCCACAGGAACAGACCCCATGGGACGCTCCGCCCTCCCGACGGGCAGCACACGTGCGCGCGCATCCTTGCACCCCCCCCCCCCCCGACAGCAACAGCGGGAGCAACCACCACGTGCGCGCACACACTTCCCGGCGACATCGAAAACACTGGCAACCCTCGGAAGAAGCCACGTGCGCTCACATCCCGCCAGGCTGTGGGGGAGCCACACGCCGTCACTGTCCTGTGCGCAACACTACTGGCTTGCAGACACTGCACCATGGAGGCACGGGGACCACTCCCCGAAAAGGGAACCTGGGAGAAAGGGTGACTGGGGTTCTAGAGCCGAGGAAACCACAGCCCCTGACTCCGCCCCAGCCTTGATGGATGCGGCTGAGTGACACCCCGCCAACCAGTCGGATGTCTCAGTCCGAATGCCATTAACCCTTTAACTCTTCGGTCCCTGAGCGTGCCTGCTATTCTAAACAGCTCTCCGAGATAGGCGAGCGGCGGCACCCCCTCCCCAGCGGGATTGGGTTGCGCGTGGGTGCGGAGGGCCGCCACCCTCCTCCTCTTGAGGAGGAGGGGGTAGTGCTGTGACAGTCGCCGGGCGGGTGGTGGGGCAGGGAGGGGCGGACCGGGGCGGGGGAGTCGCGGCTGGCGCCGGGTTCCGAGAGCGTAGCGGGCTCCAAGCGCCGGGAGGATTCCGGCGCCGCTGCCGTCCGCGCTCTCCGCCCTTGGGCGCCATGGCCCCACTGAGGTCAGGAGCCCCCGTGGGTCCCCAAGCGCCTCGGCCGTGGCGCCGCTGATCTCGGACAGGTCAGGGGACGCCTTGCCCCCCGAGCGTCCCGCGAGACAGAGCCGGAGCCATGGAGCCTCCGGCCGCCCCCTCGGAGAGGAGCCTATCTCTCTCTCTCCCAGGGCCTCGGGAGGGCCAGGCCACCCTGAAGCCACCCCCCCAGCACCTGTGGCGGCAGCCAAGGACCCCGATCCGCATCCAGCAGCGCGGCTACTCGGACAGTGCCGAGCGCTCAGAGCCGGAGCGCTCGCCGCACCGGCCCATGGAGCGCGCCGACGCCGTGGACACTGGCGACCGGCCAGGCCTGCGGACTACCCGCATGTCCTGGCCCTCGTCCTTCCACGGCACCGGTACCAGCGGAGGCAGCAGCAGGCGGTGAGACTCCCCGGCGCGCAGAACGACCAGGCGCGCAAGGGGCGCCACGCGCAAATCTGGCCAAAGGGGGCGCTGTGGGGCGGGTGGGGTCAGCGTGACCCGCGTGGGTGGTGAGAGGGGGAGCCACTGCACCAGAAGCTCTTTTACTGATGAGGGTTCCAGGGTGAAGTTGGGGTTTGGGTACCACTTGGAGAGACTTCCTGGGGCCTGGGGTCATTGTGTGATACCCTAGTGATCATTCTGTAGGGGTGCCTGCAGAACCAGCCACGCTGGTTACTTCAGGTGGGGTAGCACTCTAGGTGGAGTGGAGACATCCATCAGGGGAACCCTACAGTAACTTGTGTTAGGGATCCAGGGAGCACTATCCAGTTCTATATTAAGATTCGGAACAAGCCCTCTTCCAGACATTGAGGGCTCAATGGAATCCCAAGGTGCTCCATGGACCAGTGCCAAGGGCATTTGAGGTCCCATCAAATAGCAGTTCCCACCCTTCTGAACTGACAGGTGAGGGCGTGCAGTGTGGATGGATCACTGCTACGGTCATCTGAGAGAAAGAGGGTCCTTAGGTATGTGACTGGCTTGGGCTGCCTGGATTCAGGGCTCTGCCTGACTCTGCTTTGGGGACAGTTATTGTGGCAGAATGGCAGTGTGCTTCTGGCTGTCCCAGGGTGACCAGGTCTGTGTCTGTCACAGAGCTGTAACAGCGTGGCTGTATCTGATATCTGTGGTGGTGACAGAGTAACTGTGTCTTCATGAGACATGGTTAATGTGGCATAGTGGCTATGTGTTTCCAGAACAATAAATAAATATATGATGGTTTTCATGTTCCAGGGGACACCTCTTTGGTGTCGGGAGCTGTGATGTGTGCCTATGACCTGAGATGAGACCCTATGAGACAATGTGACCACCCTTGTTTGCTTTTTTTTCTCAAAGAAAGTAGCCTGGCTAGCCTAGAACTCACTTAGTAGCCCAGGTTGGCCTTGAACATGTGATAGTCCTGCCTCACTCTACCATGCACAGTTATTCTGTAACTTGAGCTTAGTGACAGTTCTGACAATCAGTACTCTGGTAAGCCATGCACCATCCGCCCTGGGTCACTAATTACTAGTATCTTCTTGACCTAGGATAGTCCAAGTGATTGAAGCTACTGTAAAAGGTACCCCTGGTTCTGACTGTGAGGGCTTCAGGCCGCTGGGTGATTGACAGCTAACATTTGTCACAATTGACTGTTCCTTTGGAGCATCCGTAAGATGTCATATCTGGCTTTCTCATACCTGGAGTCCCCAAGCAAGGCCCCTTTAGACTATGACTGCAGCCTTCCTAGATCCTTCTGGGACACCCCCTCCCCCAGTTCCTACAGCTCTTCAAGGACCTCCCTCCTTCATTTTTCCCAGTTCCAGCTGCCTGAGTCCCTACCAGAAACCAAGAGTCAGGCTCCTGAGATTTCTCAGAGGGAACTAGGAGAGGGAAACTGAAAACAAAACAAAACACACACACACTCTCTCTCTCTCTCACACACACATAAAACTCACATCAACAGGAAATGCCAAACCAGAGACTGGGAGTCCCTGAGATGGTGGAGGGGGTGGAGCACCAGGAAACTAGGCCCTATTCTCTTTTAAGGCCCTAGGGACTTCCTGGCCCCCTGTTGTCTGATGAACAGTGGCTGAGTGTTAATGATTATAATTCATGTGCGCTTTCCTTAATGGTTAGCTCTTGGACTCCAGGCCTGGGGCGCGCGCGCGCGCACACACACACACACACACACACACACACACACACACACCTTTACCTATTTACCCCACTACTTGCTGGTAGCTGGGATCCCTGTTGGACTGATAAAGAAAGTGCGGATCAAAAATTTCTTTCAATGCCCTCAAGCTCAGACAAATAACTCCGAGTTTCTGGTTCAAATATCCCAGGTACCTCCGCAGAAGCCCCTCTGAATACCGACTTCCAGTTAGGCACTACCCAGGAGCAGTCAGTTTAAAAGTTCTCCCGGTGTGTGCGAAGGATTTTGCAGGGATTGTTGTTGCTCAAAGCCCCTGAACTTGGAGGAAAATGGAGGAGGCCGCAGTGAAAGCCGCTTGTCCTGTAGTGAGAAATCAGAAACAGGAATCTCAGCCCATCCCTGAACCAGCTCGGGTTTCGGTTTCCCTGCGGGAAGTATGTAGCCTGCAGAGGCCGCAGCTGGGACAGCTGAGTGGCTTGTGGACTGAGAGATGGCATTGGTGCCAGCGCCCTGCACAGAAAGAAGAAGGGGACCGAGAACAAACGCAGTTGAGCTCGTGTGCACACTGGAGATCTCCGACACTCTCCATCGTGGAGTCCAGGCAACTAGTGCAGAGAAGGTGCAGCCACCCAACTAGGCTTATAAGAACCCCTAGAAGGAGAGATGGCTCAGAGGTTAAGAGCATTGCCTGCTCTTCCAAAGGTCCTGAGTTCAATTCCCGGCAATCACATGGTGGCTCACAACCATCTGTAATGAGGTCTGGTGCCCTCTTCTGGCCTACAGACATACACACAGACAGAATATTGTATACATAATAAATAAATAATATATTTATTATAATAAATAAATAAATATTAAAAAGAAAGAACCCCTAGAAGGGAGGCACTTTTCCTCTTCGAGGTGGCGTCTGCACTAGGTCCTCAGATCTAGCGGGGGGGTGCGCGAGACGGCGCTCCTGGCGCGGCCTCTCGGGCTGAGTCACATTCCCGCTGCGATCTGTCAAAAGACAGATGGAGAGGAGAGGCAGGGGAGAGAGGGGGCACTGGGTTGGCCTCTTACCACACATTGGACCGTCCCACTTTCCCTCCTCCAGAGGAACTCTTTCTGGCTCCCAACGAGACATGTGCACACAACCAGGCTGATATCTCTCTTGTGGGTGATGTCTGTTTCCATTGGGGTCCTCTGCCCTTGTGTTCCCTGCTGCGCGCCCACGGGCCTGGCCCAGAGCTGGGAGCTGGGCTCTTGAAGCGCCCTCTGCTGGACTGTGAGAAGCGTGCAGCGTTGGCTGTCATCATTTCATGCCTATTGAAAGCCTCGGGGAGCTGGGCGCCAGACTGGCCAACCGCAGGCTGGGACAGGGTTGTGTCCCCTAATCCATGAGCCTTAGGCCACTGAAACAGGAAAAGCCTCTTGGTGGAATTTAAAAGAAGAGTTGGCCCAAGAACAATTCCCAGCCTGTTCTGCTTCTGAGCCTGGGTCCCAGCAAGCACCAGAGTCCTGACTCCAACCTCTTGGGTACAGCTTTTGAGAGGCAGGTTCTCACTATGTAGCCTTGGCTGTCCTGGAACTCACTGTGTATACCAAGCTGGCCTTAAACTCTAAAAGACCCGCCTGCCTCTGCCCTTGGGATTCAGAAACTGAAGGCCTGCACCACTGTGCCGGCCTTTTGTTGTTTTTGTTTTTTACTTTTTGAGACAGTGTCTCTCTCTGTGGTCCTGGCTGTTCTGCAGCTGGCTGTGTAGGCCCAGCTGGACTTGAACTCATGGAGATCCTTCTGCCTCTGCCTCCTGAGTGCTGGATTACGGGTGTGTGGCACCATGCCTGGGTGTTTGAATTTTTTAGATTATATGTGTTGGGAGGTGAGGTATATGCATGTTAGTGTAGGTGCCCATAGAGGCCAGGGGCATGGGATCACCTGGAACTGTAATCACAGAGAGTGCTGGGATCCAGTCTCCTGTTCTCTGCAAGACCAGTACCAGCTCTTCACCCCTGAGCCATCTCTGAGAGCTTCTTCCCAGACTGAGGTGGCCAACGTCCCAGAGAAACAGGACTGAAGTTACAAACAGAACCAGGTCTCTGCCCCAGTACTTCAGGGAGATTTGAATGGTGTTTTCCCTTTGTGATCTAGGAACAAGAGCTGTTTCTCTCTGAGCCTTAGTTTTGGTGTGTCGCTTTTGTTCTGTTTTGGTTTTCGAGACAGGATTTCTCTGTGTAACAGCCTTGGATTTCCTGAACTCAATTTGTAGACCAGGCTGGCCTCAAATTCACAGAGATCCACCTACCTCTGCTTCCCAAGTGCTGGGATTAAAGGCGTGAGCTACCACCATCCGGCATGTATTGCATTTTATACATTATAAGATTTTTATTACATTGTGTGTGTGTGTGTGCATGCGTGCATGTGCATGTATGTGTTTGAGCATTCAAGTGACAACCAGAGGACAACTTGCAAGAGTTGGTTCTCTCAGTTTATTACCTGAGTACCAGGACGCATCCTCAGGCTTGGATGTAAGCTCCTTTACTCACTGAGCCATCTTACAGGCCCCATTTTATTTTATGTGCGTGGTGCATGCATGTGTGTGCATGTGGAAACAGGGGTCAATGTTGTGCATGTTCCTCTATTGCTCTCTTCCTTTTTTATTGTATTTATTATTGTCTGTATGGATGAACATAGTGGTACACACCTCTAACCCCAGTACTTGGGAAGCAGAAGTAGGAGGATCTCTGAGTTCGAGACCAGCCTGGTCTACAGAGTGAGTTACAGGACAGCCAGGGCTACACAGTGAGACCATGTCTCAAAAAACAAAAACCCTGGGCTGGACATATGGTTCAGTGATTAAGAGCATTGGCCGCTCTTTCAGAGGTCCTGAGTTCAATTCCCAGCTACCACATGATGGCTCAAATCATCTAAAATGAGATCCGGTGCCCTCTTCTGGAATGAAGGCAGAACATGATACATAATAAATAAACATATCTTTTTAAGCTGGGTGGTGGTGGCTCACGCCTTTAATCCCAGCACTCGGGAGGCAGAGGCAGGCAGATCTTTGTGAGTTCAAGGCCAGACTGGTCTACAAGAGCTAGTTCCAGGACAGGCTCCAAAGCTACAGAGAAACTGTGTTTCGAAAAACAAACAAATATTTTTTAAAAACCCATTAATTATTAGTATTTATACTTATTAATTATTAATAATATATTTGTTTTTTATTGTGTGTGATCTGGGTATGACTTTGGTTGGGCACAGTGCAAATGTGGAGGTCATAGGACAACTTTAAGGAGTTGGTTCTCTCCTTCCATCTTGAGTTCTGTGAATGACACTGGGTTCATAATCCTGTGTGGCAAGTGTTTTTACACACTGAGGTATCTTGGCAGACAAAAATACTTGTTTTATTTTATGTGTATGGGCCTAAGTGTGTGCGTGTGTACTAGGTGTAGGTAGTTCCCTTCAAACACTAGAAGAGGATTGTCAGATCCCTCAGCTGGAGTAAGAGGAGCTTGACCTGCCCAGTGGGGATGTTAGGAGCGAGACCCAACCAAGTCTTCAAGACCAACAGATGTTCTTAGCCGCTAAGCCTGTCTCTAGTTCAACACCTTGCTTTTGGCATGGAATCCTCCAATGAACCAGCTTGGCTGCTGACCAGCTCCCCACACAGGTGTGTCTATGTGAGTGGCAGTCATAGTCAGCTTCAGTTTTAGTTCTTCCAGAGCCATCTATTTTTGTTTGTATATCTGTCATAGGCCAGGCTGACCTCAGAGGTTTGTGCCCCCACAGCTGTGTGACCTGATTTTTGGAGGCAGTGTCTCCCCAGACTCCACCCCTCCTGGTTCAGAGATTACAAGCTGTTGCCCCTGCCAGATTTCTTTCTTTAAACATTTTTTATTTTTATCTTATGTGTATGGGTGTTTTGACTGTATGCATGTCTGTGCAGCACATGTATGTTGTGCCCATGGAGGCCAGAAGAAGGTGTTACATCAGAGTTGCAGATGGTTGTAAATCCCTTTGAGGGCGCTAGAAATCAAACAGTGGGACCTCTAAAAGAGCAGCCAGTGCTCTTAAGTGCTGAGCCATTTCTCCAGTCCCTAAATCCCCCACCCCACCCCCAGCTGAGGACCAAACCCAGGGCCTTGAGCTTGCTAGGCAAGGACTAGACCACTAAGCTAAATCTCCAACCCCAATTTCTTTGTTTCAGTGTGGATTCCAGGACCAAGGCTCTCTCCCAGACTTGTTGTTGTTTGTACTTTGAGTATGTGTTGCAAATGTGCATAGTGTCTGTGTGTGCTCCTCCTACAGAGGCCAGAAGAGGATACTGCTCTCCTGCTTTCTTCCCTTGAGACAGGGTGGATCCCGGGGCCTTAAGTTGTTGCTGGATTAGCTGACCAGTGGACTCTCCAGCTCACTGACTTTCAGGGACTTCCCTCTCTCTGGCCCCCACCACTGGGTTTCAGGCCTGGCTTCTGCATGAGTGTTAGATTTGAACTCAAGTCCTCATGTTTGCACAGAGAGTGCTCTCCTCCTGGAGCCGTATCTTCATCCTCTGCTGTTGTTGACTTTGTTTTGTTTTGTTTGTTTTGAATTTTTGGTTTTCTACATAGTCCTAGCCATCTTATAACTAACTCACTCTGTAGACCCAGCTGGCCTCTGACTCAAAGATCCGTCTGCCTCTGCCTCCTGAGTGCTGAGATTAAAAGTGTGTGTCATCATGCCTGGCCTCCCTGCTATTGTTTTTTTGAAATGGTTTCTTGTGTAGCTCTGGATAGCTTTAAACTCCAGATGATTCTGCCTTCATTTCCTAAGTGCTTGAGATTACAAGTACAGATCACTGTGTCCCTTTCACTTAGTGCTGGAAGCAGAACCCAGGGCTAAAGGGGTCCTAGGTAAGTGTACTACCCACTGAGCTCCATCCCTAGGCCTTGGGCCTCTTTCTCTCATCAGACAGAGCTAGAATGAGTAAGAAAAGCCTATCCCAGGCCTGTGGTCTAATGACACCAGGCCTGGGCAGCCAAGGATTCTTTGGAAAAAGCATTTCCTCAAATGGTATCAGTCAAAAGAGAAGTCCCTCCCAGCTGCAGAGTCTCTCTTGCCAGATGTGGTGGCACACACCTTTAATCCCAGCACTCAGGAGACAGAGGTAAGCAGATCTCTGTGTGTCTGATGCCAGTTTAGTCTACAAAGCAAGTTCCAGGACAGCCAGGACTGTTAGATACAGAGAAACCCTGTGTCAAAAAACAAAAAGACAAAAAAAAAAAAAAAAGCACCAACTCCTCTTCCAGCACCCACATAGCACCTCATATAATGTTTGCCTTAGACCTAGGACTGTTTCTCTTCCTCCCCTTTAACTCTCCATTCCAAGAGATCCAACACCCTCACACAGACAGACATCACACAGACAAACATCACACATACAGACATGCTGCAAGAACAGCACTAATGCACCTTAAATAAATAAATCATTAAAAAAAGATTTTAGTTATTTGTATTTTTGATGTATATGGTTGTTTTGCTTGCATCTTATGTCTGTGTACCACGTATGTGCAGTGTGTTCAGTGGTCACAAGAGCACATCAGATCCTCTGGAACTGGAGTTCAAGTAGTTAGTGACCTGTGGGTGCTGGGAATCGAAACTGGGTCCTCTGTAAGAACCAGAAGAACTCTTAACTGCTAGGCCATCTCTCTAGCTGATTTTACTTCTTTTATTACATTTCTTTAGATTTATTTGTGTTGAGGGAGGTGCAGGGGCACCGTGGCAAGCATGTGGAGGTTAGAGAACCCACTTGTGGGAACTGGTTCTCCCTTCCCACGTGTGTCCCAGGAACTGAATTCAGACCCCTTGGCTTGTGGCTTGAGTCTCTTGGTATAAAGAGAATCAAATGCAACCACCCTGTCCCCCTCTTTTGCTTGATGTCCTCAGCTTCCTCATCTGTCAGGAAACTTCTTCCCAGACATGTACTGCTAAGGCTTTGTCTCAGAGTTGCTGCTGTCCGCGCTCAGTTGATGGAGTGCTTGTGCAGCACTCCAGAAGCCCTGGGTTCATCCCTAGCCCCAGGAAACACGCCTGTCAACATGTGTCACCACTGCCACATAGTGAGTTCCAGGCTGGCCTGGTACATAAGACCCTGTTTCAAAAAAGAAAAAGAGAGCTAGACTTAGTGGCGCACACCTCTAATCCCAGCACTTGGGAAGCAGAGACAGGCAGATCTCTGTGGGTTTGAGGCCAGCCTGGTCTGCAGAGCAAGTTCTAGGACAGCAAGGACTACACAGAGAAGCCCTGTCTCAAAAAACACAACAAAAAAAGAAGTGTTGCTGTCTGGAGTTCTCAGACAGTGGTTGAGCAGAAATAACAAAGCCATCAGATAATTGTAGATGACATGTGGGACAGGAAGCATAGAGGAATCCTGAGGTCAGGCAAATCCCCTCTGCGGAGGTGACATCTGAGTAGAGACCTAGGGAAGATGTGGTATGAGTGTGTTCAGTGGCAGAGGGAACAAAGGGTCAGTGCAAAAGTCACAGGCGGCTTCTAGGTCCTGAGCAGGAGTGGCACCCTAGGAAGGGTCTATAGTTGAGTGGGACAGCCAAACCATAAGCACTCTGGAAGCTGAGGCTGGAAGAATGTTACAATCTTTTA
>JAQHUG010000150.1:823973-843338 GCA_028555095.1 Dicrostonyx torquatus
GCACTGACATGGGGATCACTGGCTACTGTGTGGGCATGCGTGAAGGACAGCACTGACATGGGGATCACTGGCTACTGCGTGGGCATGCTTGTGGGACAACACATAACATAAGGTTAATTTTTTTTGCAGTCAGTCCTCACCTTCTACCACGCGGGTCCTGGAGGTCAAATCGAATTTGTCAGGCTTGGCAGCAAGCTCCTTTACCCAGTGAGCCATCTCATCTGCTCTTGTGTGTTTGGCATCACACCAGGAAGTGCTGGATGCACACGGGGTACAGAAAGGGCCAGGTTGTGGGGCGGTGATGGCACTCACCCTTAATTTCAGCACTTGGTAGGCAGGGGTAGGCAGATCTCCGTGAGTCTGAGGCCAGCCTGGTCTACAGAGCGAGTTCCAGGACAGCCAGGGCTACACAGAGAAACCTTGTCTCGAAAAATCAAAAAAGGAAAAAAGAAAGGGCCGTGACCATCACTGTCACTATGCTGGCTCCCTCTGCTTGCACAGGGAATTGTCAAACATTTTCTCAGACAATAGCAGCTGTAGCTATTGAGTGAGTCCACACTACATCCAAAAGTTCCTAGGTCTTTTGGACCATGTTGCCCAGGCTGTCCTGGAACTCACGAAGTAGCTTAATATGGCAATTCTTCTGTCTCTGCCTCAGGAGTCCCCGGGCTGTCCTGGGGTGGAAGCCAGGGCTATGTGTGTGCTAAGCAAGCACTCCATCAGCTGTGCTTAGTCCTGCATCAGGTACCTGCTTTACATTTGGACAAACATGCTCTGTGAAAGTGGTTTCAAGTCGAGTGGATAAAGTGATGGTAAAGCTAGGCTCCAGCTTAATCTTTGTCAGTCTCTGGGCCCTGTGGCACCAGTGCTCTGGACAGAGAGACTCCCTGCTCCTTTCTGATATAGAGCAAACTTCTTGCACGATGAGGCGTAATGCCCCAAGAAGCCAGGACAGTTGCATTTTGAGTTTGCAGTCAGCCTGAGCTCCTGGAGGACAGGGAAGCTGGGGTGGTTTAAGCAGCTGTGTTCCGTCTTCCACCCTCTTACGGTTTTTGTCACCAAAAGGGCTTTACCTGGGCCCACTGGGTCACACTGCGCATGTGCAGTCATATCTGGGATCCCAGATGGTCATGCTCTGGGCCTGCCTCTAGGAGCAGGTTGGATTCTTGGGGTTACCTTGTGAACTGTGGGGGACCCAGGCACAAAGTAGGGTGAGCAGGACTTGATGGTGCCTTTGATGTGTACAGGGGCTGTGCTTCTAGGGTAGCTCTCTCTCTCTCTCTCTCTCTCTTTCTCCCCCTTGGCATTGGGCCTTATTATATAGCCCTGGCTGGTCTGGAACTTGCTGTGTTAGACCAGGCTGACCTTGAACTCATACAGATCTGCCAGCTTCTGTCTCCAGAGTGCTGAGATGAAAGGGTTCTTAGGAGGTAGAAAGAATACTACGGGTGTGGCTCGACTGAAAGAGTGCTTGCATAGCTTGCGTCCTAGCTTCCATCCCCAGCACCGAACACACTGGGCATGGTATCTCATGCCTGGAATCCCAGACCAGAGGAGGTGGAGGCAGGGGGACTAGGAGTTTAAACTCAGACTGCCACATAGCAAGTTTAAGGTCAGCTTGGACTGCATGGGACTGCTTGGGCAAGCAGACAAACGGGAGTGTTAGGTGACATCTTGTGAGCTATAGGTGGCACTATGAGGCATTTCCAAGATTGTAGATGTATTATCAGATTATGACCTAAAACTTGGGACTGGAGCCAGTGAAATGGCTCAGCGGGTAAAGACAATTGCTGCTAAGTCTGATGCGCTGAGCCCCAACCCTGGGATTCCTGGAAGTTGCCCAAAGGAGGCTTTTGCTCTCCACATGTGTACCATGTCATGCATGCATGTTTGCATTCTTGCAAGCGGGAATGCACACACACAATAATAATGAATAATAAAGAAATAATATAAAGTAAGAATTAAAGTTTAGGACTGGTCCAAGAGCCGTGGATTAACCTACTTACACACACACACACACACCGGCGTTTTGGGATCCCTCACCCTTGGTAGTGTCACCATGGTTTGCACCCGTGCCTTGTGTCTGGAGATACCCCTAAGCTTATGTTGGGGTCTCAGCACTTTAGGGGAACATTGTAGGATGCTGTGGAGCCACTGCAGGGTAGAGGGACATGTGAGGGAGTATGGAAACATTTCCTGCCATAGGTGACTCTAGGATTTGGGGGATCCAGTTGGCTTGTGAACATTGCCTTTGCCTGTGGGAGGTGAGTCAAGGGTGCTGGGGATGGTGTCTGTACACACTTTAGGAGAGTTTTGGAAAATCTAAGCTGCCAGATGCCCATGGGGGCATACACCTTTAATTCCAGGATTTGGAAGGGACTCTGTGAGTTCGAGGCCAGCCTGGTCTCATAGTTCTTGGCCAGTCAGAACTACACAGCGAGACCCAGTTTTAACGCCCCCCCCCCCGCGCGCCAAAAAAAAAAAAAGAATGAGTAAATAGAGGCTCGTGTCAGTGGCCTTGGTGTCAGAGGGACCTCCGTGGGCTCTCAGAACACCAGCGGATTTGTGGGTGCACTCTGAGAATTCTGGTGTGCCCTGATCTTTGGGAGTGGGATGTCTCAGAAAACAGTGGCAGTGCTAGGAAAAGGGGGACACTGAGGGGTCTGTGGCTACCCTGGGCGGCGCGCCTTGGAGGAAGGTGGTTGGGCTTCCTGAGGTCTGAGGCGCCCCGGCCGGCCCCGCCCCGAGGGCGGCCCGAGCGCAGCCGGAAGGGCCGAGGCTGCGGGAGGCGCATGGCGCGGCGGGGCTGGGGCCGCATCCCTGAGCCGCGCGCGGCGGCCTGCCTGGAGGCGGCGGCCGAGGACGACGCGTTCCTGCCCGGGCCCTCCGCAGCCTCCGCGTTCTTCGGCAACACATCCTCCACGCCCCACAGACGCCTGCGGCTCTTCCGTGGTAGCGTGCAAGACTGGAGCCGCCAGGCGTGGGCCGGGTGAGTGCGTGCCGTTCCGGCCACGGGTTCGAGGCCCTTCTGCGCTCACAAGCATGACCGGCTGTTGGGCTTGGGGAGGGGGCTTACTGCTGCCTCGCTTTTCCTCTTCCGTGTGAGGTAGAGATAAAAATCATCTTGCCCTCCAGGATTGCTGTGGAGAAATCTTATAGGGCATATTGTAGGTGCTCAATAAACGCAGGGTCTCTCACTTCCTGTGCCTACTTGAAGCTGTGGTTATGCCTTGGGGGACTTGAGGCCAACCCAGCATCCGGTGTGACCCCAGGACTTCTATTCTTTCCTTTTTTAGGGGCTGGAGAGATGGCTCAGAGGTTAAGAGCATTTGCTGAGATTCAGTTCCCAATACCACATCACACATTGGGGGCTCACAAACACAGGTACCGCCAGCTACATAGGACCAATACCCTGTATTCAATGGCTTATTCACTCATACACACACATAAGCATAAATACAGTATTTCTCTTTTGAGTTATGTGCTTATATGTGTGTCCTTGAGTTCAGGGTGCCTGTGGAAGCCAGAAGAGAAAGCTGGGTCCCCTGGATCCGGAGTTAGAAGCAGTTGTGAGCCATCCAGTATGGGTGCTGGGAACCACATTCAGTCTGGCTGCTCAGTTCTGACTAGCCTGTAGCTCACTATGCAGACCAGGCTGGAATTAAAAGTGTGTGCCTCCATGCCCTTCTCTTTTCTTTCTTTCTTTCTTTCTTTCTTTCTTTCTTTCTTTCTTTCTTTCTTTGATTTTGTCTTCTTTTTTTAATTTAGCTTTTTTTTAATTTTAATCCTCTGTGTGTGTGTGTGTGTGTGTGTGTGTGTGAGAGAGAGAGAGAGAGAGAGAGAGAGAGAGAGAGAGAGAGAGAGAGAGCCTTTTGCCTGCATGTGCACCCTGTGTGTGCCTGGTACCTGTGGAGGCCAGACAATGACATGGGGTCCCTACAGATGCTTGTGAGCCTCCATGTAGATACTGGGCATCCAATCCCAGGTCTCCAGGAGGAGCCGCCAGTACTTTTAACTATTGAGCCATCGCTCCAGATGTGCTTTGTGTTTTTGGACCTTGTTATGAGACACAGGCTCATGTAACCCAGGCTAGCTTCCAGCTCACTGTATAGCAAAGGATGGCCTTGAACATCTGATCCTCCTGCC
Source organism: Dicrostonyx torquatus (assembly GCA_028555095.1). Lineage (NCBI taxonomy): Eukaryota > Metazoa > Chordata > Mammalia > Rodentia > Cricetidae > Dicrostonyx > Dicrostonyx torquatus. Next base: position 828,120 of record JAQHUG010000150.1, read on the forward strand.
ACTCCTGAGTGCTAGGGTTATACTCACATCACACCATGCAAGTTCAGGCCGAACCCTTTGTGTGTGTTTGTAGTAGAGGCAGGCACTCTACTAGCTGAGCTGTGGCTTTTGAGATAAAGTCCTGCTCTGTAGCCCAGGCTGACTCAAGATTGCTAGAGTTGCAGGCATGAGCTACCACACTTGGGAACAAGTTTGTGTTGAGTTCTTCTAGCCTCTTTATGTCTGTTGAATGACGTTATTTTGTTGCCTTATGGGTTTGTCTTGTGTCCTAGCTCTGCCTCCCAGCGTGTCACCCAGACCCTCTTGCCATGAGGGAATGGATGGTTGCTTTACCAGAATGTGATGGGCTGTGGGGACAGGAAGCCTGAGGGAGCCATGCCTAGAAACCACATCCGGTGTGCCTTCCAAACATCCCTTTCTCCTGGAAACTGAACTTCGTGGTAGCCTGGAGATCGGCCCAGGTTTTTGATGGGTCTCCTCCCGACCGCCATGGTGCTCTGTTCTCTATATATACTTGCTTAGGACAGAGACTGTTGGAAGCCACTCTGGGCACTGTGCAAGAAGTGGGCGGGGAAAAGAAGAGGAGAGGCCTGACCTTTGGGATGGGGCAAGGTGTGGGGGACATAAGTGTCTCTTGGGTTTGTCTGTGCCTGTTCTGTTTTTTGTCCCTCCACTCCCCAACTCTTACCTCCCAGCATCTGTCACCTAGTCCCTCCTTAGGGTCTTGATCACCCAGCCTTGCACTCCGCCTCTGGGGTGTGTCTGGTTCCCCCGCGGGCGCATGGTGGCGATCTGAGACTTAGAGGTGGCACAGCTCGACGTCAGGCCGGGGAGGGGTGGAAGGCGGGGCCGGGGCAGAGGGGAGGGCCGTGGGCTAGGAGCCGGGGAAACCGGAGCCCCGGGCGTCCCTAAAGCCCGGGGAGGGACCGGCGGGAAGTGGGTGCTTAGTTTCACAGGGCTCTACTGCAAGAGGGAGACAGGCGCTGTGGACACACACGCGTGAGGAGGACGCGAGCCCCGGGATCGTGTCCCTTGGGGGGCCACAGGGGTGGTGCCAGGGGCTAGGACACGACAAGTGTGGAGGCGGTGCCGGTGATCGCTGGCGCCTAAGGCCTGGCGTGCAGCGCCGCACATCCCCTGTGCAGCAGCCGGTCCCCAATGCCGGCCCCGACGGCGCTTGACTCCCATGCGCTCCAGTGCAGCACCCCGGGCACGGCCCCGACCCCCGGCCTTGGCATTGCCCCTGGGACCAGAGTCACTGACCCACTTCTCCTTCAGCGAGGAGGACACTCTTCGACACCCTCCCCGCAGATGTGTCAGGTGGGTGGCCTGCAGCCAGTTGCCCTTCTTTGTGACTTGAAGGTGTTCTTGCATGTGTGGGAAAAGAGGACCCTTTCTAGAGTAGCCAGCTTCCAGGGAATCCCCTAAGAAACTTCCCACATCTACCAAGGGACCCTGCCCCTGCTCTAGCCTTAAAAATGTGGGTGCCTGCTTATGATGGGGCTCCAAAGCTGGGTGTTAGTTTCCACCTCGACCTGTCTATTTAAGGTTGGGGTTCCATGGCACTTTCCATTCCCCTCAACCTGAGTATCTAGCACTCTCCCCGGCAGCAAACGTGGGTGTCCAGCCTGGCACCTGGGCTCCATTCCCAAGTCACTGGCCAAGAGCCAGGTCCCTAAGGCCTTACATGGTTTCTCCACACAACTCCCCTGAGCTGGGGCTGTCAGACTGCAGGCCAAGCCCTGGCGTGTGGGGGAAGGTGCCTGAGAACCCAGAGGGCATTTTGAACTGGATGGGTAGAGCTGCACCGAGGAAGTGACCTTTAAGTTGGGAAGTCCTCCACGCCTCGCTGCACAGTCTGGTCAGACACCTTGATGGACACAGACACCCGTGTCCAGTGAGAACACACGTGGCCACACCCACATTTGGGTTAAGCCAGGTCACAGGTATTTGCTGTTCTAGATGTGACTGGGGTCTCCAGGTTAGTCAAGGAGAGAACCTTCAAGGGACCCATAACCATGATAGGTGAACACAGATACAGAACAGCCTGGTATACACCTTGCTTCCCAGAAAGACACTGTCACCTCTTGTATACACATTCCCGCAGGCAGGAAAGACTCCCCTCTCCCCCACTTCATAACCACTTGGGTCAGGGACAGCTACAATGTTTTTGTGGGACATTCTCATGAGGTCACAGGAACATGGAGACAGACACCTGGGCAGTTGGGACACCTGCCCCTCTCCCTCATGCGTACTTCTGCATGACAAGTGTGGACACACAGGAGTCCCCTGCCTAGACTTATCACATGCTCCAAGCCTTGACATCCAGTCCCACAAACATCAGTGGCACCTGGCACTGTGAGCCTGCTGCAGACACTTGCCAGAGCTGACACTCAACCTCCGTGTGACCTTCACAGAGCAAACCAGTCCTTTTCATGGAAGCTTTCTGGCACCTCCTCTGAGGCAATCAGGTGGAGACAGGCAAGGGGCCTGGAAGGCCACAGGCTGGGCGTCTGTTTCTGCCCCCAGAGTGCAGAGCCCAGCAGCTCCAGGTTCAAAGCTACTCCTGACCAACTTATTTAGCCCTTTTGTTTGCTTGTTTAGTAGTCAAGGATGACCTTGAACAGCTGGTCATCTTGCCTCCACCTCTTGGAGTGCTGGGGCTGGAACCCAGGTCTTTGTGAGCGCCAAGCAGTACCTTACCACTGAGCCAGGCCCAGCCCTGCTTATCCGCTCTGACCTCCTCATTGTCAGGTTTTTGTTTGTTCGGTTTGGTTTTTCAGACAGGGTTTCTCTGTAGCTTTGGAGCCTGTCCCGTTACTAGCTCTGTAGACCAGGCTATCCTCAAACTCACAGAGATCCACCTGCCTCTGTCTCCCGAGTACAGGGATTAAAGGCGTGCGCCACCATTGCCTGGCCATTGTCAGGGTTTTATTTGTTTGTTTGTTTGTTTGGTTGGTTGGTTTTGGCCTGGAAAATGGGGCATTAATGCATATGGGGACGTATTTAGCACCTCGCATGGGGGCACTTAATAGTATTTGTTTGTGTTTGGCTTCTCTTTTATTATTATATTTATTTATTTAATTTCTTGGGGTGATACATGCTGGGGTTGAAGGACAACTTTCAGGTGTCCATTTTCTCTTCCCACTGCTCGGGTCCTGGGGATTAAACCTTCACCTTACTTTCCTGAGACAGGGTCAGTTACGGAACCTGAAGCTCCCTGATTGGCCAAGGCTACAAGGCCAGGGAGACCCAGGATTCCTGTCTTTACCTTTCCAGCACCAATCTGTCAGATGTGCACTGTTGCTGGACCTGTCTTGTCCCCCAGGGCCGCTGCTGGCAGTCCAGACTTAGGTCTCCCTGTGGCCAGTACTTGACTGTGTTGCCTCTTGAGATTGAGAGTCTAGTGCAGGTCACCGTACCCGTGCTGACCAGGCCGGTGGCTCTAGTGCCAGCCTAGTGCAGGTCACCGTACCCGTGCTGACCAGACCGGTGGCTCTAGTGCCAGCCTCTGCTCCTCCTCCGTGTAGCTTGTGACTTTGCCTCCTGTTGAGATTTCTCTGGCTGACTTTGGTCAGGAGAGGCAAGGGTCTTTTTTCCTTGCATTTGTATGTATTTTGTGTGTGTGTGTGTAGATGTGCATGGGCGTGTGTATGACAGTACCCATGTGGAGGTTAGAGGGCAGCTGTGGGAGTTACTTCTCTTCCTCCAGGATTTAAGTCCCAGGGATAAAACTGAGGTCTCTATGCTTGGTTGCAGTCTAGGATTAGCTGACCCCATGTGTCACCCCAGGCTTCAGTTCAACAGCCCAGTCTTGTCCCCTGTGCCTGCCCTCAGCTCAGGGGACATTCAGGCCTGAAGCACAAACAACAGTGCCCAAGGGACCATCTCCTTACCACAAGGCCCATGAGCTCCCACTGACGTTCACTGCTTCCCTAGGGGCAGGCAGATTTGCCACCAGGATGTCAGCTGGGAGCCCTCTCAGGTCTGTGTGGGTCTCATCCTCCCTAAACGGCAGCCTAAGCTCCTGTGTAGAGAGTCTAGGTCCTCAGTGGGAGCAAACTCAGGATAGGGTCATCAAGCAGCTAGGCCCTCAAGGTTTCGTGTTCTTTGGGATTTTACCAAACCCACCTCAACAAATGGTGTAGAGATAAATGGGTCAGTATATACAAAGTGTTTTAACAGGAGCAGGCAGACAGCAAGGGTATGAGAAGGAGGGTGGGCCAGATGGCTCAGCGGGTAGAGACTTGCCACTGAGGCTGACTACTGAGCTCCACGGTAGAAGAGTGCAAGGCCTCGGACCTCCCAACCGCGTGGCACCAACATTCTCTCACACACAATAAGCAAACAAATGAAATGTAATATTTTTTTGTTTTTTGAAAATGGAAGTCAGTTACATGTTTAGGTTGGAGTCCTGTGCCCAAGATATGTTCTTATATGAAGACCAACATGCCAAGTCTAAAGACAGTCTGAAATCAGAAACACTGGTTGTGGAAATGCAACTGAGAGAAACATGCAACTTAGACCATGCATGTGGTGTATGTAGCAGGTACACACAAGTGAGCGCTGCCATCAAAGGCAAAAGTTCATCTGTGGTTTTGCCTTCAGGGCTCTTATTTTATCTTTTTTTTTTTTTTTTTTTTTTGAGACAGGGTTTCTCTGTGTAGCCCTGGCTGTCTGGAAACTCACACTGTAGACCAGGCTAGCCTTGAACTCAGAAAGCTGCCTGCCTCTGCCTCCCCGAATGCTGGGATTAAAAGCGTATGCTACTATTTGTTTTTATTTTTATTTTTAAACATGTATGTGTGTGTGTGCACGCCTGCTGAGGAGTGTGTGGAGGTCAGAGGACACTTTTAGGAGTCATTTCCCTCTCCACTGTGTGTGTCCTAGGAATCAAACCTCTGTGTAAGCTTGGTGGTAAACCTCTTTCCCACCGCCGCCACCCCAGCTATCTCGCTGGCCTGTTCATCTTTCAGTGCTAGATGTAGAACCCAGGGCTCCAAATGTCAGCTCTTAGGAAGGGGTATGTGAAGATAAACCTTGGCTCCACCTCCCTAGGTTTTGATTTCCTTCGGGTCTCACTATGTATGTGGTCCAGGCTGACTTTATACCTGCTGTCCTCCTGCGTCAGCCTCCCTGGTGCTGGAATTATGTTGGTCTAGTTCTGTGAGTTTTGACATGTATAATGTAGCATGAATATACTCTAGTTTTGTCCTTTTCTTTTGTGTGTGTATTTGTGTGTATCATGTATGTGGGGTGGATGGGCACATGTGCCCAGGTGTGCATGTCTGGAGGTCTGAGGTCAACATCTGGTGTCTTCTATTACTCTCCATGTAGACCCTGTAAATGCATGCCACTGCCCCTAGCTTTTACATGGATGCTGGCGACTGGGACTCAGTTCCTTATGATTGAACAGCAGATGCTGTATCCACTGAGCCATCGCCTCATCCCTGCCTTGTAACTTTAATAAAATTCATTTGAGCCAAAGGCTGAAGGTTACTCAGCAGGTAAGAGACTGGCAGTGAATCCCCAGAACCCACACAGTGGAAGGAGAGCTGACTCCCTCAAGCTGTTCTTGGACAACCACAGGGGCCATAGCGCACACTCACATGTGTGCATCTGTAGCACACAATCACGTGACATTCACATGTGTGCATACATAGCACACGCTCACGTGTGTGTATCCATAGCGCACGCTCACATGTGTGTATCCATGAGCACAAACAAATAAATAAGACATGCTCAAGTTTTGTATGTCAGTCATCCATTTTTTCACAATGTACACTATTCCACAGTCCGAATTTGCTAGACTATATCAATTCATCAATTGCTGGATTGTTTTGGTTAGTTTGGGTTTGGTAGCTGACAGCTGTTGTGGACATGTTTGTCCAGATTTAGCCTTTGGCCTTTTCAATGGTTTTTCAACAAGATTTTACTTTAGGGCTGGAAAAATGGCTCAGAGGTTAAGAGTACTAGTTGCTCTTCCAGAAGTCCTGAGTTCAATTCCCAGCAACCACATGGTGGCTCACAGCCATCTATAATGGGATCTGATGTCCTCTTCTGGCAGAACACTGTATACCTAATAAATAAATAAAATTTTTACCTTAATAAATAAATAAATTACTTTAATAAAAAATAAATAAAATCTTTACTTTAAAGAAACCTTATTTTTTTTAACTGATGAGTGTTTTGCCTGCATGTATGTCTGTGTACCACGTATGTGCCTGATGCCTACAGAGGTCAAAACAGGGCATCAGATCCCTGGAAGTGGAGTTACAGACAGTTGTGATTATGTAGGTGCTGGGAGATCAAACCCAGGTCCTCTGTGAGAGCAACTGGTGCTTCTTAACAGCTGAGTCATGCCTCTAGTCCCTCAGGTGATTGTTTTGTTTGAGACAGGGTTTTTCTGTGTAGCCTTGGTTGTCTTGGAACTCACTCTGTGGACCAGGCTGACCTCGAACTCAACAGAGATCCACCTGCCTCTGCCTCCCAAGTGCTGGGATTAAAGGCCTGCGCCACCACCACCCAGCCCCTCAACTGATTTTTTAAAAGTTTTTCTGCTCTGTTTTTGTTTTTGAAGATAGGGTTTCTCTGTGTAACCTGTTTCTCTGTCCTGGGACTCACTCTATAGACCAGGCTGGCATCAAACTCAGAGAACTGCCTGGCTCTGCCTCTTGAGTGCTGGGATGAAAGGTGTGCGCCACCACCACCTGGCCAAAACTTTCTTGAAGGGTGTGGTCTTGCCAATGAACTCAAGGTCACCTTGGTTTGCTAAAAGCTGGAGCCAAGGTTTATCTTCACATCCCCCTTCCTAAGAGCTGACATTTCACCAGCAGCATTCAGTTAGCCCACAATACTTTTCTTTGGATTCTCTGTATGGGCACTTGGACTGTGAGCTATTGGGACAACTTCAGATTGAGCTTTTAATAATTAGTACATTCCTATTTACTTTGTGGGGACATGTGTAGGTGAAAGTACAGGGGTGTTGAAGTGGAGGTCAGAGGATGGGGGCCATCTCAGTGGCCCTTAAAATTTTAAATTAATTGACCTTAGACAGGGTTTGGCCATATACCTAGATCTGCTTCAGATTCGTGTCAGTGTTCCTGCTGCTTCAGCCTCCCAAGTGCTGAGAGTACAGGTGTGAGCCAGCACACCAGCTGTGTGTGTGTAGAAGATAAAAGTAAAGCAGGCACCTTCAAGGACTGGACGCAAGTCTCTTTCACGCTTGCGTGACAAGTTCTTCACCAACTGAGCTGTCTCTCCACGCCCGTCTCCCCCATCTCTGCCACAAACCTCCTCTGCCTGTTTCACACCTCTTAATCTCGCCAGCACCACGTCAGTCCCCTGACTCCTCTTCCCTCTGTTTCTTGCAGCGTGGATGCAGAAAATGGGCCAACACCATCGCCTGGCCGCAGCCCCTTGGACTCACAGGCCAGCCCCGGTCTTGTGCTACATGCTGGGGCAGCCACCAGCCAGCGCCGAGAGTCCTTCCTCTATCGTTCAGACAGCGACTATGACATGTCACCCAAGACTATGTCCAGAAACTCATCTGTCACCAGCGAAGCGTGAGCAAACCCTGCCCTACTCACCAGATCCCCTAAGCCTGGCCCTGCCACAAGCTGTCCTTCCCAACAAAGAGTGGGGCATCCACCCCCCTGTTTGGTCAGTACATACACATTGTCCTCCCCATTGAAGGGTAAGCCACCCCTTTCTGTCTTACACAGGACTTAGAAGATTATAAAGTTCGGCCGTGCCCACTAGCTGTGCTCACACCCAATCATTGGTTGCTTTCAAGTCTGGCTCTCCCTCTCTGACTCTAAACAGGGTCTGTAGCTTCCTGTCTAGCTGAAGCTATCCTCAAATTCCTGAACCCCCTGCCTCCACTGCTGGAGTGCTGGGGTTACAGATGTACACCACCATGCCCTGTTTATGCAGTTCTGGGGATTGAACCAAGACTTCCTCTATGCTAGGCAAGCACTCTACCAACTGAGCTGCATCTCCATGACCAGGCAAGCTAACCTTAAATTTGTGATCCTCCTGCCTCAGCCCTCCGAGTAGCTGAGGTACAGACTGGCTCTTTTTAGTTTTCATTCTTTTCTCTTTTGTTTGGTTCTGGGAATGATTCAGGGAGTTACATGTGGTGGGCAAGACTGTACCCCTGAGCTGTATCCTCAGCATAGCCCTGTGAAGTTGTCTCTCCAGCAAAAGAGGAACCCCACTTCTGGGACCCCCTCTGGCCCGCCCTTGCTTACAAGCCCCTGTTGAGATGGGGGTCCCATCTACCACCTTTCTCTGGGCCCCATGTGCTGTGTATACACTTCCCACTCTGGCCTCTATGGTATGTTCCTCCTGTTGCCTTGTCCTGTCTCCTCCTTGCTAGTCCTGACCCCACAGTGTCCACCCTGAAGACCTGGTTCCTCATCTGCCCCTGTTCTTACTTTCAGGCATGCCGAAGACCTCATTGTGACACCGTTTGCCCAGGTGAGACCTCCTCCCCTCATGGGAAAGGGGCCCATCCTGGTGGTCCCTGCTCCTTACAGCTGTCTCCCACTTCAGGTGCTGGCCAGCCTCCGCAGCGTTCGAAGCAACTTCTCACTCTTAACCAATGTGCCCATCCCCAGCAACAAGTAAGTGGAGCTGAGTCCCCAGCACCCACACTCCTGGGTGTGTAGGAGTGAGCAGCCGTCGGGGTTGTGGCTCAGTGAGCAGAATGCTCGCCTCTATTCAGGACACCCCGGGTTCCACCCCCAGCAACCCATAAACCAGGGGTAGTGATGCACACCTGTCCTCAGGAATGGAGGGAGAAGAACCAGGAGTTCAAGGTCATCCTTGGCTACATAGGGAGTTTCAGGACAGACTGGGCTACATGAGACCTTGCCTCAAAGTGGAGGCAAAGAAAAAAGAAAAGCTGGATTCAGTTTTCAGTCCTGCCTTGTGACCTCAGACGAGCCAATACTTGACTCCTCTGTTGAAGCAACCCTGCCAAGACAGAATCGCAGCTTCTAGGATAAAGGCCTATGGGCAGTGGTCAGCCTCTAGGCTCTAGCTCCAGCCCTGAGCTTCAGGTTATGACACCAGCTCGCTAGGCATATGGTAATTAGGGGTGCCTGGGTTTCTCTGCTTAAAATGAAAGCTACAGAAGGGCTTTGATAGAAGGCTTCTGTGAGAAACCCAAAAGACGACATGCAGAAAAAGTTAGAACATTGCCTGGTACATAGTATATGCTCAATAAATAAGGATAGTTCAAGTCAGGCAAGATGGCTCAGTTGATAAAAGGTGCTTGCTGCCAGACCTGAGAGCCTGAGTTCAACCCCCAGAGCCCACATGGTGGGGAGAGAACTGACTCCCACAGGCCATCTGACCTTCACATGTGCACATGGCCTTCATACCCCCCGTCCACATGATAAACATGAAAGAAAAGTTTTTTTAAAAATAGGTATGAGTTCCAGTGCAGGCTCCAAAGCCACAGAGAAACCCTGTCTCGAAAAACCAAAAAAAAAAAAAAAAAATAGGTATGAGGACTGGAGAGATGGTTGAACGGCTGAGAGTGAGTGCCTCTCTTGTAGAGGACTTGAATTCAGTTCTCAGCACCTGCATGGAGCAACTCACAGCCACCTGTAACTCCAGCCCTAGGGGTCCAGTGCTCTCTTCTGGATTCTGAGGGCACTTACGCTCACATGTACACAAGCACACACACAGTTAAAAATAAAATTAAAAATTGGCATGGGTCGGGCATGGTTGTGCACACCTTTAATCCGAGCACTCTGGAGGCAGAGGCAAGGGGAGCTCTGTGCTTTCCAGGCCAGCCTGGTCTACACAGTAGTCAGACCCTGTCTTTAAAAAAAAAGGGGGGGAGAGACAGTTCTTATCTTAGGACAGAGGGGTGGCTAGGGGTCACCAGTCCCTGAGGGTAGTGATGGCTGTCCTCAGAAGCTTAAGAAAGTTGGGAGGACAGGAAATTTGAAAACATAGGATCTGGCCCTACTGCAGAGCACCGGTGTAGCCTAAAGGAAACTAGATTCCAGCCTGATGTGGGAGCCCTCATCTGCCATCCCAGTGCCCAGGAGGAGACTGAGGCCAGAGTCTCAGTCCAGGCTGCGCTACAATGAGGTCCGCTTGCAAACATTGCCACCTTCAAAAGAATTTTGTTTCACTGATTTGAACCTCCATGTCCTCCCTCTGTTTGGGCTCTTGGGCTGGGTATATAGTTCAGGGATCAGAATTTAAACAAATATAAATAAGTAATAAATAACTGGGGTGGGGCTCAGTTTGCTTCACATGCATGAAGCCCTGAGTTCTAATCCCGCACACTCCACACACAGGGAAAGGTGGTGCACTTCGGCAATCCCATCGCTGAGAAAGTGGGATTATGAGGATCAAGGTCATCTTTGGCTACGTAGTGAGTTTGAGGCCAGCCTCAGCTGAGACTGTCTTACAAAAGACAAATTCAGGCTCTGAAATTTTGTGAGTTCAGAACCAGGGAAACCGGTGTTACTTATGAAGAGGGAAGCTGATTCTGAGAGAACCCAGGCTGACATTGGAGTCCCATTTTTTTTTTTTCAGGCGGTCCCCACTGGGCGGCCCACCTGCTGTCTGCAAGGCCACGCTGTCAGGTAGCTAAGTCTAGAGGTTGGGGAAAGGCCCCCCATCCTGGGTGGACCCTTCTCACTGGGGTGGGAGACTGCCTGGGGACCCTCTGGTTCACTTCCTTGGACACCCATTTCTCAGAGGAGACATGCCAGCAGCTGGCCCGGGAGACCCTGGAAGAGCTGGACTGGTGTCTGGAGCAGCTGGAGACCATGCAGACCTACCGCTCCGTCAGCGAGATGGCCTCGCACAAGGTGGGCGGGGCCGATGAGCAGCTAATTCTGCCTGGGGGGCTGGGTGAATCTGATGGACAAGGCTGACGGGCAGGCCAAATCTTGGTGGGTGGGCGGGGCCAGTGGCAGGTGAATGTGGGGTGGGCTGGACGACTGGGCAAGGTGTGTGTATGTGGTGGGTGGAGCCAGTCGCCGGGGTGAAGCTTGTGGATTGGGGCCAGTGAGTGGCCTGAATCCTTCAGAATGGGTGGGCAGGGCTGCAGGGGAAATATAAACCCATGGGTGGACCCAATTCCGTGATAGGACCTATCCTAGGGCATGCTTTCTGAATGATGCCAGAGGCTTACAGGTCCAGTGTGGCAGGACTGATCCCTGTGTAGGGAAGTGGAGTTAATGCCGGCCCTGCAGCAGGACCGTGTGCAAAGCTAATCACCAAATTTGCGTGGTGAGCAGGGCTGAGCTCTGATGCAGGAAACCGGGCCTGTCATTTGACTGTGCCTTTAGAAAAACAAAAGTAGCTTGTAACTCAGGCTTTGCTCCAAGCCGAGCTGAGGAAGCCAGGTGTTGGGGGAAGGTGCTGGGGTGTGTGTGTGAAGGTGTTGGTTTAGTTGTACATAGTTTTTACAGATGACTGTCTCTCATAGAGGTTGTGTGGTTGTATGTAGCCCTGGCTTCCAACCTGTATGGCTGCTGACTTTTTGACCACTCATTTGCAAGTGTGTCTGGAGTCATTCTGAGGGGTTGTGTGCAAGTGTGTGCCTTCAGAAGGGTGTGTGGTTGTGCACAAGTAGTCACATAGTGTGCTGTGGGTGTGCAAGCTGTGCTGGAGGGGTGTGTCTGAGGGTGTGAGTTTGGTCTGGATTTGAATCTGAGACCTTTAAAGGGGAGGGCATGGGGCTTCCCTGGCCAGCTGTGTGGAGTGTGTGGGGCACCATTCAGTAGGCAAGGCCCCATGAATGAGGGTTCTGGGAGCTGTGCAACCCTTGTGGGCGGGTGTCTCTCAGGAAATGAGTGTTCAGGAGGGGGTGTTCTTCAGGAATGTATAGATCTATGTGGGTGGAGGCTTGTCTGGAAAAGGAGTTCAAGGACAAATGTGTCCCTGAGGATAGGTTAACTGTCTCTAAAAGTGTGTACATGTGTGAGAGTACACACTTTCTTGCACATGGGAGTGTTTCTGTGGTAATGTGTGTTGATTTGCACCTTGTGTGTCAGGTCTGCTGCCTGTGGACTCTTTAAGGAAGTGGGGCTGAGAACCTTTGTGTGCTGTTTAAATGTACAATCAGGACTATATTGTGACCTTGAAGCTTTGGTGTGTGTGTGTGTGTGTGTGTGTGTGTGTGAAAGCATTTCATTTCGATGTCTGGCTGTATTCGATGTCTGGTTTGTGGACGGTATGTCTCAAGACGTGTGTGGTATGGAGTGTGTTTATCTGTCCATGTCCCTGGATGAGATGTGTCCTCAGAGAGGCTTGAGGGTCTCCTTGCCTTCCCGCAGCAGCCTCCTCTAAGTCCTGACTGAGGCCCGTGGGCTCCGATGCCCCTTTAACGCCCCCCCACCCCCAGCACCACCTGACTTCAAGTGCAGCCTCCAGTACCGCAGTGAGAGCGCGCTGTGTGCGCGCGCGCACACATACACACACACACACACACACACACACACACACACAGTGCACATGCAGAGGCTCCTCAGCACAGCTTTCCTTCCCAGGACTCTTACCTTGCCTGTCCCCATGGGCACAGGTCTCCCACTGCCTCCTGCCTCTGCTGCAGAGGGACCTATCATGACCACAGGCCGGCAGACCATGTAACCAGGGCTGCTGCTGGGAGCGCGGAGGGGAAGGGGGCCCCCAGTCCTGCTGGGCTGGCCCAGGCCCCTCCGCGGCTCCCCTTGGAAGTTGTCCCCACCTGCCCAGCTCCTCCTAGTGCCCCCAGTCCCCAGGCATCATTGACCCAGGGACTCAGCCAAGCCTACTTTGTTTGCCAGCCCAGAGCTGAGCTGAGCTTCCAACATGCCTCTGGTTGACTTCTTCTGCGAGACCTGCTCCAAGCCCTGGCTGGTGGGCTGGTGGGACCAGGTAGGGGAGTGCAGGGTCTGGGGGAGGGCGGGGGGGCGGTGACAATGATGACATCAGGGACTTCTGACCTCATAGGATGGGTACTTGGCTGCAGCTGTGTTCCTGTATGGGTGGGCCATATAACATGCTTTGTGGTTTCTGTGTGACACAGGACTGGGTTTGGATGGCAATGTCTGTGTGTGTAAGTTTGTGTATGTGGGAGTCTCACCGGGGAAGGTGTCTCTCTGGCTGGGTGTGACTGACCTGTACCTGGATGTGCATGTGTCTGCCATGGCTGGGTGTCTTGTCTGGTCCTGGAATGGACCAGACATTGTGTGTTGGGGTTTATTTGTTAAATGTGGTGCTATCTGATGTTTCTTGGGGTGTTTGACCCCCAAATGTCAATGACTACTTATTGGGGGTGTGTACCTTTCAGCTGGTATATCTGAGTTATGTGACGATAGATAGATAGATAGATAGATAGATAGATAGATAGATAGATAGATAGATAGATAGAGGACAATTCGTGATTATGTGCAGCTGTGTGAGACTGTGTATGTGTGTGTGTTTCCAGGGTCTAAGTAGTACTGAGAAGAGTGACCACCCCTTGCTGGTGTGGGGGTCACCTCCTCCTGTCTGCCACCCCCTCTGCCTTGCCCATATGAGTCTGTCCCTGCTATGGGGTGCTGGGGGTGGAGAGCAAATGCCCTTTCTGCTCCAAGCCCAATGTCATAGAAGACACTTGTGTGGAGGGACATGAGGGGGCCCGGAAGGGACCCCCAAACCCATTTGGGAGCATTTGGGAGCAAGTTATCTATCCCCCTTAGGAGGAGGGGGGACTTTGATGTAACCCCCTTCCCCAGGTGATGGGACTGGGATTTCCTTGGCCTCAATCATTCCCCAGGTCTGGCCAAACCCTCTCCTCTCCAGAGATTGGGTGCTAAGAAACTTGTAACCTTTCAGATTCGTCTGGGGCTGAGTAGCAGACCCCCAATCCTTCCCCTCCAACTCCCCCCCTCCCCGGATTGAGATCGTGTTTGGCAAAACCTAGGCCCTGGGGTAGCTCTGGGAAGGCAAGGGTTAAGAGGCCTCAGACTTGCCCCCCTTTTCTGGACTCAGCAGCTGGTTGGAGGGGGAGTTGCTAAGGAGACTCCCATCACCATGGCGACAGGAGTCTCCTGGTGTGCTATTGGTTCTGTGGTTAGCAGAAGCCCCTCCCTTCCACAGGTGCTCCTCTTTGGGAGGGGGTGTCTTTTTCCTCAACTGGGAATCCCCTCCTTCCAAGTTAGGGCAGTCCCCCCTCCAGAGCCAAGAGGGTGGGAAAAGCTAATTGCAACCATCAAGCAATCTAATTGGGGGCGCTGAGTCGAGAAATTGTGGAGCCTTTTAGAAATTTGCTGGGAAGGGCTCTCACACACTTGTGCACCCCACAATGATCCCCCATCACCCATTGTTCCTCGGCTCCTTCTCCTCAGTTCAAAAGGATGCTGAACCGGGAACTGACACACCTGTCGGAAATGAGCAGGTCCGGAAACCAGGTCTCAGAGTACATTTCCACAACATTCCTGGGTGAGTGCAAGGTAGCAAGTGGGATGGGGGTGGGGAACTGGGCCAAGGGTCTCCTGGTCAAGAGCTCCCCATTCATGAGTCCTTTCTCAAACTGAGTGAGACCATATTTGTAAATATCTCAGACTAGGAGATTGCCCTGTCATTAAAGTGCTGGCCTCACAAGGATGAGGATTTGCATTCGGATCCTTAGCACCCATGTAAAGAGCCAGGGCCACACTGTACACATATGATCCAAGTACTGAGTAGATGGAGACATTGGCCAGGCAATGCAGCCAAATTCATGAGCTCTGGGTTTGATGAGAGATACTGCCTTAAACACGGTAAAGCTAGCCAGAGGTGGTGGTGGCTGCACCTTTAATGCCAACAGGAGGAGGCAGAGGCAGGAGGATCTCTGTAAATTTGAGGCCACCCTGATCTATGTAGCAAGTTCCAGGACAATTAAGCTACATATGTCTTAAAAAAAAAGGAAGGAAGGAAGGAAAGAAAAGAAAAGAAAGAAAGAGAGAAAGAAAGATAAAGAAAGGAAAGAAAGCAAGGTGGACAGTGCTGGAGCAACAGCGCTGAAGGCTGACCTCTGGCCTCCATGCACATGTGTGTGCATAAATAAAATACCAGTATAAAATAAAAATCTCCATAAGAATTCACATAAAGGGCTGGAGAGATGGCTCAGTGGTTAAGAGCATTGCCTGCTCTTCCATAGGTCCTGAGTTCAATTCCCGGCAACCACATGGTGGCTCACAACCATCTGTAATGGGGTCTGGTGCCCTCTTCTGGCCT
>JAQHUG010000150.1:845789-857575 GCA_028555095.1 Dicrostonyx torquatus
TAAAATCCTGGGATGGTGGAGCACACCTGTAAAATCCTGGGATGGTGGAGCACACCTGTAAAATCCTGGGATGGTGGAGCACACCTGTAAAATCCCAGCACTCAAAAGGCTACAAGGCTGAGGCAAGAGGATCACAGGCCAGCCTGGTCTACCCTATAAGACCCTGTATCAAAATATGCTTCAAAATTGGGAGATTCCGAGTTTTAAGCCTCCCTCCAATAGTGAGTGTGTGGTACATCTCAGAATTCTGAGGATGCAGCCAGTGGGAGGGCAGTATGCAAATTAGGTTCTCCAAGGTCATAATAGAGTAGGTCTGGTGGCCCTCAGAAGCTCAAGAAGAATCTCTGGGACTGGTCCCCAGACTGGCTGGTGCCAAGGGCAGGGGGCATCATGGACCCAGAGACCCCCCTTCCCTCCCACCTACCAGTGACTCCCCTTCCCACCACCACTCCCTGTCATTATAGGGGTGTCTTCCCTAGCCAAGAAGGTCCCCTGGCTATCCAGAGTCAGCAGCAGCTCACTCTGGGACCCCCCTCCCACCTCCTCATGTCTCATACCATGTTGTGGCCCAAACTGGGCGCCAGTCTGAGGGTAGTCCATAGTCCAGAACCCTCCCTAAGATCCCCACGCCAGTGCAGCATCTCTCAGAAAGTTTCTTACGTGTGTCCTGGCCTCCAACCTCAGAAAAGAGCCCAGTGTCACCCCCAGAAGGGTTGCCTCATATCAAGTGAGATGTCCGAGGACATTGCCAGGAGCTGAGGGATGTGGAGGAGCCTCCTTGAAAGGAGGGGGTCTCATGCTTTGTTACTTGGTCTTTGACAGACAAACAGAATGAAATGGAGATCCCCTCACCCATGCCACGCCAGAGAGCCTTCCAGCAGCCCCCACCACCACTGGTGCGACAGTCCCAGCCCATGTCTCAGATCACAGGGCTGAAAAAGTTGGTGCACACCGGAAGCATGAACACCAGTATCCCACGGTTTGGAGTCAAGACAGATCAAGAGGAACTCCTAGCACAAGTAGGTGGTGGGGGCTCAGCAGGGGCAGCGTTGTCGGGAGGCCTTCAGCAAAGGACAGGTCTTTGGGGGCTCATCTAACCCAGAGTCCCGGGACATAGAGCCTGAGCTGTTTCAGAATGGAAGTAAAGGATGGGCAGGGGATGGTTCCAGGCTTGACTCCACAGGGGCCTAGATCAGACACCATTCATTCTGACTCATTTGGAGCAGCTGCAGTGCCCCCATGGACAATCACCCATTATAACCAACCATCTGCAGTGTACTGTATTTCGAGGAGACAGTATTCCTGCCCTTACCCCACACCAGTTGCGGTCTCATGATCAACTTACCTTATGTTTGAACTCAGCTTGGGAATCAACCTACCTTGAGTTCCCAGAGTCCATTTCTGGCACCTCATAAGCCAAGTGTGGTGGCTCATGCCTGGGATCCTAACACTGGGGAGGTAGAAGGTGAGGATCAGGCATTCAGGGTCATCCTCCACCACAGAGTGAGTTCAAGGCCCCTGTGCTGACACAGTTTTTAATCCCAGCACTTGGGAGGCAGAGGCAGGTGACTCTCTGAATCTCTTAGTTCAAGGATAGCCTGGTCTACAGAGTGAGTTCTAGGATAGCCAGAGCTATTCAGAGAAACCTTGTCTCAAAAACCAAAAAAGAAGGCCTGGAGAGATGGCTCAGAGGTTAAGAGCATTGCCTGCTCTTCCAAAGGTCCCGAGTTCAGTTCCCAGCAACCACATGGTGGCTCACAACCATCTGTAATGAGGTCTGGTGCCCTCTTCTGGCCTGTGGGCATACGCACAGACAGAATATTGTATACATAATAAATAAATATTTTTAAAAAAGTTTTTAAAAGTCCATGCATTTGGACACATTTTGTTAGCAGTAATGAGGTTAAGAGTCCTAGGATGTGACTCTCAGGTCCCTAGCCCATGCAGGCTCCTGACCTCTCCCCCCATCACTGCCAGGAACTGGAGAACTTGAGCAAATGGGGCCTGAACATCTTTTGTGTGTCGGAGTACGCCGGAGGCCGCTCGCTCAGCTGTATCATGTATACAATATTCCAGGTGATGGGGACAACAGGGAGCTGGCTGGGGTACAAGAGAAGGGAACAGGATACTGGGACAGCAGGGGTCACTGCCCTGCCCTGTTGGCTCCCAGGAGCGGGACCTGCTGAAGAAATTCCGCATCCCCGTGGACACCATGGTGACTTACATGCTGACCCTGGAAGACCACTACCATGCTGACGTGGCCTACCACAACAGCCTGCACGCAGCCGATGTTCTGCAGTCCACACATGTGCTACTGGCCACGCCGGCACTGGATGTAAGCGCCTGCCGCCTCCACTTGTCACAGTCTTCTTTCTGTGCTGGTCTCCTCTTCCCATTTATCCCTCTGATCTTCTCTATCCTGTTTTTGTTTTGTTTGTTTGTTCGAGAAAGGGTTTCTCTCTAGCTTTTCTGGAGCCTGTCCTGGACTCACTTGGTAGACCAGTCTGGCCTTGAACTCACAGGCCTGTCTCTGCCTCCCAAGTGCTGGGATTAAAGGTGTGCGCCACCACTGCCCGACTTTTTTCTAGTTTGTTTTTGTTTTTTCCCATTTTTTGAGACAGGGTTTCTCTGTGTAACAGCCCTGGCTGTTCTGGAACTCTCTTTGTAGACCAGGCTAGCCTAGAACTCACTGAGTTCTGTCTGCCTCTGCCTCCCAAGTGCTGGGATTGAAGGCATGCTCCATCACTGCCTGGCTTATTTTTGTTTTTATCTTGTGCTCAAGTGTGTGTGTGTGGTGGAGTTACTGCACATGTGTGGAGGTCAGAGAACACTCCTGTGTGTCAGTCAGTTCTCTCTTTTTAGCTTCTTTGAAGACAGGATCTTATTTGTTGCTGCACAGGCCAAGCTAGCTGGCCCAAGAGCTAATTGTGCTCTGATTCCCATCTCACTGTAGGGATATTGGGATTACAGATATACACCATGGCTTGTTTATGGGTTCTGGAGATTCAGGTCATACTTACAAGACAAGTGCTTTACCCACTGAGCCATCTCTCCAGCATCCCCTTTTTGTTCTGAGATATTCTCATCTGGAACTCACTATGTAGAGCAGGCTGGTGTCTTACTCATAGAGATCCACCTGCCTCTCCGTCCTGAGCGCTGAGATTAACACCTTGGTTTTTGAAGTAGGATCTCTCAGTGGCCTGGGCTCTCAGAGTCTGGCCAGGCAGCCTCAGGGATCCACCTGTCTCCCTTCCCAGTGTGCAGGCCCTCAAGGCTGGCTTTCTTTTGTGGGGTCAGGTCCTCATGGTTGCGAAGCAAGCCCTTTACTGTTTCAGCCATCTGCCCAGACTCTCCTACCTCTCTCTTCTCCCATCTTCCTTCCCATCTCCATCTGTGCTCCCTCACGTCTTCTGCTTGCCCCCAGGCTGTGTTCACAGACCTGGAGATTCTAGCTGCCCTCTTTGCTGCTGCCATCCACGACGTGGACCACCCTGGCGTCTCCAACCAGTTCCTTATCAACACGAGTGAGTGACATTTCAGGGTATAGACAGACAGACTCAGGGCGCCTGGCCTAGGAGCAAAACCTGCCTGAATGGAGGTGGAGTTGGCCCACCAGGCTGGGCTGAGAGAATGCTAGTCTAGCTGGGGATGGGCTGATCCGGATGAAGGTGGAGCCAGTTGTGCTGTAGAGACTGGACCACCTGGGCTAGGGTAGGGGCTAGCAAGGCTAGCTTTGGGGGCTTAATATACTGATGGGAGCCAGCCAGATGAGGGGGAGCATGAGTGAATGGGTTGGGCCGGTTGGGGTGGGGTGAAGCCCACCAAAAGAGGTGGGGTGGTGCATGAACAGCCTAGGCGGGACAAAGCCAACCTGAGGGCGGAGCTTACGAAGATATTCTCCTGGACTTGGGTGGCACCTGCTGGGGCTGGTCATACTGAGGGTGGAGCTAGTTGGAGAAAGGTGCACACCGGGCGGGGCGTGGTACCCAAAGTCGCCTCCCCTGACCTTAGTCTTGCCGCAGATTCGGAACTGGCGTTAATGTACAACGACGAGTCTGTGCTTGAGAACCACCACCTGGCTGTGGGCTTTAAGCTGCTGCAAGAAGAGAACTGCGACATCTTCCAGAACCTCAGCAAGCGCCAGCGACAGAGCCTGCGCAAGATGGTCATCGACATGGTGGGCGGGGCCAGTGCGGTGGGCGGGGCTTAGAGGGCAGGGCGTAGGGGGCATGCAAAGGGACCTTCAGAGGCTCCCAGTTGGGCAGAGGAAAGAAGTTCCAGGGCCAGGGTGGGTGACAACGGGAGTGTGGGCAAGCTTTCACCACTTGACACCACCTTGCCCTCAGGTGCTGGCCACAGACATGTCCAAGCACATGACCCTTCTGGCTGACCTGAAGACTATGGTGGAGACGAAGAAAGTGACCAGCTCGGGAGTTCTCTTGCTGGACAACTATGCCGACCGCATCCAGGTTCTCCTGCGCTCAGACCCTGCCTCCTGAATGGCCCTTGGTGTCGTCCTCTTCCATGTTCTTAGTTTCCGCCTCTCCCGTTTTCCTTTTCCAACCCATGCATGCCCTCCTTCCCTCTCTTCTCACGCTGCTTTTTGCCTCTCTTGATGAAGCCCTTTATTCTCTCTAACCCCCACCGCTCTCTCCACAGTCCTCTCTGCTGACCTACCCCATCTTGCCCCACAGTTCTCTCACCTCTGCATTTCCCTCACATATGCTTCTCGCCTCTGCTTTTTCCTTCTCTCCATTTCACCCACGCCCAACACACACACACACACACACACACACACACACACACACACACGGTGGGATTAAGAAAACATTAACCCCGGTGAGTACCTGTAATCCCAGCATTCCAAAAGCAGAGACAGGAGGATGACCACAAGTCTGAAACCAGTTGGGACTCCGTTTAGAGACCCTTTACAAAAACAAAACCAAGCCACTAAGAATTAGATCTGAACAGTGTTACATGCCTTTGATCCCAGCACTTGGAAGATGGGGGGGACATGATCAAAGTTCCAGGTCATCCTTAGCGACATAGTAAATCCTGTCTCATAAAACGGGGAGAACAGTCAGAGGCCCCACGAACTGAGGTTCAGCCTGGTTTCTGACAGCCCCTGAACTCACCAGGTCCTCAGGAACATGGTGCACTGTGCAGACCTCAGCAACCCCACCAAGCCCCTGGAGCTGTATCGACAGTGGACTGACCGCATCATGGCCGAGTTCTTCCAGCAGGGCGACCGGGAACGGGAGCGTGGAATGGAGATTAGCCCCATGTGTGACAAGCACACAGCCTCTGTGGAGAAGTCTCAGGTAAAGGGCCAGGGCTGCAGGGCACAGCACAGGGATAGCTTGGCCCACCTCTGCGAGTTTGTTTTCAGCCTCTGTGGTAAAGGAGCTGTGTTCACTCCTCTGTAGCACCATCCTCTGAGACTAATCCTCTCCTGTTTGATGGCTCGTTTTCACAGATCTCTGACGCTTTTGCACCTACCACATCAACCCTAGACAATCTAGCATCAACAACTGCAACCCTAGGCAGTTTTCAGAGCAATGTTTTGTCTGGAGTGGAGTGGGGTGTGGGAATGGGGTTGGTTTTTGTTTTACATTTAAGCCTTGAACTTGCTATTGCTAAGGATAAATCTGAGTCTCTGATCTTCCTGCCCTACCTCTCTTGTACTGATATCATAGGCCTTCGCCACCACACCTGGTTTATGTGGTACTGGGAATGCAACCCAAGGCTTCATGCATGCTAGGCAAGCACACTTTACCAGTTGAACTACAGCCCCAGTTCCCCTTTATGGGCTTAAAAAAAAAAACCAGCTGGGCAGTGGTGACACACGCCTTTAATCCCAGCACTCAGGAGGCAGAGGCAGGCGGATCTCTGTGAGTTTGAGACCAGCCTGGTCTACAAGAGCTAGTTCCAGGACAGGCTCCAAAGCCACAGAGAAACCCTGTCTCGAAAAACAAAACAAAACAAAAATCAAGCTGTGTTACTAATCTCACCGAAGAGAGTAAGACCACTACCACAATTCTTGAGCCAAGAATTTGAAGCAAGTTTTATTAAATACTGGCCAGGATGATGGACACCGGCCAGATCTGTGCCTGGGTTCCCGGATGATGGGCACTGGCCAGGTCCGTACCTGGGTTCCCAGAGCTGCAAACCACATTCATTAGAGGCTCATGAAGGCAAGACCATAAGGCTACGTTCTTCTCACCTTTGTCCAGTCAGGGTCAAGGGTACATCCTGATGTATGTCCTGCCTGTGTACTTCCTGCCTACATGTGATCAAGTATGTCTTGTATAGTTGCTTGTTCACAGAAGCAAAAACACATGGCTTGTTATATTACATGAATCCAGGAAGTTATCTGTCCTTGGGCAAGTGGGGCTTACAGGTTAGAGGCATTTCTGCTTTATAGATCTCTTTTTTTTTTCAAACATTTTATTATTCCTTGTTTACTTATGTGTGTATGTGGTATATGCATTTCTTTTCTTTTTTTTTTTTTTTTTCGAGACAAGGTTTCTCTGTAGCTTTGGAGCCTGTCCTGGCTTTATAGATCTCTTAAGCACAGTAATTAAAGTGTAAAACATAACTTGAGCCCCACAGTTTCAGTATAACCTGTGTTTCCACTGTGCAAGTGACACACCTGTAGTGCTAGCTGCTCTTCGTACTGAAGCAGGAGGTATAGTTTAGTCAGAACTTCGGGGCAAGCTGGGACCGCATAACAAGATCCTGTCTATGGGTCAAGAAGATGGCTTAGCAGGTAAAGGTGCCAACTGAATGGATAGAAATGAATCATCAAGCCTGTCTCTGACCATCACACCATGCCAGGGAACACACGTGCCCCCAAATAAATTAATTAAAATTTGATAAAAATGATTTTAGGGCCAGGCAGTGGTGGCGCGTGCCTTTAATCCCAGCACTCAGGAGGCAGAGGCAGGCAGATCTGTGACTTTGAGGCTAGCCTGGTCTACAAGAGCTAGTTCTAGGACAGGCACCAAAAACTACAGGGAAACCCTGTCTCAAAAATCAAAAAAAAAATGATTTTGGGTTTTTTTGTTTTGTTTTCTTAATTTTCAGACCAGGCCTCCCCATGTATCCCTGGCTAGCCTGGAACTTACTGTGTAGACCAGAGTGGCCTGCAACTCAGAGATCTGCCTGCATCAGCCTCCCAGTACTGGGACCAAAGACCACGTGTGCAGATGCACATCTTTTTAATCCCAGCATTCAAGAGGCAGAGACAAGGCTGGAAAGATGGTGGCTCTTCTAAAGGACCTGGGTGTGACCCTTAGCAGCCTCATGGCCGCTCACAGCTGTGACTCTAGTTCCAGGGGATCCAGCTCCCCTTGGACGTCAGGCACCCACATACTACACATATGTACATACATACATGCAGGCAGGCAAAATGTTCATACATATAAAATTAAAAATAAATAGGAGGCAGCATGAGGCAAGATCTCTGGGACCACACGGCCAGCCTGATCTGCTTATCGAGTTACGGGGCAGCCATGGCTACACAGTAAAAGACTGTCTCAAATAAAAAAAAAAAAAAATCACTAGATGATCCATATGGAACTGCTTTTAATTTGTTTGAATGTTTTTCCTATATGTATGTATGTTTACCATATGTATGCCTGATGCCTGCAGAGGCTGAAAGAGGCCGGCAGATCCCCTGGAACTGGAGTTACAAATGGTTATGAACTGCCACGTGGGTGCTGGGAACTGAACCCGGTTCTCTATAAGAACTAGTGTTCTTAGCTTTGGAAAAAACTTAGTTCTTAGTCTTGGAAAAAATAAAGAGCTAGTCTTCTTAACTGCTAAGACTTTTCCCCAGCCCAATACAAAACGTTTCAAGTTTTTCTGGCTTGCTGATTGTTTGGATTTTGAGACAGGGGCTATTGTAGACTAGGCTAACTTAGAATTTATGGTAATCCTGCTGCATTAGAAGCCTGTGGTATTTTTTTTGTGTGTGTGTGTGTGTGTGTTTTGTTTTGTTTTGTTTTTTTGAGTTTTCAAGACAGGGTTTCTCTGTAGTCTTGGTTGTCCGGGAACTCTCAGTAGACCAGACTGGTCTTGGCCTCAGAAATCCCCTTGCCTCAGTCTCCTGAGTTCTGGGATTAAAGATGAATGCCACCACTGCCAGGCTAGAAGCTTGTTTTTTGTTTGAGTAGACCCTGCTGTTAGCCATACCACACCACTTATTAGACACTGCTCCTCTTCCCTAGGTGGGCTTCATTGACTACATTGTCCACCCGTTGTGGGAGACGTGGGCAGATCTCGTCCACCCCGATGCCCAAGACATCCTGGACACGTTGGAAGACAACAGGGATTGGTACCACAGTGCTATCCGGCAGAGCCCTTCCCCACCCCTGGAAGAGGAGCCAGCCCCACCTGACAAGTTCCAGTTTGAGCTCACATTGGAGGAGGAAGAGGAAGAGGAGGATTCCTTGGAGGTTCTGGGATTGCCCACAGCTGAGGAAATCTTCAAAGCTCCAGATGACGTCACAGCTCAGGCTACAGAACAGTCCAAGGTCAAAGTCGCTGCTGCAAGAGAGGGTGAAGAGGGTCTGAGGCAGGGGACAGTCTCAGCGTGTGTGGCTCCCAAGGAGTCCATGGAGGCTGTGGGCTGCTCCTTCAGCTCTGGAACCCCCATTCTGCCTGACTTGAGGACCCTGTCCCCCTCAGAGGAGGCCCCGGGCCTCCTGGGCCTCCCCTCCATGGCGGCAGAGGTGGAGGCCCCAAAAGACCATCTGGCTGCCACGAGGGCTTGTGCCTGCTCTGGGACATCAGGAGACAATTCTGCCATCATCTCAGCTCCAGGCAGGTCGGGGTCAGGTGGGGACCCTGCCTGAGCCCTGCTCCCGTCACCCGTGGGTCCTCCCCCCTCCCCACTCTCCCTACTCACCACGGACCACCTCAACTACCCCTGGCCCTCCTGAGAAAAAAGAAAACAGAAAAGTGGGTTTTTTCCTCTTTCTTTTTTTACCCTTCCCTGCTGCCCTTACCTACAGGGCTTTTTTGTGGAGGTGGGGTCTGGGGTGCCAGGAACTGAAGTCCCCAAAAAGGGATTTTATTTTTTTGAATTTTAATTGTAACATTTTTAGAAAAAGAACAAAAAGAAAAAAAAAGAATGAAACACAGCAACTGTAGATGCACCCCTTCCCCATTCCTGGTTCCTGCACCCCCCCCCGCCATTTTCCCCCTTCACCTAACCCATCATGTGAACCTCAAGTCCAAGGCGCCATCTTCCTGCCTCTCTCGAGACTCAAGTCTAGGCGTGGCACTGCCTTTTGGGCTGTTCTGGGGTTCAGAGGAAGTCTAGAACCCGATTGGAAATAGCTGCAGGGAAAGCCACAAGGAGGGGACTGGTCCATCGCAGGGGTCCCTCTCCCTGGCTCACTGTCCCCTCCCACAATGTCTTCCATCTCTTCTTCTTTTTCTTATCTTTTATCTACAACCCTGGCCATGTGGATGAGAGGTGGTTGGAAGAGCTATTGCTTTAGGATCCAGGGACCCTGGTTTCACCCCTCTACCAGTCTCAGGCCTGGGGGCTGACGTCCCTTCTTCGGATGGCATCTCCTTCCTGGTCCACTTTGGGTCACTTTGAATTCTCTCCGTTGGAGGAAGGGGGCTCTGTCCATGCGCACGAACATCCTCCTTCCAGCTGCTTCTTCCTCTTGTTTCTGCCTTAAAGATTCCTGTGGCATAGATGAAGTCTTGGTGGCTCCCTCCTGTTCTCTGGATGGGCAGCTCCCCAGCCCATAGCCCTTTCCCAGCATCCACTCCACTACCTTTTCAGAGTCTCACTCAGCGCCCTTGGAGGAAGCAATAACGGTGTGCACCACATCCTCTCCTCCTGGGCAGCCCTTTCCCTCCCAGCACCAAAGCCCTTCCTTCTGTCCTCACCTTACTGAGCCTGACCTTCCCCAACCACCCAGCCACAGGCCGTCCCTAAGCAATATCATAGAGCAAGGCCATTTTCTCCAAGCCATGGGGTGAGGGGACTTTTAAAAAGGAATGACCCCGTTCTCCCCCTGCCACCTCCAGCCAGTCTGCAGCAGGGCAGAGGGGGAGCTCTCATTCCTTGCCTGCCCTGTTGCATCTCTGTACACTGTACTGTAGCCCTCCCCCCAATTCCTTCCCCACTGTCCTTCTGTCTGACCCACTAACCCACTCTCCCAACCCACAATGCTTACAGGGGTTTGTTTATTAAGCAAAGGTAGTGTCTGTCCTAGTTGGTGATGAGAACAACCCCCTCTCCATGTGTGTGTGGGTTTTTTTTGTACATACGCTAAGTTGGTATATAAATTATTTTAAGACAGAAAGGGAGAATGAACTTGCCTTTCCCGTTGGGAAGGTGAGGAAGGGGATCTCCAGGGAGAAGTAACCCTTTCCTGCTGTATTATACAAGCTGTACCATATTCCCTGAATGGAGGGTGGGCATGCTGCCAGTTCATGCAAAATTGTGTCATCATACGTGAGGAGGGACAAGGGCTGGCCAGTGCTTGCACCATGTCCCCTTCTCCAAGAGCCCAGGATGGGGTTGGAGGAGGCCGGACCCCTAGACTCAGTCAGGGCTCCTCCCTGCCAGAGTGGGTGCAGGGCCTCCTGAGCTGCCTACATGTTGTCACCCATTGACAATTGATCAATTGGTCTGTGGATTGACAATCAGTCCTTCAATCTTGTCCCTAATTAAAGTGAGGCTCTCACTGATGCTTCCAGATGGTGGCTGATATGGCTTCATTTGTTTCCTGCGGTTTTTTGTTTTGGTTTTTGAGGTTTGTTTCTTTATGTGGAAGATTCGTTATCTGGGGGCTGGGGACACGTGACAGTGGACGCTGAGGTCAGAGGACGGCTTCTGAGACTCCATTACCTCCTTTTCCTCTGCCAGTCGGTAGACCAAACTCAGGCTGTCCACGCTGGCCAAAACCTTTCCCTGCCAAGCCACCCCGCCTGTCCGTTTTCTCTGA
Organism: Dicrostonyx torquatus; assembly: GCA_028555095.1. Classification (NCBI taxonomy): domain Eukaryota; kingdom Metazoa; phylum Chordata; class Mammalia; order Rodentia; family Cricetidae; genus Dicrostonyx; species Dicrostonyx torquatus. Next base: position 856,766 of record JAQHUG010000150.1, read on the forward strand.
AACCTAGCTTTTGTGTCGCCCATGCTGGCCTCAGACTCTGGAATTGCAGGTGTGCAACCACCTTACCTGGCGGTCACTCAGCCATTCACTTCAAGACATGGTCTCAGTAGGATCTGTGACTTGAAGCCAGCTGTGTAGCTTCTTTTTTCTCTCCTGATCTCAAGGGCTGTAGTGCAGAAGTGTTGACTGCAAGATCCTTCTGCTTCTGCCTCCACGAGTGCTAGGATGGCCTTGCGTCTCCACATCCCCTTTATCCAGTGCTGGGGTGGAGCTCCTAGCTACAGCATGAAGGCATCTGGCCAGGGTGAGTGACACAAAGCTTTAATCCCAGCTCTCTAGAGGGTGAGGCAGGGAGAATCTCTGGAGTTCAGGGACAGCCTGGTCTATGGATCTATGGATCTATGGATCGAGGGCAGCCAAAGCTACACAGAAACTCTGTCTTTAAAAAAGAAAACAGTTATATCAAGAACCTTTGTCCTGCTGGATGGTGGTGACATATGCCTTTAATCCCAGCACTCGGGGGGGTAGAGGCAGGCAGATCTCAGTGAGTTTGAGGCCAGCCTGGCCTACAGAACTAGTTCTAGGACAGCCATGACTGTTACACTGAGAAACCCTGTCTTGAAAAACAGATAAAAATCTCCCCAAAAAACAAACAAACAAAAAAAGAACCTTGGTCTCAGAAAAACAAAAGATAGAAAAAAGAGGGGTTGGTGAGATGGCTTAGAGGTTAAGAGCACTGACTGCTCTTCCAGAAGTCCTGAGTTCAATTCCCAGCAACCACATGGTGGCTCATGGCCATCTTTGATTACA
>JAQHUG010000150.1:884849-899603 GCA_028555095.1 Dicrostonyx torquatus
TTTTCGAGACAGGGTTTCTCTGTGGCTTTGGACCCTGCGCTGGAACTAGCTCTTGTAGACCAGGCTGGTCTCGAACTCACAAAGATCCGCCTGCCTCTGCCTCCCGAGTGCTGGGATTAAAGGCGTGTGCCACCACCGCCCAGCACCAGCCTTGTTTTTGTTTTGTTTTTTGTGCATGTGGCCCGAACCCCCAGCCTGTGCTTATCACCATTACCACCAGCTTTTATGCTGCTTGTAGTTTCCAAGATTACCTCAAGGAGGCGTTCTGCACCTTATCCTTTGGCCACAAGTCCACTTCTGACTGATGCGATTCCCGGGGCTGCTGCAAGGTGGCGCGCTGCGCTTCAAACAGCTGCCGACATCCTTCTCCGACCCACACCCCGCTCCCCATGCCCGCCCACCTGCCATACAAGTGCCAGGGATCATGAACGCGTCTGGGACATGCTAGGGATGGCATGGAAAGCAAGCGTTTCATAAACACACATCAGACCTCTGTATCGCCCCCAGACAACAATGTTGCATCTTCAAGGGAGAGTTAGTCTAATCTAACCATACCCCTCTAAGAGCAAGAAATACCAGAGAGGCCTCTCCCGCATGCCCCCCACCGCACCCCAATCCCCACTCCAAGGTCGTCTTGCTAAGACACTGACACGGGAACTCAGCGTTTACAGTTTTTTCATCTACCAAATGGAGGGTGACGGCTGAGACTAGCTCAGTGGAGCTCTTGCCTAGCATGAATCAAGTCCTGAGTTCCATCCTAGCACAGCAGAAGCCACGTGTGGTAAGGCACACGCCTTTACCCACAGGAAACAACTCACAAGTTTAATAAAGTTGTCTTTGGTTTCATAGCATGTTTGATGCCAGTCTGAGCTACAAGAAACGTTGTCTCAAAGTGGGGTCTGTGGTGTGTGCTCACGTTGGACCCGGAGTGAGCTGGCCTTGACATACAGAACCAATGAGTCCATAGACCTGCACGCTGCACAGAAATGCTCAGTGAGCCACCGCATTATCGGTGCCAAAGACCATGCATCCATCCAGATAAATATGGCCGAAATTGAGACAGTCACAGGTAGTGGAGGGAGAAAACGGAGGAAAGTTGCCCTCTGATGTGACTGCTGGGTACCCACATACGTAACGAGAGCAAAGAATATGTAAATAAATAAAAGTTTTAAAGACAGGGTCTCTCCTAGCACTTAGGAGGCAGAGACAGGCAAATCTCTGTGAGTTCCAGGCCAGCCTGGTCTACAAAGTCAGTTCCAGGACAGTCAGGGCTGTAACCAAGATAAACACCAAAACAAACAAACAAATAGAATTAGAAAAATAAAAGGACAGGGTCTCATTAAGTAGCCCAGGCTAGCCTGAACTGACCTTCAATTTTAGCACTCAGGCGGTCCAGGACTGAAGTTACCAATGGTTATGAACCACCACTTGGGTGCTCGGAATGAAACTAGGTCCTCGGCAAGAGCAGCAAGTATTCTCAACTGGTAAGCTATCTCTCCAGACCCAATAAATCAAACTTTTATTTATTTATCTGCTTGTTTGTTTGTTTACTTATTTTGTTTTTCAAGGCAGGATTTCTTTGTGTAGTCTTGGCTATCCTAGAATTAGCTCTGTAGACCAAGCTGTCCTGGAACTCACAAAGATCTGTCTGCCTCTGCCTCCCAAGTGCTGGGATTAAAGGCGTGTGCCACCATTACCTGGCAAATAAAAACTTAAAGATGATGATTAGGGCCGGGCGGTGGTGGCGCACGCCTTTAATCCCAGCACTCGGGAGGCAGAGGCAGGCGGATCTCTGTGAGTTCGAGACCAGCCTGGTCTACAAGAGCTAGTTCCAGGACAGGCTCCAAAGCCACAGAGAAGCCCTGTCTCGAAAAACCAAAAAAAAAAAAAAAAAAAAGATGATGATTAGGGCTCTCTGATGAAAATAAATAAATAGATGAATGCATTTATTCTGAAAGATCCCAGTGAGACCAGCAGCTCAAATTGTTTTATTGTAGTTTGTTTTTGAATGAAGAACCTGACTCCATGCTCTGAAAGCTTGGCAGTTGAGATCTGGCAAAGTCTCCAGAGTTAAATTTTTGGAGCCAGGCTTGCCTTGTTATCTTTCTCCACAACTCTGCCAGTCACTCATCCTGCCAACTGTTAGCACACCCTATCTATCTAGACTTCATCATCTTCTGAGCACCTTTTGCCCCCTTGAGCTCTGGGAGTCACTGGGTACCTGTGGAGGTCTGAATCCAGGCAAGTCCCGCCTTTGTTCAGAAGTCTCTGGCTTCCACCTGCTTCTGAGCCAGATCACAGGCCTTCCTCAGAATCGATAAGGCTTCCCACAACCTGCCCTTTCATCTCAAGTCTCCCCATGCTGCTGCTCAACTTCTGCTCCAGCCACACTGAATGGCTGCTTCCGGGGTTCCCAGTTCAAGTTACATCACTGCCTGTCCACTTTTCCATCACTCACTTCTTATTGTCCATGTCAAACCTGCGAGGAGCGTGCATTTTGTCTGTTCCTGTTATGGGACATTCAATCCATTTCCCTTCCTTTTGTTCTATCCCTGCTGTCTGTCTTAGGCTGTTTCCTTTAGATGATGCACTTATTTGGGGAACCAATCTGCTCTTGCAAAGGGCCACCGTGGGTTGAGGAGCATCAGTCTGAAAAAGCAGGCACCAGGGTCCGGTTGGCGGTTGCTGCTCCCGGACTGCCGGTGTAGCAGCTAGTGTCCACCCTGTCCTGATGGGGAGAAGAGTTTTCTGATGGGCTGGAGCTGCGATCCAGGCTTGGTGGCAGGCAGCGTCTCAGGACACCACCCGAAGGCCCAGCAGCACTCGGGGATCGCTGCAGGCTGTTGGAGGAGCCTTGGCTGCAGGGTTGGCGGCCACAGCAGAGCAGTCGCAGCAGCGCGTGACGCAGGTCTCGGTTGGTGAACGTGTAGATGATGGGATTCAGGAGCGAGTTAGCCATGGCTAGACCCAGGAAGGGGTCGGCCTGTAGGAGCACGGGACACGCGCGGGCTGGGCACGCTACATCCAGCAAGAGCAAGAGAAACAGAGGTCCCCAGCAGACCACGAAGGCCAGGAGCACCACGCTGAGCGTGCGGAGCAGGGCCAGCGACCGTGGCGTGTGCCGCGATCGCGAGGACGAGGTGGCCCTGCGGGACCCGGGCCGCGCACGCAGTCGACGCGCGTTGGCCCGCACTTGGCAGTAAATCCTTGCATAGAGTGCACAAATGGCAGCCAGGATGCCCAGGAAGGCCAGCACGCAGAAGAGCACGTAGGCCTTGGCGTAGAGCGGCAGCACAGTGGAGCAGGTTTCCAGGCGTCCCAGGCAGTTCCAGCCCAGCGCGGGCAGCAGCCCGAGCAGCAACGACGCTCCCCAGGCGGCCACCGCCATCGCCAATGTGCGAGCGCGACCTGCGGCGGGCGCGGGTCCTCGACGGGCCATGGTGAGGTGGCGCTCCAGCGCAATGGCCAGGAGGCTCAGCACCGACGCGGCGAGCGCCACGAAGACACCCCCCTCGCGGGCGAACCAGAGTGCAGGCGACAGGCGCAGCGTGAGAGGCCCCGACAGCAGGATATTGGTGGCATAGGCCGCCCCGGCCAGCAAGTCCGACAGGGTGAGGCTGCCCAGGAGCAGAAACATGGGCGCGTGGAAGCGAGGGTGGCGACCCAGCACCAAAAGGACCGCCAGGTTCTCCAGCACGATGAAGGCGCACACAGCAAGGCACACTACCGCATCTGCGCGCAGACCCGCGCCAGGCTGGTAGCGCGCTCCGCGCAGCTTGCCGGTGTAGTTGTAGTGAAGGACAATGACCTCGCTCACCGGCGCGGGCCGCAGCAGTCCGGACTCCATGGGCCGCCTGCCGCTCACTGCGGAGAGGTCGCTGCTGTGTTCCGCCGGTTGTCCACCAGACCACTGTGCGAAGTCTACGGGGAGGCAAGGACAGTCAGGATCTAAAAATCCTAAACAAAGAGCCCTGGAAGAGGGTCTCTAACCCCTGAATTCTCCCACACCCCCAAAATTGTCCTCTGATATCTACACATGAAAACAAACTAAATCAAGTTAATAAAGCATTTGTTTGTTTGTTTTAATAACTAGCCATGGTGGTCATAGCTCCCTGATTCCAGCAGTCCAGAAGCAGACAGGAGGACAGTCTATAGGAAAGATGGTGGAGGAGTAAGCAGGGCCTTTTGGTGCACACCTGACAGATGGAGGCAGGAGGATCAGTAAGATCAGCTACATAATAAGTCTGAGGTCAACTTGGGCTCTGAGACCCTGTGTCAAGTTGAAATAAAATAAAAAGGAACTCCCATAACACAGAAGCATACTCACTCACACACAAAAGAGAATTCAGAAAATCACGGCTACACAGACAACCCCAGACAGGGACACATAACAAGGAAGGAGTGTCACACAGCTGATGACACAGATACACCGCCCAGTTCTGGGGCTGTAGCTCTGTGGAAGCCTGAACCTGGGAGGCTCTGCACTCCAGCCCCAGCGTTGAGCTCTTAAAAATGCATGCTCCCTCTTAAGCAACTGCAGGGAAACATGAGAATACATTTCTACATGAAACATTCACACAGAGATTCGATGACAGAAGCCACAACAGGAGCTCAACCCTGGGAATGGTCTCACACCCAGAAGCACAGGCCACAATTTCACAATCTCCACCCACAACCAGCCTGGGGCCCAGCGCCCCACACCGCGAATGCTTTGATACACATTGACTTCTGCATGTTTTTTTAAAAAAAGAAATGTCATCCCCACAAAGCTCCAGTGAAAAGTTGATCCTGGCCACTCCTTGCCCAGCTTCACAGCCACAGGACAGCGGATGGGAACCTCGTAGAGGCGCACATGTTCTTAAATCACAATGACTCCCTTAACCTGACAACAACCCTTTCATCTTCTCAGCAATTCTTCCTTTAGTCCCAGTTTATAGATGAGCAAAAATGGGTTCTTAAAGAAATACCTTGTAAGGCAGGCAAGATGGCTCAGTGGGTAAAGGAGCTTGCACCCAAGCCTAATGACTCCAGTTTCGTGTCTGGAATCTACACAATGTAAAGAGAGAACCAACTCCCACAAACTGTCCCCTGACCTCCACATTCGTGTTGTGGCATGCATACACTCACAGTCCCATCCAACCTATCCACCAACACACACACACATACACACAAATAAGTAAATGAGATTTTAAAAGTTTTTTTTTGTTTTTTTGTTTTGTTTGGAGACAAAGTCTTACTATGCAACCCTGACTGTCTGGAACTTAACAGCAATCCACCTGCTTCTGCCTCCCAAGTACTGGGATTAAAAGTACACACCACCATGTCCTGTAAATTTTTACAAAAAGAAATGCCTTGCACAGAAGCCTTGGACTCAATTTAAAATAAAGGGCAAGTCTGCAGGTTCCCTATGCTGGCCTCAAACTATGCAGCTGAAAATTACATTGAATTTCTATCCTCATGCTTCTGCTTCCTGAGTTAGGAGGTTACAGGAGCATGCCACCGTCCCAGTTCATATGACATGGATCCATGGGCTCTCTGCACACTAGGCAAGCCCTCTACCAACTAAACCGAATCTTGGGGCCCTTTTAGTCCAATTTTACATCTGAACAGAAGGAAGCTCCAAAGTAGACCCACGTCGGGTCTAGTGGCACATACCTTTAATTTCGTGGATCTGGAGGCAGAGGCAGGTGGATCTCTGTGAGTTCGAGGCCAGCCTGATCTACAGAGTGAGTTATAGGACAGCCAGGGCTACACAGAGAAACCCTGTCTCAACAAACAAACAAGTAGATGTAAAGGTGTCCGTTTCTCTCACACAGTCCACAAAAATAGTGACAGAACTCACAGAAGTACTCTTAGCAGATGAGAAAACCCAGACCTGGGGGACAGATTTCTCAATACCAGAAAGGCAGAGGAACAAAGAAGGTTCTAGACAGTTTCAGAGTCATACAGGGGACCAGCTGAGGAGGCAGACAGACTTGGAGGTACTGGTTGGGCCACTCTGGGTTCAGGATAGGCATCAAATACAGAGAGACAGGGTTACACAGCATTTTCTGCTCCGGTACACTCAGCAGAGGGACATTTGTACCAACACCCCAGTCCCCTGACCTGCTTAGGAAAATGAAAAGTTTGCAGGAGCCCAGCAAGGCTGAGCTGGAGGATTCCTGGATCCACACTCCTTCCCAGCAGGAGACCTGCGAGTACCTCTGGGGTTTTTAGTTTTCTCTGCTGGGGGAACGGGGGAGGTCTATAATAAAGGTACTAGAAACTTCAGCAAAGAACGCTGTGCCCTTCCAGCCCCGCAGTCGCTCTAAGCAGCCGAGTCCAACTTCCTGCAAGGTCCCCAATGCTGGACACTCACCTCTGTGCCCGCTCGGGTAGTGCGCCCAGGGCTGTGCGCCTGGGAACACTGCACAGCTGCTACGCGGACGGACCGGGCTGGCTTGGAGGTGGCAGGCCTGGGGGCGGGCCCGCGAGGCGGAGTGCAGGCGATCGCCAGCAATTGCCCCCTCCTCCTTCCATCCCGGGTTGCCAGCCTGTGCCACCCGCCGCGGCACCGGAGAGCGCCCTAGCGGCGACTGGTACCAGCAAGTCCTAGCTTCTCCCTCGGGACCCCTCCCAGGTACACTAGGGGTGGGAGGGCCCAGAATCGCGGGGAAGGGAGGGCCTTTTCAAGTGAATTACTCCCCTATTCCAATTAAGGGGTTCAGTCTGTCTTCTGATGCCTGGACCCCTGATCCTGCATCCCAAAGACACCTTGAGGGCGCAGTACTTGAGCAACGCAATTTATGAGATACTTTGAGTGGGCATGACTGCTGCAGTCTTCAATCCTCACCGGGAGCGGACAGGTCTCCTTGGCTCTAGCAGCACAGGCCCCTCCCCCATTTTCGGGACACTCTCAAGGGGCTAGAGAGGGAGGGACGGGTGCAAGTAAGATGACGATGGGGGAACTTCCAAGTCCCCAAATAAGTAAGATCTCTGTCCCGGTCGCACTTCTCTGAACCTTTAAATCTCAACCACAGGATATAGCATTTGTTCTGCTTTGGGAGACGGGGATTTTTGTTTTGTTTTGTTTTTTATTTTTCGAGTCAGGGTTTCTCTCTCAGTAGCCCTGAGTGTCCTGGAACTCGCTTTGCAGACCAGGCTGGCTTCTAACTTAGATCCTTCTGCTTCTGCCCCCAAGTGCTGGAATTAAAGGCATGTGCCCCCACCGCCCGACTGGGGATAGGAATTTGACGTCTTGAGTACTTCTGAGTAAGTAAGGTAATGAATGGATGTCTCTTTGCTGTGTCTCTTCCCTGAGGTCTATTTTTAAATTTCTTAAAATTACACTTATTTATGTATTTGTGTGTGTGCATGCATATGTGTATCATGTCACACGTCATGTGTGTGGAGATCAGAGGACAACTTGTCGAAATTGGTTTTTTACTTCCTCTGCTTGTAAGTCCCCAGGATTGAACTCATGTTGTTAGGTTTAGCAGCAAACGCCTTTGTACACCGAGGCATCTCTCTGGCTTGTTGGTCTGTTGCGCTCTGTCGCCCTTCCTCCCTGTCTGTGTCGCTTTCCCATGCCTCTCACGGGCCTCTTCTCCAGCAGGTTAGCCTCACTGGCTCTACATCCCCACCACCTTTAATTCCCAAGATGTTCCTGCCAGGGCCCAGCTCTTCAAGTCTCAGACCAGCGGCCACAGTCTGGTTTCCGGTGTCTGAGTGACATTCCTGGAACCATACCCTTTGCCCAGGGTCACTCCAGCCTCAGCTGGTCAGATGTCGGGGACCTGGTGAGAGGTGAGCACATATCAGAAGCCATAAGAAGGTTGGGGGTGGGAGTGAGTCTAGAGTTGTTCCCGACGGGAGGAATCTCAAGAAGTCTCAGGCTAGGTTGCGCCTCTGGTGAACCCCTTTAAAGAGTCCTACCCCCTAATGTAGCCCTTTGGGGATCCCATGGCTTCAGATCCAGCTGTTTCAAGCGGGCAGACCGCCCTTTCCAGTTTTAACCAATAGAAACCACCCACTCAGGCAGCATAGCCAATAGGATGATTGGGGCCGGACCTTAGGTGCCTGGTTGTTCACAACTCCAAGGCCCAGGCATTTCTCTGGGTGTCTGGGAAATGAGCTCCCGTCTTGCCTGGTAACTAGCAGGCGTCCAACAAATGGTTTTCTTTATCAGAGGGGAAGCAGTGTGGGAGGTGGCTGCTTCACACCTCCCAGGCGACAATATCACCTCCTGTGAGTTCTGCCAGGCACTGAGACTCTTGAGAACCGCCACTGGCCATAGGTCCCAGACCCAGCGGTCTCTGCTCCTGCAGACCTCCTTGCTTTCTTTTCTACAGACTATGACTGCGGGACTCATTCTGCTGCGACCTGGACAGACGTCATGAGTTCCCTGGACCACCCATGCTTCTGTCCCTCACTTCACACCTGGAGCCAACACTGCCACTGGGATTTTTTGCTCACCTGCTCCAAAGCCTGCCATGACTCCCTAAGTCTCTCCATCTAAGTAGCCCACTCAGCCCCACTTCCTGACAGCTACATTCTTAGTTCCAGCCCTACTAATGGTTTCCTTATTCTTCAAGGAACCTGGGCCAGTGAGATAGTTCAGCCAGTCAAAGCGCTTGCTGGGGGTCTGCCAGGTGGCTCAGCCGGCTAACAAGCCTGATGACCTGAGTCTGATCCTGGGAAGAAGAGCCAAGTCCACAGAGGTGTCACATGACCTCCACAAGAGCACCGTGATGCTGGAGTACCTGCATACACACACGCATACACACACTCATCTCACACGCACACTAAATTCTAACACATAGAAGAAAAACAAAAGCAGAACTTTAGAATCAGTCAGCACTGTTTCCTGAGTGCACCTCCTCACACAGGCCTTTTATCTCTCCAAGGGGAGGACTGGCAAAGCATTTAGAACATGAAGCCGGAGTCAGTCCCTTCGAGGCTGCTGAAAGAGATATCTCAGGGTTTGCTACTGGACATTGCTTGTGCCTATGTTCTGTAATTTTGAGCGTGGGTACTATTTGTCACCACTGTATCTCAAGGGAGGAATTAGGAAGGGCGACAAATGCACCCCAGGCATCCACAACACCGCACCCAGTTCCCACTACCACCCACAGGTACAGCTAGAATCCAGCCCTGGCCCCCACACTCCTGCCACAGCCTGCCCCCAGGCTTGTCGAGGCCACTCACTTGCCCAGCCTGTTCTACAGCAGATCCTCAGGCACAAAGGCTGCCACACCCATGCTGTGCCCACCTTCTGGGAGGCAGGGCTGCATCTCACCAAGGGGCAGACATGTGTTCCCCCTCAGACCACCAACAGTCAGAGCCAGAGGGATGTGAGGGGCCACTGATTCTCACTCTTCCCCCTGCCTTCTTCAGGCCCAATGTGAACAGGGCATCTAGTGTGACCCTGAGTTTCACAGAACCAGAGACCAGCTCAAAAAGGCTAGAGGGGTTTGAGGCCAGCCTGGTCTACAAGAGCTAGTTCCAGGACAGGCTCCAAAGCCACAGAGAAACCCTGTCTCAAAAAAAAAAGAGGCTAGAGGGCCACTCAGGAGCACTAACTCAAAGTTTACTCTCAAGCGTGACTCCTCAGCTCAGTGCCTTTCCCTCACATGGCAGGGGTTTATTGTTGTTTGTTTCTCTTTGATTTAGTTGGTGTTTTTCTGAGGAAGAGACATACACACCTCTGCACCGCGTGTGCCTGTGGGCTTCAGAGGCCAATTCTCTGGAGTGGCTCTCCTTCCATGTGGGATCTGGGAGTCAAACTCGGGTTGTCAGATTTGATGGCAAATTCCTTTACCCACTGAGCCATGTTGCTTTTCCAGGCAAGCTCTCATGTAGCCTAGGCTGGCCTCCAATTCTGGATCCTGTTGCCTCCACTTCCCAGCGCTGGGATGACAGGCATTTTCCGTTCTGAAGCTGGAACCCAGGACTTTGTGCATGCCAGACAAGCATTCTGCCAACTGAGGTCCAGTGCCAGCCCTGCTGTAGTTTGCTTTTCCTAGGAGTCCCCTGTGGTCTCTAAGACCAGTGTGGAGGTGAGGACAAGGATGTATGGTGCGGGGGGGGGGGGGCACACCTTGAAGACCTGAGTGAGTCTGAGGAAAGACTCCACCCTCTGCTCTCACCTGTCCCTCCTCAGGCTTGGAGAATCCTGTAGAGGAAAATCTAAGCTCACCTACTTGCAAGGGCCCTCCTATACAGCTCAGGCATGCTTCAAAACAAAAGTCAAGCACTTGTGCGGAGAAGAGGCCCTGATTGTTTCCTCCAGGTGACCCCTTGAGCCCCCTTCCCTCACAAGTACTAGATTTGGAAGACTGGCATCAGCCTTCTCATTCCCTCTGTCACATTCATTTTGCAGACTAGGAGAGAAAGGAAGAGGAAAGGACAATCGTGCAGAAGCCTTGGACCAGCACACTCAAAGGCCTGCGGACTGGAAAGCACCTGCAGTAAAAGACACTGAATTCACTTGGTATGGTGTGAGATTGGCTGGGGGCAAGGATGGAACAGGGAGGGTGGAGGTGGGACAAGAATCAGGTCTGGCAGGGCCTTGAATACCAGGCCTAAGAGATGTGGCTACCTCCTCACTGTGTGGCTGGGCACTGCTTGCTCAACCTCTCTGACCTCAGTTTGCTCACCTGTGAAATGGAGACAAGAGAATGGTTCTATCTGACAGTGTTCATTGGTACCTTAATCCCAACCATGTCAGTGAGGTAGGCAGAAAGACGGGGGTTTAAGGCCAGCTTGTGCTCTCTACCAAGACCTTGTTAGAAAATAGAATTTCTGCCCTCCTCATCCAAAAGTAAAATCTGAATCTCGGGGCTGTGGCTGTAACACAGTGAGCAGAGTGTTTGCCCTGCCTGCAGGTGCCCTGGGTGCCACCCCCAGCATCACAGGAGCCTGGCATGGTGGAGCACGCCCATGATCCCATCCCTTCTAAGATGAAGGGAGGAGAATCAGAAGCTCAGGGTCATTTTCAACTCAAAAGTAGCATGAGACCAGCCAAGACACATGAAATCCTGTATCCAAAAAAAAAAAAAAACAAAAAAAAAAAACAACAAAGGGGCCTGATGTGGTGGCAGATGCCTTTAGTCCCAACCCTCTTCCAGTCTAGTCTGGTCTACATGGCAAGTTCCAGAACAAAACAGTGAGTTTTGTGTAAAATAAAAAGTACTAAAGGGGCTGTAAAGATGGCTCAGCAGTCTCTACTGCAGAAAGGCCCACATTCAGTTCCCAACAGAAACAGTGGGGTGGCTTACAACCTCCTTTAACTCCAACTCCAGGGGATCAGATGCCCTCTCCTAGACACCCATGTGTACAGACACAGACACATAGACACACATAAATATACATAAATAAAAACTTGTATCACATGCCTTTAATCCCAGCACTAGGAAAACAGAGGCAGGTGAATCTCTGTGAGTTTGAGACCAATCTGGTCTAAAAAGCAAGTTCCAGGACAGCCAGGCTGTTACACAGAGAAATCCTGTCTCAAAAAACAAAAACAGAACAAACAAAACAAAAGAAAACTTTAAAAGGAAAAAAAAATTAAAGGACTAGAAGAGATGACTCAGAGGATAAAAATGCTTTCAGTTTCCAGGCAGGGGTGACACCTTTAATTCCAGCACTTGGGAGGCAGAGGCAGGCGGATCTCTGTGAGTTCGAGGCCAGCCTGGTCTACAGAGCAAGTTCCAGGACTGGCTCCATAGCCAGAGAAACTGTGTCTCAAGAAAACAAAAAACAAAACAAACAAACAAACAAATGTTTTCAGTGAAGCCTCAAGATAGATCTGAGTTTGATTCCTAGGATCCACATGGTGGAAGGAGAGAACTGGATTCTGCAAGGGGTCCTCTGGCCTTCACATGTGGATGTACATGGCAGAGATGAACTTGTACATACATGTGTCTACACACAAATTATATATATGTGTACACACACATATCATATATATGTTTTATATATATTTGTAGTCCTGCCTGTCTTGGAACTTGCTCTGTGTAGACCCGGCTGACTTCAAACTCAGGAATCAGTATGCCTTTGCTTCCCAAGTGCAGGGATTAAAGGCATCTGTCTCCAAGCCTGGCAGAGTGTATATATTGTTTGATTTTTGGTTTTGTCTTGTTTTCTGAGGCAGGGTTTCTCTGTAGCTTTGGAGCCTGTCCTGGAACTCACTCTGTAGACCAGGCTGACCTCGAACTCAGAGATCTGCCTGTTTCTGTTTCTCGTGTGCTGGATTAAAAGCGTGCGCCACCCCTGCCTGGATAGAGTGTATCAGCTCTGAAATGATAGGATTTACATACTGTAAAATTCTAGGTCAAATGTGATGGTGCACTTCTGCTATTCCAACATTCAATATTCAGAAGGTGGAAACAGAAGAATCAGGAGTTCAAGGCCATCTTCAGAGCTACTCTGGAGTGTGTGGGACTGCTCTCACAAAAATAATCAATTTATTATCTTATTATAACCATCTACTGAGAATGAAGTGATATTTCACTGCTTTGAGCAGTTACTATCTTCATTAATTTTTTTTTATCATGATGTAGCCCAGGCTGGTCTCAGACTCACAGAAATCCTTCTGCTTCTGCCTTCAAAGTGCTGAGATAAAAGGCGTGTGCCACCAAAGCTGGTGCCCACCTCATTTTGTGTTAGTTGTACTCTCTGTCAGTCGTTCCTACTTTGTTTTGAGGTTTATTTATTTATTTGCACATGTGTTTGTATCTATCTGAGCACGTGTAAACCTGTGTGTGTATCTGTGTGTGAGCCTGTCTGAGCATGTCTCTGTGTGAGCCTGTGTGTGAGCATATGTCTGTGTGTGAGCCTGTGTATGGGCACGTGTGTGAGCCAGTGTATGAGCCTGGGGTTCCCATTGTCTCAGCGAGGCTGGAGGTAGGTTAAGCCCAGTGATCCTCCTGGCTCTGCCTTCTTTGAAGCAGATGGGTTCTGGGTCAGAGCTCAGGTTCTCATGGTGCAGTAGGCACTCATAATGACTGGGCCATCTCTCCGTCCCTGTTGCTTGTTTGCTTACTTGTTTGTTTTTGTGTTTCTGAAGTAGGGTCTCTCACTCTGTTATCCAGGCTGGTCTGAAACTATGTAGACCAGGCTAACCTCCAACTGGAGGCAATCCTCCTGTTTTTGCCTCTCAGTTGTTGAGATGAGAGGCACATTCCACTGTCTCTGCCATGCTGCCCAAGGTGTCCCGGAACTCCAGATTGTGCCTCAGCCGGTGGGGCAGTCAGGAGGACAGGAGCACACTGTGGTGCCTGGAACTCATTTGATTGCTGATTGCGGGTCACCATATTTTCTGCCCTTGCTCTGTTCACAACCCTCTGGAGCTCCCTACTGTCCTCTGATGTTGTTCAAGCCACCAGGCCATTGGCATCTGGCTCTAGTCCTTGGGCCCCAATACTGGCAGCTTCTGCTGCTTTACCTTTGAACTTGTGGCCTGCTCCTCATCTTCCAAACCCCGGGAGCCTGGGGTCAGACAGGCAGGTCAGAGTTGGAGTCCTGGCTGCAGCTATCTGGTGTGTGTAGGCGGAGGGGTTGTTTGCATTTGTGAGACTTGGTTTCCTCATTAGGTTTTGATTTTTGAGACAAGGTCATTTTGTAGTACATACTGGCTTGAGACTTGCTATGTTCAAGGCTGGTCTTGAACTCACAGAGATCCACCCGCTGCCTCTGCCCCCCAAGTCCTGGGATTAAAAGTGTGTACCACCACAGGTGGCTGCTTTTAAAGTTTTTTGATTTTTGGTAAGTGTATGGATATTTTGCCTGTATATTTGTGTACCAAGTGCATGCCTGGTGCCCATAGGGGCCAGAAGAGGGCATTAGAAACCCTGCAGTTGCAGATGGTTGCAAACTACGATTTGGGTACTGGGAGTCGAACCAGGGTTCTCTGGAAGAGCAGTCAGTGCTCTTAACCACTGAGTCATCTCCCCAGGCCCCAACTTGAACTTGCTTTTAAAGAAAAAAATAAAAAAAGTGGGGGCTGAAGCAACATTCCTGGGGTCCCAGACTCATTTCCCAGTACCCACACGACAGCACCAAGCATGCAGACATACATGCAAACAAACATTTATACAGATAAAATAAATATCATTGTCGCTGTGCAGTGGTGGTGCATGTCTTTAATACCAGCACTTGGTATTGGGAGGCAGAGACAGCCGGATCCCTGTGATTTCAAGGCCAGCCTGATCTACAGAGTTGAGTTCCAGGACAGGCTCCAAAAACCTACAGAGAAACCCTGTCTTGAAAAACCAACCAACCAACCAAACAAACAAACAAAAAATTCACCCATTGTAAACAACCTATCAGCTGGTATAGGGGAAAATAGGCTGCTCTGATTGGCCAGGCTGAGCAGGCTGGGGTTGAGCTCTTCTCAAGGTTGGTGAGCACCTCTGTGGGTCCTAAGGAGTCCTCAAATGATAGTAAATTGCCTCTCTGACGTCTGAGCTAAAAAGCCCACAGGCTCTGGAAGGTCAGAAGTGCAGGCGGGGGTTGGTTGGGTTTGAGATGCCTTCCAGACATCACGTGGTTATACTGAGTCACTGATCTGAAGCAAGCACACACTTGATGACTTGGTGTCTCCTATTGTTTTTATTGCTTTTATGAAAACATAATTCCATATTGCTTTGTGGAACACAATTGAGAATTATATTAATATGAGGTATCATTTTCCTACCAGGAGCTACCTGGCCTCCCTCCTCTTCCTGCCTCGACTTGACTTTTCATTGCATTTCTAGCTGTACAATTCAACTC
>JAQHUG010000150.1:913086-940362 GCA_028555095.1 Dicrostonyx torquatus
GGGTCTTCTATTCGGTTCCATTAGTCCTGTCTGTTCTTATGCTAGCCCGGTTCACTCTTAACTAAAAACTATTCTGATGTGTCTGAAGTCAGGGCTCCTTAGGCTCATCAGGTTTCAGAGGGTTTAGTGACTCAGTGATCTGAAAAACTACTGGGTTGGCACGATGGCTTAGTGCGTGAAGGCATGGCAAAAGCCTGGCAGCTTCAGTCTGAACCCTTTTGGGCCAGGAGTGGTGACACACACCTTTAATCCTAATATTTGAGGCAGAGCCAGGCAGATCTTTGTGAGTTCTGGGCCAGCCTGGTCTCCATAATGAGTTCCATGACAGCCAGAGCTACATAGTAAGACCCTGTCTTTAAAAAACAAAAACAAAAACAAAAAAACATTGCATTCCTTTCAAGGCCAGCATGGTCTGCAGAGCGAGTTTCAGAACAGCCAGAGCCGCTACTCAGAGAAACCCTGTCTCAAAACAAGGCGTGTACAAGAAAGAACTGAGCTCCATCACCAGAGTCTAGGCATGGTAGCAGGTGCAGATGGGGCGATCCCTGAGGCTCTGGCAGCCAGCCTAACCTGAGTCCTAGGCCTTAGGCCAGTCAGAGACCTTGTCTCAGAAACCAAGGTGGGGTGGTCCTGAGGAATAATATTGAAGGTTGCCCTCTGACTTCAAGAGTCCACACATAGGCATGTACATCATACACACGTGAATATTCAGCCACACATGAGGGGCTGGGTGGGGCTGGCGATGTGATTTAATGGTAAAGGGTTTATTTACACTGACACACAAAGCTCTGACATTGTTCCCCAGCACCCCAAGTTTAAAGTGAGGCATGCTGGTACGTGCTCAGAATCCTTGCATTACTAGGATTATGGCTCAGCTAGTAGAGCAATTCCCTGGCATGCATAAAGCCTTGAGTTCCATATTGAACACTGCATAAGCCCAGTTTGGTGGCACACACCTATATCTCAGCACTTGAGGCAGGGTGGTCAGGCCTCAGTCATTCTGGCTACCTAGAGTTCTAGGCCCGTCTGGACTCCTCAGGTCCTCACCCTTTTATCCAGAACTTGGTGCACTAGGAAGACGTTCTTTGCTGATGAGCATTCTTTGCTCACCTAGGGTTGCAAGTGTGGTGTGCTCCTGGGGCTCGAAGGCTAGGTAGAAAAGTGATCTGCTGACCTGTCCCCACAGTGTACAAGGCAGATGTGGCACGCCTGGTGTCGTGGCCAGACCCTACAGCGGAGTGGAAGTCTGTGGTTATCCTGGTGCCTGTACGACTGGGTGGTGAGACCCTTAACCCCGTGTATGTTCCATGTGTGAAGGTAAGTGTCTTCTGGTGTGCACCTCTGCCTGCGGGCTCCACCTTAACAGTCGGGGTCAGCCATGGGTGCCATTCTTTGGACCTGTCTGCTGTGTGTGTGTGTGTGTGCAAGTTCTGTGTCTATGTAAATGTATGTGGTGTGTATACGCAGAAGTGAGAGAAGACACAGGGTCTCTACTCTGTCGCTCTGCTTTTTTTTTGTGACAGGGTCTCTCACTAGCCTTGGAGCAGCCAGCAGTGTCTGCCCTGACAGTACCAGGTTACAGGCATGTGTGGCTGTACCTAGGTTTTTACATAGGTACTAATGTTTTGAACTCATGTCCTTGTGTTTGTCAGCAAGTGCTTTTATCCTTTGAGCCATCTCCCCAGCCCCACCTTGTTTTATGAGACACATTCTATTATACTTTTATTATGCTTTTTGATAGAGGTTCTGGGGACTGAATGCAGGTCATGAAACAGTTGCAGCTGATCCATTTACTATCCTGGGGGCTGGGATTCAAACCCAGTGAAATGAGCCAAATCCTGAGTGTGTTGGGTAGAGTGAACATTCTGTTTGAGAAGAAGCTGGAATGTTCTGAAAGACTGGGGAAGGAGCTCAAGGTGGAGCTCTGTGCCAGGCTGCACACTTGCACTTGTTTAATCCCCAGCAAGTAAATATATTTTCTTACTAAAAACAGACCTGTCTTCCCGAATCCAAGCAGAGATCTCCCTCTGCCTCACAAGTGCTAGGATCAGAAGTTTAAGGCAAGCCTTGGCTATAATGAGTGTCTTAAAAAAAAAAAAGTGCTGGGCATTAGTGGTGCACATCTTTAATCCCAGCACTTGGGAGGTAGAGGCAGGTGAATCTCTGTGAGTTCAGGGCCAGACTGGTTTGCAAGAGCTAGTTCTAGGACAGGCTCCAAAGCTACAGAGAAGCCCTGACTCAGAAAACCAAATAATTCCTAACAATAGCAAACTTACAGTTATGAAGCAGCAATGGTTGGAGAACATGAGGGTCGCAGCATTAGGAAGGTTGCAGCCCACCACTGGGTCAGAGATGGTTCAGTGGTGAGGAGGAACATTGCTCATGGAAGGACCAGGTCTGATTCACAGCACACATAATCTAACACCCTCTTTTCCACACACTGCACTAAGGTGCACAACCAACACACAGATAGACACATATACAGGCTCAGCAGCTCTTGGGAGGCAGAGGCAGCCTGGTCTACACCATGGGTTCCAGGATAGTGAGGACTACATAGTGAGACCCTCTTAGAAAAACAAAAATTAAAAACCTGTTAAGGTACGTAGCCCTTCCTATAGTTTCCACAGCTGGCAGCTAAGTTTCTGTTCTAGAATTGTCAATGCCATCAGGCTGGTTTGTTTAGCATGGTGGTTGCTCAAGGAGTCCCCTGGCTTTGTAGCTGCCTAGACTGGCTCAGTTTGCTGAACCCATTTGAGGCCAGCTATCTTCTCTACAGGAGCTTCTGCGGTCAGAACTTTGCCTGGGCATCATGGGGGGTAAGCCCCGGCATTCACTGTACTTCATTGGCTACCAGGGTAAGCCATGGCACCTTTCTGGGGTCACAGCCTTCCACCTTCCTCTCTACCCCAGTTTACATTTGCCCCTCCTCAACCCCCACACAGATGACTTCCTGCTCTACTTGGATCCACACTACTGCCAGCCCACTGTGGACGTCAGCCAGGCTGACTTTCCCCTTGAGGTGAGCTGGTGGCTTTGGGTGGGAGCGGCAGGCACAGGCACAAAATTGGGGTACCTCAAACCTCTCCCGTTTGCTCAGTCCTTTCACTGCACCTCACCTCGCAAGATGGCCTTTGCCAAGATGGATCCCAGCTGTACTGTAGGGTTCTACGCTGGGAACAGGAAGGAGTTTGAGACTCTCTGCTCGGAGCTGATGAGGGTAAGCTATAATTGTGGGGCTGTCTTGGCGGTGGAGTCCCTGCTCAACATGTGCTGACAAAGCCATGGTAACACATTGCCTGTGCTTGACATCAAGGTAGACTTTTTTCATCAAGGTTCTTTTGTCCACCACCAGGAAGCTCAGCCCAGAATAGATGAGAGAAAATGAAGGGTGCCTGAAAAGCTTGGGTCACTGCTGGGGTGGGAGGTGTAGGGTACCTGGGTGTTCATCACAAGTTTCAGGGCAGCTATTCACAGGCTGAGCAGTTAGTTGTGCATTGTTCAATTGCTGCAGCTGATTTTGGATGACCCTGAACTGAGACCACTCTCTTTCATCCTTCTGCAGATCCTCAGCTCCTCCTCAGCCACAGAGCGATATCCCATGTTCACTGTGGCTGAGGGCCACGCTCAGGACCACAGTCTGGATGCCCTCTGCACCCAGCTCCCACAGCCCACATTGCGGCTGCCTTGCACAGGACGCCTCCTGAAGGCCAAACGGCCCAGCTCTGAGGACTTTGTGTTTTTATAGTGGGAAGGGATGGGGAAAAATGCCAGACTTATTTATTTTTTTATTTATGTCATGTCAGGTATGGGATCTGGAACTCCAATGGCAATGCTGGATTTCCTGTCCTCATGTCACCCATCCTCCCCAACACAGCTGAAACCTGTCTAGGCCCCCAGGTTGGAGCTGTGCCCTTTAGCTGCTCCCAAGCCCCCTCAGGAGCCAGGGATGGAGAGTGGGCTCCAGGGCACTCACTCAGGGCCTGATGGAAGTTTTGTAGCCTGCACTGGATCACTGTACTCACTGGTCCCAAAGCCCCTGTCCCGGAGAACCGACTGACTGCTGGGTGGAGGCTGATAAAGATGCAGACTTGAACACGCTGGGGTTGCTTGACTTTTCAGGCTGTCTTGTACACAGCTCCGATAGCCTGTTTCCACACTGAGAAGAGACAGCCAGCATCCTTGCCTGCAGGCAGATTTACACAGGTTTGGGAGGTGGATAGTCAACAACTTGGTTGTGGAGGTAACCTGTGGCACTCATGGGTGGCTCTGCTGTTTCCTCCTTTGGCGGCCCAACTGGCGGAAATGCAGCCTTTTAGGGTTGAGACCAAAAGCCTGTAATCTCTGTCGGCTGAACTTGTGACCTCCAAGTGTCATCGTGGGACCCAACAGCCTGGCCTTCTTGTTCTTCTGCCTCTGGGAAGCTGGCTTCTCTGAGCTGGCTGTGTGTGCCAACTCCTTGGCTACCTGGCTCTCAGACTGGGGCCTCTTCTCATGGGTTCCATCAGGCATGGGCAGCTGTTCCTGTGGGTTGGCCTTGCCTTGTGACTTCCCTGTGGCTTCTGTGGGCATGTCTATCCTATGGGAGAAAAAGTCAAAGTTCAGGTCAGCTTGCTGTTCAAAACAGACAGTGATCCCCCACTTTTTCATTGTTTGAGGCAGGTCTCATATAACCCAGGCTAGCCTTAAACTCTGCGTACTGAAAGATGACCTTTAACTTCTGATCCTGGTTTTTTTTTGGGGGGGTCAGAGTGAGGTGTTGAGTCGGTCTCTCTAATATAGCTCTGGCTGTGTCAGAGCTCACTACTGTATACCACACCACTGGCCTTGAACTCCGATCCTTCTGGTTTATACAATGCTGGGATAGAGCCCAGGGCTTTCTACTGTCGGGTAAGCACCCTGCCCCAGCCCATAGTCTCACTATGGAACCCGGATGGCCTCAGCTTCCTGAGACAACTGTCATAAATATGACAGCTACAAATTAGCAGGACTAGCTGAAGCCATTTATGTTAGTCAGCTCCTTGTAACAAGTGCAGTGACGAACAACAGTCGTCCTTATAACAGCTAGCAAGCCTGTTAGGTGCTTCTAAGAATTACTCTATTCAGGCTTTGGATGAAACTTAGGACTTCAATCATGCTAAACAGTCTCACCAGATGTGGTGGCATACACCTCCAATCCTAGCACTGGTGAGGCAGAGGGAGATCTCTGTGAGTTTGAGACCATCCTGGTCTACATAGGGAACACCAGAGACAGCCAGGACTATAAACGAAATAAGCACACTCTTCACCCCATAATGACAGGCTGTTGCTGTGGAGTTGGGCTTGCTTCAAACTCATAAACCCTGCCTTTGCCTCCCTAGTGCTAGGACTATAGGTGTGCACCACATGTCCAGGTCCGCTGACCCTTATTCTGAGTGTGTCATGCATGAGCTCAATCTTTGAATCATAAAGTGACCTTACTGAGAGGAACAGTAACTGGTCCCAAGAAGCCACAGCTGGGTGTCAGCTCGCCGAGCTGCTACCATCCTCCCCAGGCCCATGCTTACTCTTCCTGGCACAGTGATTTGAAGATCTGTCTCTTCTTCCACACATTCTGGGCCTTCTGGCTGTACGCCCGCTTCTCCTGCATCTCTTCCTGCTCTGACCTGTGGGTCAGGGGTATTCCAGAAGCTGTCCAGACTGGCTCCCCCCATCCCCATCACCCTGCTGTCACCTGTACATGCAGGTCTTCTTCAGGGAACACCAGCGGTTCAGTTCCTTGTCATCAGCTGCAAGGATCTGCATGAGAAAGAAGGTATCTACTGTGTGGTTCTGGGGTCTGCCTCGAGCCTCAGTCACTCAGCATGGATGCCAGCAGAGTTGGGGACAACTGAGTTCAGTGTTTTCCTGTTTTTGAGGCAGGGTCTCATGTAGCTCAAGCTGGCCTTGGGTTTCCTGATTCTCCTCCTGCTTGTACCACCATGCCGGCTCTTTTTTTTTTTTTTTGAAAGTCACTACACAGCTCAGGCTAGCTTGTAATTCACTGTGGTGCCCTACCCACCTCACCCTCTCTAATGCTGGCCTACATTAGCACTATTTAACTCTTCTTAGTTGAAGTCCAGCCTTGCCTCTCCACAGTGAATATTCACCTTCCATTCTCTGGGCTTCTCTACTTTCCCTGCCAGCCCTGGTTCTAACCTCCTCGGTGCTGAGCCCAAAGTCACAGGGCACCACACTGCGGTATTTGAAGCGACAAGGCATGTCGTCAATGATGTCCTCATAGTCCAGCCGGTAGTATTCATCCAGGTATTCCTCAAAGGTTTTGTCCCCTGCACAGAAGATACAGCCAGGGTATTGCATGTTCAAGGCCCTGGGAGCCATGCTCCCATACTGCCCGTCATGCCTTGCACCTTACCAGGGTCAAACATGGGTTTCTGCTGCCCCACTGCAGCTGCAAAGGGTGACTTGCGCTTCTTCTTGCCTGTGGAGGGGGCCTCACGAAGCTTCTTCCGAGGTTGTCTGGGGTCATAGTCAGCGTCCATCTGTCAGGAAGCGCTGGTCAGATCAGGCCAGTCCTAAACACTGTCTAGAGGCTCCAGATCCCCACCTGGGACACTCACTGTTCTTAAGGTCTCACAGCCCATGTGGGCCTCAAACATGCTATGCAGCCAAGCCTTGAGCTCCGTCATGGAAATCTGCTGTGACAACTGCACCCTACATGGATCTCAGATCAGTGGCACTTACATTAAAGTCAGGGTCCTCACAGTGCAGCTCCTGCTGACTCCAGCCTCCGTCTTGTTCAGGTCCGCCCCATGTATCCCAGTTCCAGTCATCTGGTTCCACAGAAGACAAAGTAAGGACAGCACATAGGTTACACACCCGAGCCTTGGTCCCCTAGCTTTATAAGGACACGCACCTTCGAGGCCTTCTTCTTCCTCAAACTGTGGCTTCTCTTCCTCTGCCGTGCCATAGAAGGCATCTCCAAAGCATTTCTGCAAGGGAAGGCCAGGCCTAAGACAGCAGAACCTGCACACTTGCAGCTTAACTTCTCTATGCCAACGCTAGCATGACTCACTAGTCTACTGTTTGGTTTTAGGAGACAGGGTTTCACGTAGGCCAGGCTGGCTGCAAACTCGCTATGTAGTAGAAGCTAGCCTTGACACTGTGATCCACTTGCCCCACCTGAGTGCAGGGAGTTTTTTGCTTTTAATGAGACAATCTTTTAACCCAGGCTGGCGATCCTTCTGTTTCAGATTACTAAGTCCTAGAATTATAAACTCATACCCAACTTGTGTGGCTCCTGAGCCTCCCAAGACCTACCTCCTTGAAAAGGTTTCCTGTGTGCTGGAACCTTCCACAATGCCACCTGTTGTCTAGGTTGCATTTCACACAACTATACTGTGTTCTAGCTCTGCAGGACTCAACCCTGTCATCTGTGCCCTTTACCTGTGACCTAGTCATTTGTCAGGACACAGTTGAGCTGTCATCATCCAAGATCCTACCTACACTAGATAAAATACACAGGTATGCTTAGCACTAAGGCCTAGCCCAGGAGATAAGTAGCAGGCTAGCCTAGGCTACAGAATGATAGGCATGGTGGCACACACTTATAACACAGTACCTAGAAGCAGGGGCAGGAGGTGGTGAGATGGAGGCCAGCCTGGATATGTGGTGAGATTCTTTTCTCAGAACAACAAAGGAAGACATCCTGATAAGTCCATGACTTGCATCACAACGTCAGACTGACAGAATTGTGACCATTTTCTGTATCTAGTGATACTGTCTGGAACTCTCCTGATAGCAAATAGGTGGTGACTGAGTTATAGCCTCCCAGCCCCACAGTCACTAAGAAAACAACTGACCGCATGTGCCATGTGCTAATCTGGGTCATTCGTTAGTTTGGGTGGATTTTTTTGGCAGTTGGGACTAGAACCCAAAGCTAGGGAAGGAGTTGCTCTACCATATTCATGCCCCAGACCCTCACTGGGATACTTGTAGGCAGGGTTCTACCACTGAACCATGCCCCTCCCTTCACATGCTGACCCATCTCCGGATTTTATGTAGCCAGCCCACTACATATGCCAGGCAGGCCTTGAAGTCATGCAGGGGGCCTGTATGTAGCCCACCATTCCTCTCAGGCCAGCTCTTCCCGTCCTTTCCTTGGTCCAAGGCAGTGCTCCAGTAAGCCTTACATTAAATCAAGGGAAAGGTACTGAGAGGTCAAGTCATTTCTTGAGATCACACAGCCAGGAGGTGACCTCTGGTCCCACAAACAAGTTCCCGAGCAGTCATACCTGCATGAGCTGGTCATGCTGGGCAGGGTCAAAGTCATCCTCCAGGTCCTGCTCCTCAAGGCCCAGTGTCTCATTGCCAGTGACCTGCCGCAGCTTCTCCAGCTTGGCCAGAATCTCCTTCCTCTTTAGGTTCTTCAGCTGTTTCAGCTCCTCCTGCTTCCTGGCCTTCTCCTGTGGGACAAAGAAGCTCAGCATTCCTGAGAGGCAGAACCTTGCAAACGGGGCCTCCCAATACAAGAAGTTTCCCATTTTCTTTGAGACAGGGTCTCCAGTAGCTCAGGCTAACCTTGAACTAGGGATACTGCTGCCCCCAGGTCCTGAGATCTGAGAAGACAGGCGTTGTCTGCTATGCCTGCTTCCTGCAGGGATCCCTTCAGTGCTTAGACGAAAGCCAATGCTTTGCACACACTAGTGTTCTAGCCACTAAGGAGCGGTCTGTATTTTGTATGTTTATCTCACTGTGTAGAGGAAGATGGCATACAACTCTTTCTGTAGACCTTGAGCTTGTGGTAACCTGCCTCTGCCTCCCAGTACTGGCAATATGGGTGAAAATCACCGTGCCAGCTTAGTTTTACTATTTATTATTATTTTGACATAGCCCATCATGACCTAGAACTCAAGAGATCCTCCTGCTTCTGCTTCTGCCTCCTGAGTGTTGGGAGTAAAGGTGTGCACCACCAGCTTCTTTTTCTTCTATGTCCCCCATGTTGGTCTTGAACTCTCGACTTAGCTGAGGCAGGCCCAAAATTTTCAGTATCTGTGCCTTGGCTCTGGAGGGCTGGGAATCACTGGCACGCACTGCCACAACTAGGCACACCACTCACCCTCTTCTTCCGCTCCCTAGTCTCTTCCCTCTTCTCCTTCCTGCGCTCATCCTTGCGACGCACAGATGATGCAATGCTTCGTGGGTACGTCTTGACCTGTGGGCAGGAGAAGAGCCCAGAGGGACTTCAGAGATCATATGGGGCTGAAGGTCCAGACCCTTGGGCAGCCATGTCCTCCCTGACCCAGGCCTTGGCACACACTGAGGCTGAGTCAGGCTCCTCAAAGCGAAAGTTGTACTTGTGTTCAAAGTCTTCCTGCTTCTTCAGGAATAGCTCCCCTTCATCCGAGGAGTCGTCCACTGCCAGCTGGACTGGGGGTCCGGGAACCCTGAAGGACATGATGGAGTTATGAGGATCAGGAACACAAAAGATCCCGGGTCAGACGCCAACTTGTTTTATCCCCACAAGAACTCTACAATGAACGGGCTGGTGAGCTGATTCAGCAGGTGCGTGCTGACAAGCCTTAGAGCCTGACTTCCATCTGATGGGACCACACGGTGGAAGGAGGGAGCTGACTCCCACGAGTGAAGCCCCACCCCTGCAAATACATAAATGTAATGAAGAAATTAGAAGTAATAATTAAAAAAAAAAAAAGCCAGGCAGTTGGTGGTGAATGCCTTTAACCCCAGCAGTTGGGAGGCAGATACAGGCGGGTCTCTGTGAGTTTGAGGCTAGCCTGATCTACAGAGTGAGCTCCAGGATAGCCAGGGCTACACAGAGAAACCTCTCAAAAAACAAACCAAAAAACCAAAACCCAAGCTCAGTGCCTGCTTTTGCCTGGCCTGGATGCTGGAGAATAACTGAGAAACACGCTGGGAAGAAGAGGTGGCCGCTCACCTGTCCTCCTCTATTTCTTCTTCTTCTTCTTCCTCCTCCTCTTCGTATCGTTTGTTGAGAATATAATCCCTCAGGAATTGTTCCCCCTCATCCAGTTCTGGGCTGTTCCAGTATTCCTTGAGGTGTGTCTATGGGGAGAGAGGTGTAACAAGCTCAGTATCTTGGAGAGGGACCTCAAGAGTTGTAATTTCATAGATGACCTAGAGTAGATAGAGTAGCACCATTCTGTGCCTTTTTTCCCTGTTTTGAGATGAGGTCTTGCTGTGTAGCCCAGGCTGATTTTGCACTAATTGCAATCCTGTCTTAGTCTCTTGAGCACTGAGATTACAGATGTGGACAACCACACCTGGCCTGTATTGGCTTCATTTTATTCACCGAGAAACTGAAGCACAGAAATTGTTCATGTTTATCCTCAACGAATGTGCCTTTGTTTTTGGTGCTAGGGATGGAACCCAGGGGCTTGTGCTCGCTAGGTAGGCACTACCTTTGAGCCATGACCAGCTGCTCACTGGAGGGTTCAGGGAAGATGCTCTACCACTGAGCCACACCCCAGTCCCTCCAGTGTCCTTGGGTATCTAGAAGTGCAGGGTGAGACAAAGCTGTAACAGGTAATTCGACCCTGGGGACCACATCTGAGGACTCACCAGTTCTCTCAAGGACTCAGAGCTGTGGATCTCCTTTTGGCCCTTTAGCCACTCAACGTAGTCTACTTCCTCCTGGGCCTGTGGAAAGCCAGCAGTGAGCTCCTCGGGAGTCCAGCTGCCCCGTCTCCAGTCCGGGTGTCCCTGCAGGTCCCAGGCACTAACCTTTTCTTCCCTACTTTTAGTGTGTTTCCGCAGCAAACCAGAACCACCTTCCCCAGCGCTGTCCTCATCACTGCTGTCCTCCACGAAAGCTCGGAAGCTACACACATCATGGAAGAGACTTCAGCACTGGTGCCCAACCAGCCCTGAGCTGAGACACTCAGTGACATTGTGGGTGTGTGCTGTTGGCACTGCGGCAGTTCTGTCCCCACCGTACAAGCTCACCTTTCCTTCAGTTGCTTTTGTTCTTCTACGTAGCTCTTTGTCGATGTTTCCTACAGAAGAGGAACTGTTGTGGGCCTTAAGCCAACTAGGAGCCCTCAAATCCTCAGCCAGCCATTTTTCTACCCACCTTGAGCCTCTGGTCAAAAGTCTCCCCATCAGAGTTGTCCTCGTCAACATACTTGCTGTGCGGAGAACAGTAGACTTTAGCATGCAGTGCTCATGCACAGGAGCTCAACAATGTCTTGACTTCACAATGGCTTTACTACGCACTAATGTCTATTTAGTATCTCCCTTTGCCAAAGGAATCTTTTATAAGTGAGTGTATGTATGTAATGTGCATGCATATGTGTGTGTATGTGTAGGTATGTTGCATGTACATGGCTGCAGAGGCTGTGTCAAAAACAATAGAAACAAAAGAGAGCCATACAGGACATTTGTAGTCTTGACTGGCCTAGAACTCACTATGTAGACCACGGTAGCCTAGAGCTGACAGAGTCACCGGCCTCTACTTCCAGAGCGCTGTGATTGAAGGACTGTGCCACCATGCCCAGCCCTCCTCCACTATGTTATTCTGAGACAGCCTTTCTCATGGCTCACTGTTGCAGAGAGGCTTGCTCCACCAAGCTCCTGCAATCCATGGGGGTAACAGGTACATGCCTGGCCATGCCCAACATTTAACATGGGTACTAGGGATCTGAACAAAGTCCTCTAGCTTTAATGGTAAGTGTTCTAACCCAGAGTCATTCAGTCTACCCCACCCCTTGCTCCCAAGGCAGGGTTTTAGCATGTAGTTCTACCTGGTGTGCAACTTGCTACCTGACTAGTCTGACCTCAAACTTATGACAACTCTCCTGCTCCTGTCTCTTGAGTGCTGGAATGTGTTCCAGAAACTGGCTGGAAATCTTTAGTTATAAATGCATTTTTACTTCACAATATTTTCCTTTTTTTTTCCCGAAATCTTTAAACAATGTGAGGAGCAAACCAATAGTTTTGCACATGGAAGACCAAGCAGTCCCCTGAGGCCTATGCCCCTGACCCTCGTATTTTTTAAAATAATTTATTTATCCTTCTTTTTTTTTTATGTACATTGGTGCTTTGCCTGCATGTATGTCGGTGAGAGGGTGTCAGATCTTGGAGTTACAGTTAGTTGCCATGTGGGTGCTGGGAATTGAACCCAGGTCCTCTGGAGAAGCAGTCAGTCGGTGCTCTTAACCGCTGAGCACCAACCCTGGTGTTTTTAAATATTACTTATGTATATGTGCATGTGTTTATATACTACATATGTGTGGATACCTGTACAGATAGGAAGAGGGTGTTGAATCCCCTGAAGCTGGAATTACAGACAAGTGGTAGCTGCCTGGTTTGGATGCTGGGAATTGAACTTGTGTCCTCTGGAATAACAGCAAACACTCCTCACTCCCCACACCCCAAAGCATCTCTCTCTGTAGCTCTGGCTGTCCTAGAACTCGCTCTATAGACCAGGCTGACCTCAAACTCAAGAGATCCACCCGCCTCTGCCTCCAGAGTGCTGGAATTAAAGACACGCACCAACACTTTCTGGAACACAAAGCACTTTTAATTGCTGGGTCATCTCTCCAACTTTCAAAAACATTAAAAATGTTGCTCCTTTCATCATGTGTCTATGTGTGTCTGGTGGGGTTGTGTATGTAAGTACAGTGCTTGGGAAGGACAAAAGTGGAGGACCCCTTGGTACTGGAGTCAAAGATGGTTGTGATCTGCTTGGCCTGAGGATTAGGAAGCGAATCCTGGTCTTCTAGAAAAGACCATCTCTCAGCCGGGAGGTTGATTAAAGGTGCATGCCTTTATTCCAGCACTTGGGAGGCAGAGGCAGGCAGATCTCTGTGAGTTCGAGACCAGCCTGGTCTACAAGAGCTAGTTCCAGGACAGGCTCCAAACCTACAGAGAAACCCTGTCTCGAAAAAAACAAAACAAAACAAAACAACAACAACAACAAAAAAAAACCTCTCTAAGCCTAAGATAAAATTTTCATTTCAATGTATTTATTGTTTGTTTATGTGTGTATGTATGCATGCCACATGTGCATGTGGGAGTCAGTTCAGGGACTGAAGTCAGGGTGTCAGGCTGGGCAGTAAGCACAATTACCTGCTAATCCTCCACAGGCCACCACATAATGGGGGCTGGCCCAGACTCTATCTTCCTACTTTCTTTTTGTTATTGTTTATTTTTTTTTTTGGTGGGGGGAAGTTCAAGACAAGGTTTCTCTTCTCTGTATTCCTCTGGCTATCCTGGAATTCACTATGGAGACCAGGATGGCCTCAAACTCAACAGATCCATCTGCCTCTGACTCCCAAGTGCTGGGATTAAAGAGATGCACCACCACAGCCTGGCTCTAAGTTTTTATCTATTTTTTACTTTTTTGTTCCACATGCATTTGTGTTTTACCTACATGTATGTCTATGTGAGGATGTTGGATCCCCTGGAATTGGAGTTAGAAACAGTTGGGAGCTGCCATATGGGTGCTGGGAACTGAACCTGGATCCTCTAGAAGATAATTCAGTGCTCTTAACCACTGAGCCAGCTTTTGAGCCCCCTCCATCTTCCTACTTTTATCTCTTGATTTCTTAGAGTTGAGCATCTCCATGTTTGGCCTCAATCTTCAGTGATTTCTAATTGCAATGGGTTTAGCAGCACACAGACGTACATATATATTCTGGGTGGCCCTACTGTCTCTGTCCAGTGCAGTGAGGAACTGCTCTGAGCTCCTGGTGGGAGGGGCCTAAGACTGAGGGCAGAAACACTGAGGTTCTGCTCCGAGGGATACCCCTTACTATGTAGTCTTGGGCTTTTCTTCTCCCTTTTTTGCAGACAAGCTCTCACTAGGTAGCCCTGGCTGGTCTAGTAAGAAGACCAGGCTGACATCAAACTAGCAGAGATCAGTCTGCCTCTGCCTCCCAAGCTCAGGGATTATAGGCTGATGCTATCATACCTGGAGACGGTGGGCTTTTCTACATGTAAAACCCTAAATAATGGGCACGCAAGATGGCTCTGCCTAAAAAGACATATCCTATGCAAGCCAGAGGACCTGAATTTGAGAACTGGGACCCACCCATTTAAAGGCAGAAGAGAATGGATACCAAAGCTGTCCTCTGACCTCCACATACATGCTGTGGCATGAGCACATGGGCCCACCCACTCTGCTCCCTACAATAATAATAAACAGTGAGAGCTGGCAAGATGGCTCAGCAGGTGAAGGCTTTTTTGTTTGTCTTTTGAGACAGGATTTCACTGTATAGTCCTGGCTGTCCTAGAACTCACTCTGTAGACCAGGTTGGCCTCAAACTGATGGAAATCCACCTGCCTCTGCATCCTGAGTGCTGGAATTAAAGGCGTGCACCTGCACTGCCCAGCTCAGGTAAAGGCTCTTAATGCCAAACCTGCAGACTTGCGATTTGATCACTGGCACCCACATGGTGGAAGCGGAGAACAGACTCCAGAATTTATCCAACTTCTACATGTATAATATGGAAAATAAAGTCAGAATGTTAAATTGGGGGCTGGAGAGATGGCTCAGAAGCTAAGAGTACTAGATGCTCTTCCAGAGGTTCTGATTCAACTCCCAGCACCCACATGGTGGCTCACAACTGTCTATACCTCTGATCCCAGGGAATCTGGCATCCTCACACAGGCATGCATGTAGGCAAAACACCAATGCACATAAAATAAAAAAGAAAATTTAAAAAATGATAAATAAATAAAATTAAGAATGCTAAAAAGGTCAGATGTAGTGGCACATGCCTTTAATCCCAGAACTCAGGAGGAAGGAACAGATGGATCTCTGAGTTTGAGGCCAGCCTGGTCTACAGAGTGAGTTCCAGGACAGCCAAGGATACACAGAGAAACCCTGTCACAAAACAACACCACAACCAACAACAAAAACCCACCACCAGCAAAAGCACCCCAAAACACCTCTTAGTCCCCAGAGAGCTGGCGGCTAACAGGTGGGGTGAGGGCCTCCTTACCCTTCCTTCTCTAAGATGACCTTCCTCTCGTAGTCTTTCAAGTACATGGGCTCTACTTTCTTCTGCTTGCCCGAGGCTGCTGGCTCCTCCTCACTCTCTGAAGACGAGGTTTCGGCTGTGGGCCAGTGAAAAGATACCTGTTGTTGCCTTAACTGCCCTCTTCCCCAGGCAGAGAATCCCATCGGCAGGGCTGGGAGCAGACATGCATCCTGAATCCCTGCCAGTCACTTCCAATTATGAAATAGTCAATCATCCTAATTCTACCCTTTATTTTTCCAGGGACAGAGTATAATGTAGCCCAGGCTAGACTAAAACTCACTATGTACAAAAGAAAAAAAAAAAACAACCAAACAAAATCTTAGGTGCAGATATTGCTAAATTGATAGTGTTTGCCTATCAAGTCCGAGGGTCTTTGTTCAATTTCAGTTATGTGGCACACACCTATTCAGTATTGTAGTATTCAGGAGGGTGAAGGCAGGGGGATCAGAAATTCATTCACATTCTTCGCTACATAAGAAGTTAGAAGCTAGTCTAGGTTACATGAAATATGATCTTTTTTTTTTTTCTATTTTTCGAGACAGGGTTTTTCTGTAGTTTTGGAGATGTCCTGGAACTCACTTCGTAGACCAGGCTGGCCTCGAACTTACGGAGATCTGCCTGCCTCTGCCTCCCAAGTACTGGGATTAAAGGCATGCACCACCACTACCCGGCTTGAGAAATGATTTAAAAAAAAAAAATTAAAATGCAGGCCGGGCGGTGGTAGCGCACACCTTTAATCCCAGCATTCGGGAGGCAGAGGCAGGTGGATCTTTGTGAGCTCGAGGCCAGCCTGGTCTATAAGAGCTAGTTCCAGGACAGGCTCCAAAGCTTCAGAGAAACCCTGTCTCGAAAAAATAAAAAAAATAAATAAGCCAGCATTTCTGGCCTGGTATTTTAGACTTATAAATTCACAGAGATAGCTTTCTTAAGTGCACGTGGATGTCAGAGGTCACCTTGCCTGTGACATTCCTCAAATGCACCCACTCACTTTGCTTTGTTTGTTTTTTTCAAACAGGGTTTCTCGGTATAACCTGGCTTTTCTGGACTCACTCTGTAGACCAGGCTGACCTCAAAGTCACAGAGACCCGCCTGCCTCTGCCTCCCCAGTGATAGGATTATGGGCTATTCACTGCCACTGTGGTGTCTGCCACCTCACTCAGGATGGGAAACAATTGAATTCCATCAACATTGTGGTACTTAGAGAAACAGCCCCCTCCATACCTGTTCTCTGATAGAAGGTAGCATCTTTCTGGTAAATTCGGGGGTCCTTTTTCTTCAGCAAGGACAGAGTCCTGTAAAAGTCTCTCTCCTGCTGGGGATCAAATTCCTAGAGCAGGAAAAGGAATGGAGCTGACTTCAGGAGGAAGGTAAGCACAGCGGGAGTAGGGGCTGGTGAGGACAGATACAGCAGGGACCCGTGGGGGAGGAAGAAGAGTCCAGATGAAGAGAGGCAGGTATGGGGCTGGGTGCATGTGGCCAGACAGAGGCCTGGGACAATGCGTAAAGGAAGAGCAGGACAAGGAGGTATATCCTGAAAAGGACAGGGTGGGCAACAGAGCAGGTGCGTTGAGAGTGCTCTTGGGTGGACCACTAGAAGGCCACGATTAGAGCTGCTGTGGACAAACAGGGCTGCTCCAGGGGACAGAAGGGTTGGACCACTAATCAAGATGTGGGGTCAATCTGTGATGATGGAGGATAAAGTGGTAAGTCATTTCATAGGAGATGTGACAATCCCTAGGGATGGGGGGAAGGCACTGGCTGTCACTTAAGGGATGGAGGAGGTGTCTTGGAACTGCCTTAGGACCCTACTGAGTTAGGGGAAGCTACCTCCTGCAAATTGATGGGCGGCCTGGAGTCAAGTAGTGAGATTTGGTGTCTTCTAGACATGGGGCGGGTGCTGCTGGTAACTTAAGGAACTAGGCTGTGGGTCTTAACATTCCTATAAGGCCCTATGTGATCAAGGTAAGGGGCTCTGTCCTTTTGGGGAAGTAGGGAGGATTTGACAATTCCCTAGGTACTGGGAGAATGTTGCTTGTTACTTACTCAAGGGATTGGGATGCAGGTCTTGGGATGTGCCTATGTGACCCTATAAGGGTAGGGTCAGACTCCCTCTGTGTATCTAAGTAGGAGTGCTGTGGGAGGCTTGAGGCTTGAAGCCAAGTTAGGAAAGTAGGAAGATTTAGCGACTACTAGGAAGGGACTATCTGTCACTCAAGAGGTTAGGAGATAAATATACCCTTAGGATATAGCACCCCAGCGAGAGCTCAGTGGGTGGGAGGTTTGAGATATCTGCCAGAAAAGAAGGGTGATTCCTGGGTTGGGGGGGAAATGTTTGTCACTCAAAGGATGGAGGCGGGTCTTGAATGCTCCCAGACAACCCAACCGGGTTAGGGAAAGCCCCAAGTACATCTAGGTAAGATGGGAAGCTTGGTGGCGAACCTTACCACATGCTCGTCGCTGGAGCCAGACTCGGAGCTGGAGTCGCCGTCGCCGTCCGGATCCCCATAGCGATCCTTCACTGTGGGGTACACACGGGTTCCCCACAGCCACCATCACCTGATGCACCCTCCCCCAGAACCCCACACCCCGGCCTGCGCAGGCGCTCCTCACTCACGCCGCTGCAGTTCCTCACGCTCCCGGTACCGGCTGTAACGTGCGGCAAAAGCTGCGTTCACCCTCAGGGACGCAGAACCGTGTGGTTCCGGCATGGCGGCTATGCGGCCCAGTGCGCACGCGCGCAACTTCCCCCCAGCCCCCTCCCGGTGTGACCTCTAGGCACGCCCACTGAGAACGTCTCTTAAAGGAGCAGGTCCCTGACAAACGCACCTTGCTCCACCCCCGACCCTTCCGGGATTCTCGGCCTTTGCTTTGCAGGCCACACCCACGAGCCAAGCCTCTGCGGGGAAAGGCCACAAGCCACCGCCCACCCTTCTCCACCCAGCCGGCTCCCGGCACCCAGCTGACATCTGGGGGCCCCTTTCTCCACTCGCGGTTTCCTGCCTCCCTTCCGTTCCGACAGCTGCCCCACCCAGCTCAGTTACCCTGACGCCCTGGGAATGACCGTGTTGTCCCTTCGCCCCACAACTCCCACAGCCACGCCATCCCCCAGTTTCATCACCCCCACGTCCTGGAGCTCCGAATACCCCATCCCAGACTCCCAAATCAGAAGTCATTCTCACCGTCATCATGCCTAAGTCTTAATGGGCCAAAACATTAAATGACCACACAAAACAGTTTTTTCCATAAAGCAATAAATATATATATTTCAAACTCTGTACAACAGACTGGAAAACAAACTTTTTCCAGAAAAAGATTAACACTCACTCACTATTCTTTTAACTGATTCCAAATGTTTTCCCTTCCCCCCTCCCATGCCCAAAGTAGGTGGCTCACACTTCAGGTCTCTGAGCACAGCCTGCCAAGATCACCAGCTTCCAGGAGTTCAGGAGGTGATGACCTCACTCTGAGGCTAGGGCTTTAACTCTGCCGTGAGGTCTCTGCAGCTGGGTGCAGGGAAAACTGAACCGTTTAGGTGGCTGTTGCTTGTAGGAGCCCCTTCTCTGTCAAACACACCAAATTGGATGAGAAAAACAAAGAGAAACGTCCCCCAAACACACTCACTCAAGAAACCAACACCAATAAACCACAGACAGCTCCTCCCACTCCTTTCTTCAATGGAAGGAGTGAGGAGGGCAAGTTTCTCTCCCCTTTTGTTGACTCTTAACCCAGTAAGGCTCACTGGCTGGAGACAGTGGCCCCGGGTCACACTGGGATGGACATGTGCCTCTGCAGGATGTCCATGAGGTTCTGAGCCCCTCTCTGCCGGGCCAACTCCAGGGGGGTGAGACCCGAAGCGTCCCTGTGATGGAGATCGGATTCAGGAGCTAGGAAGCTGACCACGGAGCTATGGCCCTCTCGTATCGCCAGATGGATGGGGAGCGAACCAGTGCCGTCCAGGGCATTGACATCAGCACCATGCTCCACCAGGACCTTCAAGGTGTCCAGGAACCCAGTGCGAGCTGCATCATGCACTGGACTGGTACCAGAGGCATCCTGGACATTGGGGCTAGCACCTTGCTTCAGGAGTTCCAGAGCAACTGCTGGACTTCCAAACATCATAACCTATGGGAGTAGGGAGCAGAAAGTTAGGAGGTTCCCATTGGAAAAGTCAGGTAGAGAGGTCTTCCAGAAATCCAGAGTGCCAGTGAAGGGGTTCTTAAGTGAGCAGGGACACCCCAAGAAAGATAGGCCCCCCCATCCAGGGAGCTGGTTAGGACCCGGCTCACACACACCTAAAGCTCACTGAAGATACAAAAGACCCTAACTACAAAAATGACTCTCATGAAACTTTAAGGGGCCAGGCATAGTGACCACTCCTGTAATCCCTGCACTTGGAAGGCCCAAACAGGAGGATAGCCTCAAATTTAAGGCCAGCCTGATACACAAAAGTGAGACCTCTCAGAAAAAAAAAAAAAGTAATGAAGAAGAAACAAAAGCAAAGAGAATAGAAAGGAAGGGGAATGGGGAAAGGAAGGGAAGATAAAAACTCCGAAGTAACCGGGCAGTGGTGGTGCACACCTTTAATCCCAGCACTCGGGAGGCAGAGGCAGGTGGATCTCTGTGAGTTCGAGGCTAGTCTGGTCTACAAGAGCTTGTTCCAGGACAGGCTCCAAAGCTACAGAGAAACCCTGTTTCAAAAAACCAACCCCCCCCCAAAAAAAGAAAGAAAGCTCTCAAGGAACCAAGAGCCTCTCTCAGTCTCAGGGACAGGGCATTCCACTATGGGAGATTCTAGATTCTAGAACTGCTAAATCCCTCAAGGTAATGCAACCCCACCCACCTTCGGAGAAAAGAGATGCTCTAGGGAATTTGGGTCCCCTTTGTCCTGGGAAAACTTCTTTAGACATACGCATGATCTTCAGAATGTATGAGCACCCATGTAAAAGTGGAACCTCCTATAAATGCCACCCCACATTATGGAGTCTTCAAGCAATAGGGATTTTTTTTTTTTTTGTAATCGGGACACTCAGAAGATTGAAAAAAAATCCACATCACCTTCAGAAAGGAAGATTTGTCTTCACCCCCAAATAACCAGAGACCCTTAAAAAGGACTCCTACAAAAAATGGCTATCTCCTACTTTTCTGAGATCGAGTGTCTTTTTAGAAGTCCCAAGAAATGAGCTGTCCCCAAGGACTGGCATGAAAAGAAGCTGAACCCCAACCCACCCACGGAATAAAGGTCTGCAGCGAAACAGAATCTTCTAGGCTTGAAGACTAGGAATTCTTTAGAGCTGAAAAGTCATCCCCTCCCCCAACCCGCCCGCACCACCCCACCCAACATTGGTGCGAACAAGGAATGGTGCTCAGGGGATCACCAACCCGGGTCAGGAGACTGGGAAGGATGCGGTGTGGGAGCCGGCTGTCAGCCAGGCCTCACCTGCAAGGCCGTCTTGCCGAAGCGGTTCAGAGCGTCAGGATGCACCAGCTCCCGGTGCAGGAGGCGGCGCACCTCTTGCACGTCGCCACGGGCCGCTGCGCCACTCAGCCGGTCGCCGACGCGGAGTTCTTCCAGAAGCATTGTGACACGGGTGGTCTGTGAAACCCACCCAGTCCCGAGCCCAGTCCAGGTCAAGGCTGAGAAATCAGCAAGCGCTGGATCAGAACACTAGGGCTTCCTTTCCCTGGGGCTGCAAAGCCACTGGGGCCTACTTTACGGTGACTCCCCGGCCGCAGACCCTTCGGTCCCGTACGACCCGTTTCTCGCACCCGGCTCCTCCTCCTGTCACCGTGAGAGGCGAAGAGGAACCCCGCCCAGCCCTTGGGCACCCGCCCCTTGGGCCGGGTCTCCCCAGACTCACCCTCCCTCTTCGGCTTGGGCGGGCGTGGTCTGCTCCGAGCCGCTCTCACCGGCCGCTGTGTCAGCCGTCAGTAGGCGAAGCGAGCGCGTCACACGCCCCGCCCAGAGCGCCCTTGTTTTCTTACGAACTCGCAACACAGTAGCGGGAGCCGGTTTGCCCAGCGCCCGACCTCCATAAGCCCCGCCTACCAGGGACTCAGCCAATCAGAGTGCGTTGCCGGGAAGGCTTGTCTCGCCCATAGAGGTGGTGCGCCTCGTGATTGGCCAGCAGGCGGCAACCGGTGGGGCTGCCCGCCACCGCAGGGTGTTTGGTTTTTCAAACCCGGCGGGCGGGAAAGAGAGGGACGCTTTAACTGACCCCAGGAAAGAGGTTGGAGACAGACTGGCGCGGGCTGATCCTGGGTCTTTAGCGCCTCCGGGAGGAATGGAGGCAGTACTGGAAGCTCTCAGAACTGGAACACTCTATTTATTTACATACCCCGGAAGTCCTAATGAGCTCTTACTATGGGTCGGGGAACTTAGTTCATTCATTTTACTGCTGTGTAAGAGGAACGGCCTCTTGGCGGTTAGGTGCGTGCCTTCAAAAATTTTTTTGTTTGCTTTAAATTTATGAGACAGTCTTCGCTATGGCCTTGTCTAGCCTGGAACAACTCAGATATCCACCATCCGTGCTGGGATTAAAGGAGGGGGCTTTTTTTCTTTTTAAAGAAAGGGTCTTGGGCCGGGTGGTGGTGGCGCACGCCTTTAATCCTAGCACTTGGGAGACAGAGGCAGGTGGATCTCTGTGAGTTCGAGACCAGCCTGGTCTACAAGAGCTAGTTCCAGGACAGGCTCCAAAGCTACAGAGAAACCTTGTCTCGAAAAACCAAAAAGAAAAAGAAAAAGAAAGGGTCTTGGAGCCGGGCAGCAGTGGGGCCTTTAATCCCAGCACTTGGGAGGCAGAGGCAGGCAAATCTGAGTTTGAGGCCAGCTTGGCCTACCAAGTGAGTTCCAAGACAGGCTTCAAAACTACACAGAGAAATCCTGTCTCAAAAAACCAAAAAGAGAAAAAAAAAAAAAATCCAGGAAAACAAGACAGAAGACAAGTCTTATCCATTAAAAGACATCCTGTTCTTCCAGAGGACCCAAATTTGGTTCCCAGCACCTACACCAGGCAGAGGCAAGAGAAATGCTGAAAGACTGGAGACAGTCAGACCCTGTCTTAAAAAAAAAAAAAAAACCAGCCGGGCAGTGGTGGCACACCTTTAATATCAGCCCTTGGGAGGCAGAGGCAGGTGAGTAGGTGAGTCTCTGTAAATTCAAGGCCAGTCTGGTCTACAAACTGAGTTCCAGGACAGCATAGACTGTTACACAGAGAAACCTTGCCTTGAAACCCCCCCCAAAAAAAAAATCAAAAGAAAAATATTATAAAATAGGACGTCAGCTGAGTGTAGGGTCACTGCATGAGCAAACGCCCTGAGGTTCAAAGCGTCTGATGAAATGGAGAGTGGGAGGGCAGGAAGGTGGGCAGGTGGCGTTGGAGTGGTGTGCAAAACAGACCCAGGGTTATAGCAACCTTTCACTTTTAACAAGATGGGAAGGGCACCAGGGTTAAGCGGGGCAGTTATGGAATGAGGGATTTTAGAGTGACCTCTGGTGGCTACAGAGGGGACCTACCAGAGAAGGATAGGGAATGAAGGGGAGGGTGCAGAGGAAGCAGGGTGGAAGATTGGCTAGTGGACACTTCCACCTAAGCACTTATGGTCAGTCCCAGCCCATAGCCAAGAAGCACATCCACAGCTGTTAGATTTATTTCAACGACGCCTAAAGCTCAGATGGAGGGCCAGCAGGGCCTCGGCTCAGCAGCTATAAAGGAGCCCAGAGCTCCCCAAGGCAAGTCATTGCAAAAAGGCACTAGTGGAGGGGGAGGGGCTTGCTAGGCCCTCTACATGTAAAACCAGGATGGGAGAACTCCAGTCTAGACAGCTGAGTGGGAGGTACCAGGTGCTGGCTGCCAGAATGTGTTGTCAGTGCCCTAACCCAGCATGAACACATACACACACACACACACACACACACACACACACACACACACCATTTCTCTATAGTTCGCAGTTTGGATATGGGGAGAGGGAAGCCTCATGTTCAAATCCCCACTTCTTCTCCCTTCTAGCTGGTACGAAGCTGATAATCTGCAGAAAAAGATGAGCAGGGACCATCTTAGAACGGAGAAAAGGGAGAGTCCTCCAACACCCACCAAAATCTATCCTGGGTCCCAACACACAAAATTACCCCTGGAAATATTTCACAAGCCACTTACAGGCTTTGAACATGGGTGGCTGGGATGATAGAGTTCATAGCTACTACATGTAAAGCCCTGGTTTACCCTTACCTATTACCAACCTATTACCATAAAAAAAAAATCTTGCTTAGATCAGGATGAGTTCCACACAGGTGCCTTCCTCTGATCGCCAGGACCATATATACAGGCAGCATGCTAAGTGTCACCACCTTGTGCAGACCTTATTGTCACCATGAAGCAAGCCAGCCACCCCATTTTAAAGATATATAAGATGAAGCCCAAGAAAGCATGCATGTTAAGGGAAGGGTTTAGGGCAAAACATATTTTGAAATTGTCCCAAACATCATCAAAGTCATTAGTCCCCATGCCCTTCATCTTAAGCTCATTGTCCCAGAGAGCCAGGCTCTTACCCCCACTCTGGGTGATGTAGCGAACCCAGGGCAGGGCCTGGTACCCACTTTTCTCAATGATCTTCATGTAACGGACCTGGAAAACAAAAAAAGAGTGGCCAAGAACTAGGGATGTAGCTGAGCAGTAGAGCTTCCTTCCAGAGTCACTGGGGAGGGGCTGGGGTCTGAGTCACAGGAGAGTCCCTATCTAGCCAGTCCCTGGGTTCAATCCTGGTTTTGGGGGGTTACTGGGAGGGGTGACTAGAGGTGGAAGGAAAAGTGATGGCCTGTGTCAAGAGAATACACAGGGCATACTTTAGGATTCCAAATGACACAAGCTGGGCATGACAAACGCAAAGAGAGAGTGATCCAGGCCAGTAGGGAAAAGGAAGTACAGAGGGAAGATACAGGACAGAGTTGGGGACAGGACAAGAGAATAGAGAATACTCTGTAGGCGAGGGAGGGCAGATGAATAGTAACAGCAATGGAAGGCAGAGAGGGGAGAGCCTCAGCCTGAGAACAGAAGAGGCAACATTCACAGCAGAAGACAAAGAAGTGGAGAACCTGGCATGGGGACACATCCTAGGACTTTCATCCTAGAGCCTGGGAATCTAGACAGAAGGATATTCTAAAACTCAAGGCCAACCTGGATTGTGTAGTGAGTTTGAGACCAGCCTGGTGAGTGAGTGAGTGAGTCCTTGGCTAGCTTGGGTTTCAAACAAAATAATAATGCCTGCTATGGTGGTGCATGCCTCCAATCTCAGCACTCTGGGAACAGGCAGGCAGGTCTCTGCTTGAGTTCAGTGTCAGTTGGTCTACAAAGTGAGTTACAGGTCAGCCTGGCTACAGTGAGATCCTGTCTCAAAAAAAAAACAAAAAAGGGGGCTAGAGAGATGTCTCAGTGGTTAAGAGAACTCTGGCTGTTCTTCCAGAGGACCTGGGTTAAAATAAAACACTCTGTAACTCCAGTTCCAGAGGATCTGACACCTTCCTCTGACCTCCATAGGGACTATTCACATGTGGTTCACAGACATATGCAGGCAAATGCTGATACACATAAAATAAATAAAAGCTCAAATGAATAAGTAAGACGTGAGGTGAGAGGTGATTGAAGCCAAGAGGGAAGAAAATAGGGATCCTCCCTACCCTTGTTCCTCACCTGGATGCCAGAAACAGTAAAGTATGGGATCTCAAACTTGACCCCAATAGGTGGCCGGCCCTCCACCTCCTCAGTTTCCACGCTGGGGAGTCCGAAGTGGGCACGCATCAAGTACTCTTTGCCACCCTGTGGACACACAAAGGCATCAGACTGTGTGGGTGGTCCGCCTATCTCTCAGACAACCCTTACAGCAGCCTCCACACAGGATCGTCCATTATACAGATTTCAAAGTTAAGAGAGCTCGCTGAGACCCAGAGGAAAAGTCCAACTCTTGTCCCTCAACTGGAGAAAACAGACAGGTCAAATCTTCCAGTGGCTGGGTTCAGTGGCAAAGGACCATAGTTCCAGTTACCCTGGAAACTAAAACAAGAGAATCAAAGATTAAGAGTTCAAGACCACTCTGGGGTACAGAGTGAGACTTTGTGTCAACAAACCAAGGGTCTTCAGGAGGCAGAGGCAGGCAGATATCTGTGAGTTTGAAGCCAGCCTGATCTACAGAGCAAGTTCCAGGACAAGCTCCAAAACTACTCTGAGAAAACCTGTCTCAAAAAAACAAAGAAAAGAAAAGAACTTAGACAACAATACAGACACTAAGAGAGACTTACATAGACCTAATATACATGGGAAAGTATAAAAAGACAAGATCTCCTGATTAAATTGGGAGCATAGGGACATTGGGGGAGGGTTAATGGGGGAAGGGGAGAGGCAGGGAGGGGAGCAGAGAAAAATGTAGAGCTCAATAAATATCAATAAAGGAAAAAAATAAAAAGAAAAGAAGCCAAGGGCTCGCAGAACAGAGGTAGAACTCTTGCATAGGGTGTTCAGCCACCTATGTCTCATTCTCACATAGGCATGAATCACTAACACCGAGGTGCAGCTACGGCTTAGTAATGCTTGCCTAGCATGCATGACGCTCTGGGTTCCATAGCCAGCACCACATACAGGTGTGGCAGCACCTGTACTCCTGGCACATAAGAGAGAGAGGGAGGTCATATGAGACCTTGTCTCAAAAAAGTAAAGATGTGACTGGAGATGAGTCAGTAAGGAAGAGCACTTGCTGCTCTCCCAGACAACCCAAGTTTGGTTCTCAGAAGCCACAAGGCAGTTCACAACCAGCTCAATTCCAGTGCCAGGGATCCAGTGTCTTCTCTGACTTCCATGAGCACAAGGTGCACACATGATGCACATACTATATACAGGGAAAATACTTACACATATGAAAAGAACCAAAAAGTCAGCTGGGCAGTGGTGGTGCATGCTTTTAATCCCAGAACTTTGGAGGCAGAGGCAGGTGGCTTTCTGTGAGTTCGAGGCCAGCCTGGTCTATACAGTGAATTCCAAGACAGCCAGGGCTACACAGAGAAACCCTGTCTTGAAAAACAAAAAACGAACAAACAAAAATTAAAAAGGCAATAATAAAAAAAAAAGGACTGTCAAGATTATGAAGCAAGAAAGGCACTTCCGGCCAAGCCTGCCGACCTGAGTTCAACCCCTGGGAACCACATTGGGGAGGAGAGAACCAACTCCTATAAGTTATCCTCTGATTTCCACCTGCATCCCATGGGGTGCGCGCGCGCACACACATACACACATACGCACACACACACGAAATAACCATAGAATAAAGCCACCAGTGCTCAGAATGTGGTCATAATTGGACATTATAGCACACACTTGAGAGGCAGAGGCAAGCAGATCTCTGTGAGTTCGAGGCCAGCCTGATCCACAGTGAGTTTTAGGCCTTCCATAGATATACAATTAGACCCTGTCTAAAAACAAAAACAACAATATCAGCAAAAAGAATGTAGGAAAGTTGTCATCCATCCCACTTCACAGATGAGCTGAGTCTATGAAGGAAACACCAGGAACCAAAGCAGTATCCCTAAGGACTTATGGGGTAGGGAGATGCTAATTCAGGAAGGTTCAGTTTCTCCACCTTGGTTTGGTTTTTCAAACAGAATCTCATGTAGCCTAGGCTAGACTTGAAGTAGTTATGTATTTTTATCCTCCTGCTTCCACCTCCCAGCTGGAAGGAAATCAGACACAGTCACACATCTAGTGTACCAATCTATAAGCAGACAGCCTGGGTTCCCCCTTCATCAGCCTCCATGATAGCCATGTGCATACTGATGAGGTCCTCTAAGGTTTTCTTCACCTTGCCTCATGTGGTGCAGGCAGGCTTCACCACCACTAAAGCCCCTCTCACCCTGGGTCCCACCTTTCTTCATACTCACAGGGAAGGACTTGATACTCCAAATGACAACATTCTTCTCAGGCACATACTTGGCACTGCCCACACTGGTCTTGAAGCGTGGGGAATCTGCATCGCTGGGTACAGGCACAGATATTTCCACGCCATTGGCCACTGACTGCTTCTTAAATTGCCCCTTAGCCTGCCAGGAGAGAGCAGGAGGCAAAAGGAATTCAACCTGAGCAAGATTAGTGTTGGCTGCTTGGATCCCAGCTACTCTGGAGGCTGAAGCAGGAGGATGTCAAGTTCAAGACTAGCCTGGACTATAAGAGACAGTGTTCAGGGTCAGCCTGAACTATAGAGACAGTGTTCAGAGTCAGCCCGGACTATAGAGACAGTG
>JAQHUG010000150.1:943186-960499 GCA_028555095.1 Dicrostonyx torquatus
CACATGGTGGCTTACAACCATCTGTAATGAGGTCTGGTGCCCTCTTCTGGCCTGCAGACACACACAGACAGAATATTGTATACGTAATAAATAAATAAATAGATAGATAGATATAAAAAGATAGTTTATAAAAAAGAAAGAAAGAAAAAACTACCTCGGCAGTGGTGACACATGCCTTTAATTCTAGCACTTGGAAAACAGATGCAGGCAGATCTCTGTGAGTCCAAGGCTAGCCTGTTCTACACAGTGAGTTCCAGGACAAGCTCCAAAGCTACACAAAGAAAACTTGTCTCAAGAAAGAAAATAATAGCCAGGCAGTGGTGGTCCATGCCTTTAATCTCAGCACTCAGGAGGCAAAGGCAGGTGGATCTCTGAGTTTGAGGTTAGCCTGGTCTACAAGAGCTAGTTCCAGAATAGGCTTCAAAGCTACAGAGAAACCCTGTCTCAAAAAGCAA
Organism: Dicrostonyx torquatus; assembly: GCA_028555095.1. Lineage (NCBI taxonomy): Eukaryota > Metazoa > Chordata > Mammalia > Rodentia > Cricetidae > Dicrostonyx > Dicrostonyx torquatus. The sequence goes on from JAQHUG010000150.1 coordinate 943,642, forward strand.
ATAAATAAATAAAACTCATAGGGAGTGGCACTATTAGGAGGTATGGCTTTGCTGGAGTAGGTGTGGTCTTGGAAGAAGTGTGTCACTGTGGAGGCAGGCTTTGAGGTCTCATATATGCTCAGTCCATACTCACTAAGTGTCTCAAATCACTTACTGTTGCCTGTGGATCAAGATGCAGGACTCTTAGCTTCAGCACCATGTCTGCAGACACAATGCCTTGTCCCACTATGATGATAATGGACTAAACCTCTGAACTGTAAGCCACTCCAATTAAATATTTTCCTTTGTAAGAGTTACTGTGGTCAAAAAAAAAAGTTACTGTGGTGTCTCTTCACAGCAATAGAAACTCTACCTGAGACACCTATTCACATAATATAAAAACAAAATTTAAACAAATAAATAAGGGCTGAGAAGATTCATTCATCTCTAGACCCAGCCCTTAGGAGGCAGAGGCAAGTAGATCTTGTGAGTTTGAGGCCATTCTTGTCTACACAGAGAATTCACCCAGGGTTACACGGTGAAATCTTGCAAGGATCTGAAGAGATGGCTCAGTGGTTAAGAACATTAGCTGCTCTTCCAGAGGACTCCACTTTGATTCTCAGAACCCACATGGAGGCTCACAACCATCCATAACTCCAATTCCAGTGGATCCAGTAACCTCATCTAATCTCTGTGGGAACCAGGCAGGCAAGTCTTGCATATCAGACATACATGCAGGCAAAACACACAACACATACACACACACACACACACACACACAAAGTTAAGGAAAAAAAAGAGTTAAAAACAAATAGAAACCCCAAATGCCCAGCAAGGAGCCTCGCTGGTGAGAAAGACTTCTCCCAGCGCTCACCTTTACCATGATCTCCACTCGGCTGTGGGAGAATTTCTCAATGACTGACTCGATCCAGATCAAGGGTTTGACCTGCAGGCAGAGAAGGCAATGCTCAGAGATTCTGATGCCAGTCTTTGATCCACTGCCCATCACCTCCTTTGTGTCAGCTGGACCCCATCTCACCTGGGTGCTTAGGCGATAAGACATGAGTTCAAAGTCCCCATCTGGGGGGATGAAGGAGATGGTTCGGTCATTGTCAAAGCGTGAAAGCCTCACACACTGGTGGAATTTCACATCTTCCAGTTCCACAGACTTATTCTTGCTCCCTGAAACTCGGAGTGGAGCAAGCAGAGTGACCCTGGGGCTGAGGAGTGTGCTCCACCCCACCATTCCTACTGGCTGCTACCTTCTCCGGGTTTGCAGAGGCCCAAGGCCTGGGCTGAGTGGTAGTGCTAGGGACCTGAAACAGAAGCCCAGAGTCTGGCTCCCACCCCAACCTTCTGTTTCCTATTTTCATTTTATTTTTCTAAAAATTTTAGCAGTATTTTTTTTTTACATTTTTGTTTTTTTGAGACAGGGTCTAACATAACCTTGGTTGTCCTAAAATTCTATATATAGACCAGGCTGGCTTCCAAATCACAGAGATCCGCCCACCTCTTCATCCCAGGGCCTAGGATTAAACACATGAGCCACCAGGCCCAGCACAGATTTTAGTACTTTTAATTAGATGGAGGTTTGTGTGTCTGAGTGATTGCATGTGCAAGCATGTTCAATGCTCACAGAGGTCAAACATGGTGTCAGAGCTCCTGGAGCTGGGGTTATAAATGGTTATAAACCACCTGAAGGAGGTGCTGGGAACAGGGCTCAGATCCTCTGCAGGAGCAAGAAATGTCCTCAGACACTGGGAGGCCTCTCCAGGCCCTAATTTTCCCTTTGTACTGGGAGTACATTGTGTGTTTGTATGTATTATATGAATTTATGTGTACATGTGGAAACCAGAGGTTAATCACTCCCTAAATTATTATTACATTTATTTATTGACTTGGGAGGGGTGGGACATGCGTGCCCCAGTGCAAGTAGAGGTCAGTAGACAGCTTGTAGAAGTCAGCTCTCTCATCCCACCATGAGGGTCCTAGGGATAGAACTCAGGTGGTCAGGTTTGCTGGGAAGTGTCTTCAGTTACTGGGCCACGGCCCTTTTTATGTTTCACTGATTGCTGTGGATGTGTCTGATGTGTGAGCATAGATGTGTGGCTGCCATGCTTCTTCCTTCCCACCTTGTCAAGGCTCCACGCCATCCAGTCTAGCCAGCCTATGAGCTTCTGGAAGATCCTCCTGTCTCAGCCTCCACTGTGTACAGAAGTGCTTAGACTTCATTGGGCTGGAAAAATGGCTCAGGGAAAAAGCACACTGGCTGCTCTTGTAGAGGATCTAGGTTCAATAGCACCTTAGTGGGGGCTGACATGTATGTAATTACTCAGGTTCCAGGGAATCTAATACCCTCTTCTGGCCTCTGTGGGTACTGCATAGACATGGTGCACATACAGGAAAAATACCCATATACATAATAAATGAATAAACATGTAAATAAAATCTTTAAAAGGAGTTGGGCAATGGTAATACACACCTTTAATTCCAGCACTCGGGAGGCAGAGGCAGGTGGATCTCTGTGAGTCTGAGTCCAGCCTGGTCAACAGAGCAAGTTCCAGGACAGGCTCCACTCAACAACAAAAAAGAACCCCTGTCTCGAAAAACCAACAAATAAATTAATGAATTTATGAATAAATAAATAATAAATAGATCTTTAAAAGGAACGCTGAGATTTCAGATGTACACCAGCACTTCTAGGTTTGGGTCACTGTGTTTGTGGCCAAGTGACTTCTCTGCTCAGCCTTCTCTCTAGCCCACTGTCTTATTTTTTGACACAAAGTGTCTCATTCAACCTGGAGCTCAGAAACTAGCAAGCAGGGCTGGCCAGAGCACTCTGGGGATCTCCTCCAGTGTCACAGAGCAGACAAACACCACCATTCACACTTTGATTTGTTTTGGGGACAGGGTTTCACTTTGTAATCATGGCTGTCCTGTATCTTGCTATGTAGACCAAGCTGGTCTGGAATTTACAAAGATCCACCTGCTCCGCCTCCTACATGCTGGGATTATAGGCATGCGCCACCACCGCCTGGCTTCTATGCCTGCTTTTTTATTTATTTGTTTATATTTTATGTGCATTGGCATTTTGCCTGCATGTATGTCTGTGTGAGGGTGTCAGATCTTGGAGTTACAGACAGTTATGAGCTGCCATGTGGGTGCTGGGTCTCCTGGAAAAGCAGACAGTGCTCTTAACTGCTGAGCCATCTCTCCAGCCTCTAATGCCTGGTTTTTTGTTTGTTTGTTTGGTTGGTTGGTTGGTTGGTTTCGGTTTTCTTCAAGACAGGATTTGTCTGTGGAGCCCTGGTTGATCGGGAACTCACTCTGTAGACCAGGCTGGCCTTGAACTCACAGAGATCAGCCTGCCTCTGCCTCCTGAGTGCTGGTATTAAAGGTGTTCTTGATATGATCTTTTGAGACAGGGTTTTATGTAGCCCAGAATAGCTTCACATTCAGTAAGTAGCTGAGAATTACCTTGAATTCCTGCTTCTCCCTCCCAAGTTCTGGGATTACTCTTATGTAACACTATGCTTGGCTCGACTTGGCTTTTGTTTCTTTGGTTTCATTTTACAGTGTGTGTGTGTGTGTGTGTGTGTGTGTGTGTGTGTGTGTACACATTTGTATGCATGTGTACACGTATACATGGACACCGGAGGACAATACCAGGTGTCTTTCCTCAGGTGACATCCACCTTATTTTTTTGTTTTTTTTTTTCTCTTTTGGTCTGGAACTTGTTGATTAGGCCCCCTTGGAATTCTTAGTGCAGCAACCATTTGTCTCTGCCCTCTTCTTGTAACCCATCTGCTACCCTATCCAGATGACACTGAACTCTTCACCTTCCTGCCTCAGCCTCCAGAGAGCTGACATTACAACATGGATACTCTATCTGTCTGTAAGATGTTTAAATATTATCAACCTGTCTGCTCCCACTAGAATGTCAAGGCCAGCTCTCCTTAACAAAGAAAGCATTTGTTAGGTGAACTTTGCTGCTGAGAGCATGTGAACACTTATCTCAGAACTGGCCTCCGTCTAGGAGTAGCCCATCCCCGGGGAAGGGGTTCCCCCCGCAATCTTACGGCCAGTAAGCTCAAAGAGCACTCGGTCATTGAGGCCCAGCCGCAGCTCTGGCATCCCAGACAAAAACACCTTCAGCTTGATGGTGCCCACAATCTCGCTGAGCAAGACACTGCCATTAGCATTGACCTGCAAAGGGGGTATCCCAATATGGGGTGTTAACAGGTACAGAGTCCCCTCTCCTGCCCCCAGGACGTGAGGCACAGAAGCTCACCAGAAGGTTAACAGACTCTATGACGTCAATGAAGACCTCATTCTTCTTGTACTTGATCCCCTCGGAGCGCCACGACACAGCATTGGTGACTGTGGATGGTACTCGAGACTTGCCTGTCTCCAGCTTGTTGCCCTGTTGTGTGATGTACCTATTGAAAAGAGCAGTGAGGGTCTGAAGCTAAACCAGGGACCCCTAAGATGGAGCAGCCTCCTGGTCACAGGCACCTTCTCGTACTCACTCCTGCAGGATCTTGCTGTCTGTGGTCTGTGGAAAGCCGAAGTCCATGAGCTCATCCAACAGTTCGTACACAATGACAAAGTTATCACGGATGCTCTCCTCCTCCAGCTCCTTAAAATACTCACAGAAGACCTGGGCGTGGGGTCCCAGGGAACACACTCAGCCAGCCAGTAAGCAATTATGGACCACCTACTTACTATGTGCCTGGGCTGCAAACAAAGAGACAGGCTTTCTCCCATGGAGCAATTTAATGAGGAAAAGTGTAGCCACTGGTGATGGGGTCAATCATATCCAACATGTCAGGGTGGGAAGGAAACAGCAGTGGAAACCGAGACCTTGAAGAATCTAGACAGACAGTTAGAGGGGGGTTAAAATGGGTTTTCTGGGTGTGGTTATGGTACATATGGTACAGGGGTAGGAAGAGACCAGCACCTTGCTTAGGTCAGGACTCTACAAATGAGCAACACCCCAGCCTCTCCCTGGGGAGTCTATGCAGGGGCTCTACTAAGGAGCTACACCCCAGCACTCCAGACTGTTGTTTTGAGACAGAGTCTGGCTATGGAACCTAGGTTGGGCATGAACTTTCCATCCTCTTGCTGTAGCCTTCAAAGCTCTACAATGAGAGGTCTGATCCATCTTGCTCTCCCTAAAAAAAAAAAAAGTGTGGAGGCCAGGTATGGTGGTTCATGTCTTTAATCCTAGCGCTCAGGAGGCAGAGACAAGGGGTCTTTTTGAGTTCAAGGCCAACCTGGGCTATATAGTAAACTCCAGGATTAAATAGAGAGACCCTGTCCTGCTGGGCGGTGGTGGCTCACGCCTTTAATCCCAGCACTCGGGAGGCAGAGGCAGGCGGATCTTTGTGAGTTCGAGACCAGCCTGGTCTACAAGCGCTAGTTCCAGCGTAGGCTCCAAAGCCACAGAGAAACCCTGTCTAAAAAAACCAAAAAAAAAAAAAAAAAAAAAGAGAGAGAGAGACCCTGTCTTAACAAACAAAACAAAACAAACAAAAAAGTTGGAGCTGGAGAGACGTTCAGGGGTTAAAAGCACTGTGTCCCATGTTCAGTGCCCAGCACCAAGACAGCAGCTCACAACGGTCTGTAACTCCAGTCCCAGGAGATCTAACGTTCCATTCAGGCCTCTGTGGGCACTGCATCCCTGAAGTACATAGACATACGAGCAAGCAAAATACCCATATACATAAAATTAAAAGTAAATAAATCTTAAATAAGGTGTATATCTTATAAATCTGTGTTCTGCACCATGAACCTGTGTATCTGTCAGGTGTGTAGGGCCAGTGACGTAATGCAAATGGAGGAGAATAAAGCAGAGTAAATGGATGTAATTCTCCAGCACATGAAAAACCAACATCAAAGCAAGCAGTCACTTGTTACCAAACCTGATGACCCTGGAACCCATGTGCTGAAGGCTAGCTGTCTTCTGATCTCCACACCCATACCTCACACACATGTGCACATACATGTGCCAGCGCACACACACGCACAAAGGATCAACTGAATACATGTAAAGCATCCCAATATAAAACAACTAGGTACACCTGTGCCTGGAAGTTCAATTCAAGGTCAGTTGGGCTGCAAGAGAGCCTGCCTCAAAAATAAATACACAGACATAACCACCTGAACTAAACTGAGCAGTCAGCTTTATGGAGAGGGCTATAGGAGACACCACCACATCTGGGGATCTATAGGCCATTAATGGTTGCTAGGGTGGGGAGACATTTTTTTTCTTTTTTTCTTTCTTTCTTTTTTTTTTTTTTTTTTGTATGTGTATGTGTTTTTCTTCATAGCCCTTGTTGTCCTAGAACTTGCTCTGTAGACAAGGCTAGTCTCAAACTCATAGAGATCCACCAGCCTCTGCCTCCCAAGTACTGGGATTAAAGGCTTGGACACCACCATATGGGGAAAAAAAATTAATGGCCTTCCAGAGGCTGCAGAGCTAGCTCAGCCATTCAAAGCACTGGCTGCTCTTCCAAGGACCCAGGTTTGATTCTCAGCACCTACATAGCAGCTCAAACCATCTTTTAACTCTAGCACTCCCATACAAATAAAATAAATTTTAAAGAATTTAAAAATTATTTTCGGCTGGGCAGTGATGGTGCACACCTTTAATTCCAGCACTGGGGAAGCAGCAGCAGGATGTTTTCTGTGAATTTGAGGCCAGTCTGGTCTACAAAGTAAGTTCCAGAACAGTCAGAGCTGTTACACAGAGACACCCTGTCTTGAAAAGAAAAACCAATAAAATAAAATAAAACAAACTTCCAAATGTATCTATGATATGTATGAAACACAAACCCGCTTCCTGAAGTCTGCTCTATCCCTGGGATGCCTCACTACACATCTACAGAGGTTCCAACGTCAGGGCACACTGATGCTCAACTTGCAACTCCTCATTTGAACCTTGTTCTGCTCAAATCCCTTAGCCTCCACTCTATTCACACCTCAGGGCCTTTTTGTTCACCTTGCCCTCTGTGGGAACACTTTCTCTGTATTACTTCACCTCCAAGGCCCCCTTTTCGTATCCTTTTCTTCCTTCCCATTACAACAGCACTCCTGTTGGGTTTACAGGCACAGAAATAGCAGGGAAATGGGACTAGACCTCAAACTCCAATCTGAAGGTGACTCTTCCTAATCCAATAGTGAGAGGAGAGAGAAGGCTTTAATGGGCATGGTCACAGGGGGAGCACAAGTAGACAGACAAACCAGCTAGCAATGAGAGGCCAGTACCTACCTCCACAGTTTTGTACAGAAAGGAATACACCAGAGAGGCATTGGCGTTCTTCAGCGTGGTTGCCACCACTGGTACAGTAAGGTTAAGGAAAGAGAGCCATTTTTGAGGGAGGGGCGCTACATGTCCCCTGCAGTCCCCCACCCCATTTCTCCTACCCCTTACCCCACGCACTGTGTAAACTGGTCTCAGTACATCGCCCACCCTCTAGATCAAGTTATTGGCACTCTTGCCCAGCATGGGGTGGATGCAGTAGAGGTTGCTGTGTTTGATCCACAAGAAGTGTACTCGGCCATGGCTCAGCAGTGGTGCCAGCACACCCTCCTCCTCACGTTGCATAAGCAGCGGCATGAAATGATCAATCTCCGTCATGGGCACATCACCTTTGTAGTTTCGGCTAATCAGGGGCTAAGGGTAGGAAGAAAGGACTCAGCCATCGCCAGCACCCAGACCCAGGGTACAGGGGCCTTGGGATGTCATACTCTCTTTTCTCTAACCCTCCTCCTTTCCCATATACACCTGGCCTCCATCTTGTTTCATGGAAGGGATGGTGAGATAGTACCTCACATAGCCCAGGCCAGCCTTGTAACTGAGGATGACTGGAAAGTCCTGGTGCTCCTGCTTCCACCTAGCTAGAGCTATGATTACAAACCCTCTACCAGCCGAGCAGTGGTGGCGCACGCCTTTAATCCCAGCACTTGAGAGGCAGAGGCAAGCGGATCTCTGTAAATTCAAGGCCAGCCTGGTTTACAGAGCGAGTTCCAGGACAGGCTCCAAAGTTACAGAGAAACCCTGTCTCAAAATAAATAAATAAATAAATAAACTCTACCAAGTAAACTACATCCTTAACCTATCTTTCTTTTTCTTTTCTTATTTATTAGACAGTTTTTCTATGGAGACCCAGCGGGTCTCAAACTCTCAATCCTTCCTGCCTTGGTTTCTTGCATGCTGAGATTACAGGTGTTTGCCGCCATGTCTAATTCCCACAGACTTGTTACCTAAGTGGTGCAGGTAAGGCTCCACTTTTGTATGCCTCAGTTTCCGTGCCTGTTAAGTGGGTACACAAGACCCACAGTTAAAAGTATCCTGGGTCCATATAAAGCTCAAACAACTTTCTACTAATGAGTGCCGTGCTGGGGATAGTGGGAGGTGGTAGCAGGAGGATCAGAAGTGCAAGTCCATCCTTGGCTGTACAGGAAGTTCAAAGCCAACCTGGGCTACCTGAGATTCTGCCTCAAATCAGAAAAGACGACAAAGGATGAGGGACTTGAGTGGAGCTCGGCAGTAGAGGACTAGCCTACCACGCATGGAGTCCTTGGGTTCATCCTCAGCACTGCAAAAGTCAATCCATCATCAGTCAGGAAGGCTGGATATGCTGGGCCTTGCCTTACCAAGGGCCTGCCGTCCCAGCTACCATGGAGTCTGAGACAGGAGGATGGCTAAGCTACAGAGCGAATCTGAAGCAGGGCTGGGTAACTCAACAATCTCAAAGCAAAAAGTAGAGAGGGGGCTGTGACAAAACTCAGTGGGTGAAGAAGGGCTTGCCACCAAGCCCAATGCCTGAGGGTCATCTCCAGCACCCACATGGTAGAAGGACAAGTAAGAAGAGCGCCGGGCAGTGGTGGCCCACATCCTTTTTTTGGCTTTTTGAGACAGGATTTCTCTGTAGTTTTTTTGGAGCCTGTCCTGGAACTAGCTCTTGTATAGCAGGCTGGCCTCGAACTCACAGCAATCCACCTGTCTCTGCCTCCCGAGGCCTGTACCACCAACGCCTGGCTCTGCTGTTGTTATTGTTTTTTTCACATGCACTATTTTTTGTATGTGCATGATGTGTGTGAGGCAGTGTGGGTCCACGGCTAGTGTGTATGTGGTCAGAGGACAACTTTATGGGTTGTCTCCTTTCCCCTTATTTGGGTTCGAGGCTGAAACTCAGGTCACCAAGGTTGGGCAGCCAGTGGCTGTTTGATTTTGAAGCAGTGTTGTCATGTAGCCTCAAATTCTCTTGGTCTCCTGAGCCTTCTGCCTCCACCTCCCAAGTGCTGGAATTACAAGTGTTTATACAGTGCTCTGGGATCAAATCTAGCCAGCTCACAACTGAGGCACATGCCCAGCCCTGTCAATTTTATTACTTTATATTTTATCCTTTTATCACAGGGCTCTACTGCTATGATTGCCACTGGAGAAGGGCCTGGCAGCTTGCAAGGAGAGAGTGAAGGCCTTCCACTCCAGATAGTTACACTGTGCGAATTTATTGAGCTCTATAGTTTGTAGAAGGGCTGTGCTCACTGGTTCAGGGCGCTCATATGGTCGGATCTTTCTTATTTCCACTTTACATATAGGGAAACACTAAGGCAAGAAGTAAAGCCCCTTGCCGCAGACGCTGGCTGGAGAGGGCGGGTCCCCAGCTCCGGGTCCTGCGCCCGCGGCCTCTCTCAGGATCCCTCGATCCCTTGCCCCCTACCTCACCTTGCCCTTGACGTCCAGAATGAAGACTGCCGAGGCCGACATGGTGGCAGCCGGTGAAGCTGAGAGGCGGGAGCGAGAGGGAGAGGCAGCAGCGCAGCTTCCTTCTTCCTGCGGAAGCGCCCTCACCCAGGTGAGCCGCCAGGTGAGCGCGTCTTAAAGGGGAGGCCGTCAGGTGAGCGCGTCTTAAAGGGGAGGCCGCCAGGTGAACGGCGTGGTCGGCAGCAACGCTGATACTGCTTCTGGTGCTGGGAAAGGCAGAACTTGAGGTGTGACAGCTGCCCTGTCTGATTTTCTTTTCTTGTTTTTCTGATTTTCTTTTGGTGATCAAGAATATCTGGGTGGAGCCGGGCGGTGGTGGCGCACGCCTTTAATCCCAGCACTCGGGAGGCAGAGGCAGGCGGATCTTTGTGAGTTCGAGACCAGCCTGGTCTACAAGAGCTAGTTCCAGGGCAGGCTCCAAAGCCACAGAGAAACCCTGTCTCGAAAAACCAAAAAAAAAACAACAAAAAACAAAAAACAAGAAACTGTAACCAATTCATAAAAATATATTTAAAAAAAAAAAGAATATCTGGGTGGGGGACTGGAGAGATGGCTCGGAGGTTAAGAGAACTGACTGCTCTTCCAGGGGACCTGGGTTCAATTCCCAGCCCCCACATGGCAGCTCACAACCGTCTGAAAATGCAGTTCCATGAGATCTGACACCTTCACACCAGTGCACATAAAATAAAGCTAAATAAATCATTAAAAATATTTTTTTAAAAAAAGAATGCCTGGGTGGATGGTAAGACCTCCCAGGACATATGTCCATTTACCACCCCTTCCCACACACACCCATACACATCAACATTCATCAACCCACCCCCACCCAAACACACAACCCTCCATCCATCCACTAGGGTGTTCACGTATCTATGGACCTTGCTCTCTCACCCACAAAGGCCAGTCTCTACAGGACTTAGCCCCAGTGCCACCACTAGACAGATGTTTAGTAATGTTAGTCCTTCTCACTCACTCACACTGTACATTTTTTAATAATTTATTTATTTGCATTTTATGTGCATTGGTGTTTTTGCCTGCCTGTATGTCTGTGTGAGGGAGTTAGGTCCCCTGGAACTGGAGTTACTGTGAGTTGCCATGTGGTTGCTGGGAACTGACACACAGGTCCTCTGGAAGAGCAGCCAGTGCTCTTAACTGCTGCACAATCTTTCCAGCCCCATACACTACACAATTTACTACTTTGTTTTGTTTTCCCCCAGAAACATGGTTTCTCTGTGTAGCCCTGGCTGTCCTGGAACTCCGTAAACTAGACTGGCACTAAATCCACTCGTGTCTGCTTCCCAGTGCTGGGGTTAAACGTGCCACCACGCCTGACCTGTTTTTTGTAATATTTCTAATTCTAGAAGGAAAGTTGAGATAACCGAGGATGACCTAGTCATTATGCGGTTCAGACCGGCCTCAGTTTTACAAGTCTTGAGATTAAGGTCACGAGCTACCACGCCTGACTTTGTTTTTTGCTTTCTAACTTCATTTATTTATTTAATAGCCCAGGTTGGCCTTAAACGCAAGATCATCCTGTCTCGTGTCTACCTTGCAAATGCTGGATTACGGTTTCGCGGAGTGGGGAGAAAGGGAGCCATCTCAAACCTTCGGAGCCAGCGGCTTGATGCTCTACCAGGGAAGAAACATTTCCTGAATGGCCGTCAGGGGGCGACACAGTCCGCTTGGGCCTCGTTGCCGCAGCCAACCCCCTTCTTCCCTCCCCTAGTTCCCCCCACTCCGCCGGCTAGTCAGGCAGTCGCTCCATGGCAGGGAGTCCGGAGGACTCAGAGAGCAGCTGCGAGGACCGCCACCAGTCGGTAGAGTTGTTCAGCCAGCACCGCAGAGGATCCCAGCACAGTCAGAAGACCACATAGAAGGTTACTAAGTCACAATTCTGTTGTTCTAGTTGTTTTTACTGTCCTGTGGGCGGAAGTCCCACCTTGGCGTGAACCAGGCAAGTGCTGTACCACTGGTTACACTCTCAGTCCTTAAAATGTTTTTGATGGGTGCTGGGTTGTGGTGGCGCACGTTTTTAATCCCAGCACTCAGGAGGCAGGGACAGGAGGATCTCTCACGTTCGAGGTCAGCCTGGTCTACAAGAGCTAGTTCCAGGACAGTCTCCAAAGTTACAGAGAAACTCTATCTCAAAAAAAAAAAAAAATGTTTTTGATGGGAGCCTCCATATAAAGCCCAGGCTAACCTTAAACTCCCAACAGTTTCACCACACCCTTCCTAATAGCTGCACCATCTTTAGGCTTCCTATAATTACCGACAGATAATCACACATACACCTTTTTAAAAAGACCTATGTAGCCCAGGCCTTTCTATATAGCCAAGAATCACCTTGAACTCCTATTGAGACCGATCCATCTTCCAAGTGAAAGGGTGATGTACATACCCTACCACAGTCCATTGATGGGGGTGGGGGCATGGGGGGTGTATCGGTGGGGATAGAACCCAGGGTTTTGTATATGCTAAACAAGCACTCTACCAGCTAACTACAGCCTCCACTCTCTAAGGGAATGCCTGAGGCAGGGTGGCGCTTGCCTTTAATCCCAGCACCCCCAAAGCAGAGGCAGGTGGATCTCTGAATTCCCGGCCAGCCTGGGCTACACAGTGAGTTCCAGAACCGCCAGGACTATTACACAGAGAAACCCTGACACAAGAAAAAGAAGGAGAAGGAGGGGGTAGAGAGGAGAAGGGGGAAGAGGGGGAAGGGGAGAGAGGGCAGGAGGAGGAGGAGGAAGAAGAAGAGGAGGAAGAGGAAGTAGTAGTAGTAGTAGTAGGGGGAAATCACAGGAATACACAATCATGCCCAGTTCTAGGGTGCTGCGGATAGAGTCCAGGGCTTCTTGCTTGCTAGGCCCATGCTCTACCAACTGAGCTCCTGCCTTAAGGTTTTAGGTAGCCTCTGCTCATGGAAATGGGATCCTTCCTGATCATCAGCTGACTCAGGGCAACCTGGGCTCACCTCATCCCTGCTGGGGATGGAGGGTGCAGATCCCTGAGGCTCACTGACCACTGACGTGCCAGCCTAGCCTGACCACTATGAGACAAAGTACATACACGCACACACACACACACACGCACACGCACACACACACACACACACACACACACACGCACACACACGCTTTCAGAAAACAAGGTGGAGAGCCCAGCTGGTGGCACAAGCTTTTACTCTCTCTCCCCTAGAGACAGGTAGATCTCCATAGTGAGTTCCAGGCCAGCCAGGGCTACATAGTATTACCATGACTAAAAACAAACAAACAGCGGATCTCTGTGAGTTTGAGACCAGCCTGGTCTACAAGAGCTAGTTCCAGCACAGGCTCCAAAGCCACAGAGAAACCCTGTCTCGAAAAACCAACCAACCAAACAAACAAACAACAGGAATAAAAAACAAGGTGTGTTTGTGGGGAGGTGGCCAGTGAAATGACTCAAAGACACTTGACTAAGGACCCCAATCTAATCGCCAGGTCCCACATGATTAATGGAAGAGAACTGACTCTTGTAGCTTGTCCTTTGACCTCCACACACATACACAAAACAAAAATCAAATGTAATTTTAAAGAAAGGTGGATGCCTCCTAAGGAGGGAGTGCATCTGGAATTGGCCTCCAGACTTAAAATGTGCATGGCACAAAGCCAGCAACAGTCTCCTGGGGCCTGAGATGCTTTCACAGGGTAAATGGAACCCAGAGGCCACGGCCCAGCACCCTGCCCTGGAATCTGAAACTCAAGGCCTATTTAGCTAAAAAATTCATGAAACCGAGAGCTTCAGCGGGAGCAGAGAACAGACTAGCTCTGTCTTGTCTCAGCCAACCCAGCCCAGCCTGGCCTAGCCCAGCCCACTCTGGCTCGGTAGCCATCACCATCCCCCAGAGTTGGTGGCTTTGTCCCAGTTTGTCCCAAATATCTTGTCCTCTCCCAGGCCCCAGCTTCTACTGATCAGCCTCCTCCCTTTTCCTCTCCTCTGAAGAAATCTGTCTCACTCACCGTGATGATGGCTTGCCTGGTGATGGCCTGCCGTCTCTCTCATACCTTCTGAGGCCCCTAACCCTGCACAGTCAGTTTCCTGCAGGCCTCTGGCACAGGGAGCTAGACTTCGTGACTATCCTCCCCTTCCTGCCCCTGCCCCTTCATTGTAAAATATCCTAACCAAAATGTCTGGATTATATAGGGAAGAGCCTCTGGAGAAAGGGCAGCCCCGCTGCTGGGTCTGAGAGTTGAGAGTAGAGGGTGGGTATGCCAGCCATACTCTGAAACAGGTAGGGACTGAGAGATGCTGGGAGATCCCGAGGACAAGTCCTCTTTGATATGTTAAATAGGCACCTCAGCCTGTTGTCCCTGGTTTGAGACTCACCACCTTGCTTTTTTTGCAGCTTTCTTTGTCTCAGGTTTCCAGGTGGAGAAGTGCCTCTGACCCCCACCCACCCTGTGTCCTGGGCAGGGCCCTCCTCTGTGCTTCCCAATGCCCACCAGGCTTGTAACCGCGAGTGTTCTTGATGGTTTTAAGTTGTGGTCTCCTGCACCCCAGACTGGCCTTGAACTCCTGATATACAAGTTTCCACCTCCTGAGTGCTGGAGAGACAGCCCATGCTTGTACACATTGGACATATTGAATTTCAATATCTATTTTAAAGAATTTACATTTTTTCTTTTCTTTTCTTTTTCTTTTTTTTTTTTGGTTTTTCGAGACAGGGTTTCTCTGTAGCTTTGGAGTCTGTCCTGGAACTAGCTCTTATAGACCAGGCTGATCTCGAACTCACAAAGATCCGCCTGCCTCTGCCTCCTCCCGAGTGCTGGGATTAAAGGCATGCGCCACCACCGCCAGGCCATTTTTTCTTTTAATTACCTATTGGGGGTGGTTCCTGTACCAGGGCAACACCTGGGAAGATCACAGGGCAACTTGCAGCTGGTGGTTCATCCTCCCACCAGGTGGGTCTCAGGGATCAAACTCGCTTGGCTGCCTTAAGCACCTTTCTTTACCTGTTGAGCCCACCTCACCATTATTTGAAGACTTTTGTGGTAGAGGAATGAGGAGCATGCTTGGTGGGTAAAGCCTGAGAACCTTCCAGAGCACCCACAGAAAAAGCCAGGAATGGTAGGAACACCTTGGAGCTGGGTGGTCAGCCAGGATGTCAGGAGTTAACTCAGGTGTCCCCCCCCCCTTTTTTTTTTTTTTGGTTTTCTTGAGAAAAGGTCTCTCTGTAGGTTTGGAGCCTGTCCTGGAACTAGCTCTTGTAGACCAGGCTGGTCTCGAACTCACAGAGATCCGCCTGCCTCTGCCTCCCAAGTGCTGGGCTTAAAGGTGTGTGCTGCCACCACCCAGCTGCACCCAGGTGTTCTTGTGGCTAAACCAGGGTCTCTCCCCATCCCGCTGGCTGGCCTGGAACTTCTTATCTTAGCCGGGGAGGCCTTGGCCTCGAGACACC
The DNA here is from genome assembly GCA_028555095.1 of Dicrostonyx torquatus. Taxonomy (NCBI): domain Eukaryota; kingdom Metazoa; phylum Chordata; class Mammalia; order Rodentia; family Cricetidae; genus Dicrostonyx; species Dicrostonyx torquatus. The sequence goes on from JAQHUG010000150.1 coordinate 958,830, forward strand.
TACTCACTCCCAAGTGCTAGGATTACAGTTGTGCTCTGGAAAAGATGAAATAAAAAAATAAGCCGGGCAGTGGTGGCACACGCCTTAATCCCAGCACTCCGGAGGCAGAGGCAGGCGGATCTTTGTGAGTTCGAGACCAGCCTGGTCTACAAGAGCTAGTTCCAGCGCAGGCTCCAAAGCCACAGAGAAAAACAAAATAAATAAATAAATAAATATTTTTTTTCCCTTAGAGACAAGGTTTCTCTGTGTAGAGCCCTGGAGATCAAAGGCGTGCGCCACCACCATGCCCAGGCCTGCCTCTCTGAAAACTATATTTGTTCACGTTATTTCCATACAAATGTATGCCCACATGTGATGTCTTACCAAACTCACTTTCTCCTCATCCTCCGCTATCCCCAATGCTATATAGGACGAAAGGACTAAATATATAATTTGACAAAAATATTCCCAGGAATCTCCTGTACAAATTTGGAGAGGATATGGACTTCACAGTCCTGCTTCCTGGGATTCAAGGCCTTGTTCCTCCCCATGCTCACTGTGTGGCAGTGGGGAAATTGCCTAACCTTTCTGAGTTCTTTCTCCATACTGGGAAGTTGATATAAAGATTTCACACGGGACAGGAACAGGAGGAGAGGAGAAAGGGGAAACTGTGGTTGGTATGTAAAATAAATGAAAACAAAAAGAGACTTCATATAAAAATTTGTACCTTGCCAAGCAGTGGTGGCTCACACCTTTAATCCCAGGACTCGGGAGGCAGAGGCAGGCGGACCTCTATGAGTTCGAGGCCAGCCTGGTCTACAAGAGCTAGTTCCAGGACAGGCTCCAAAGCTACAGAGAAACCCTGTCTTGAAAAACAAACAAACAAAAACAAAAAAAAAAAAAAACCAGCTGACAAGAGGCATGGTTCAGAAGTTAAAGTTTTTCCAAAGGACCTAGGTTCAATTCCCAGCACCCATATATTGGCTCACAGCAGTCTGTGATTCCAGTTCCAGGATCCAATGCCCTCTTTCAATGACACCCACGGGCAGGAGGAGTGCACAAGATGCACAGACAAATATGCAGACAAATGTTTATGCACATAAGATAAAAAGATATTAACTCCCCCTCCAGTTTTCATCTATTCTGGAAAGACACTACTCATCTGTGTGCATGCGAAGTGTGTGGGAGCCTGGGGAGGCCAGAAGAGAGCCTTGAATTCAGAGGAGCTAAGGCTGTAGGCATTTTTGCACCACCTATGTGGGTGTTAGGAGTCAAACTTGGGTCCTCTGCGGAGTAGTGTGGGATGTGCAGAGGTCTAGCCATGCTAACTTTCAATATTTTCACTTTAAAGGATAAGGCTTCTATCCTGGAGGTGGTGGTGTGCACCCTTACTTCCAGCACTTGGGAAGCAGAGGCAGGAGGACCTCTATGAGTTGGAGGCCGGTCTGGTCTACAAAGAGAGTTCCAGGACATCCAGGGCTACACACAGAAATACTGTCTCTAAAACCAAACAAACAAAAAAGGATAAGGTTTCTGCTGCCCCAAAGCATTTTGCCCAAAAAGATACACAGCATGTATATATGTGCATGCATATATATGTACACACACACACACACACACACACACACACACACACACACACACATATATATATATATATATATATATATATATATATATATATATATATA